>OY992896.1:17517326-18034826 GCA_963921405.1 Cepaea hortensis
TGCCTCTCGTAAAAACCAACGCAAGGCGGTCTGCTCTCTAAATCGTACGCAGCTGTGTTTCGAACGCGAGTATGCGGGATTACGAATAGCGTATGTAACCCCTGAGAAAGGAAGCCGTGAAAAGCAACCTGAAAAATCGTGCTAGGGCTTAATATAGGGGTAGGTCTTATTTTCGGGAAAACACGGTATGTAAAAATCAATCAATCAATCAATCATGTGCCATGCCGGAAAGCGTGGGCGGTCATGATTCGCCATTTCACTCGATCACCAGAGTAGTGGATCAGCTCAGTGTTCCTGTCTCGTCCATGCCATGTGGCCAAGCCATCCAGGTATTTTCCTCTCGGTCTTCCTCTTGGTCTGTTCCCCTCGATCTTGCCAGCTGTCACCAAGTTCTCCAGTCCATTTCTTCTCATAACATGTCCAAAAAATTTTGACTGTCTACGTCTAATTTCTCTAATCAATCTACGATTTTCATTTGTCTCTTGTAGTACTTGGTCATTGGTTTTTCTATCTGTCCATGGTATTCTTTGCATTTTCCTCAGAAACCACATTTCTGCAGCCATTAGATGTTTTTCAGCTTGACTGCACATTGTCCAAGTTTCACATCCATACAAAAGAACAGGCTCTATGTATCCCCTCAACACTCTTTTTCTTTTTTTGTAAAAAACAGCAGTTAAATTGAACATGCGTTAAAATGTGTACGAAATGGCAGTTAGCATAAGAAAATAGAGTTTAAAATGTGTACAAATTATCAGTTAACATGAACACAAAGTATTAAAATATTTACACATTAGCTCATAGCATGACATAAAGAGTTGAAATATGTATGTGATGTAAGAAGAAACCAAGAGACGCAAAGTAAGATGCTAGGCACTGAATTAATGTAAATATCAGGGGACTGAGGAGATGTTAGTGTCGTGAATGCTTATGTTTGTTCCAGATCAGATTGATACCTCTGAGGTTAGTACCACTTGTGTACATATACATACACTTTCCATTAAGAGTATGTACATATACAGAAACCAATTATAATTATTCTCTACATAAAAACCTTCCATTACAATTATGTACATAATCAAAAAACTTCCATTACACGTATGCCGTGCCGTGCTATGATATAGAGAGGCGGCCGTATGAGGCGGCGCGGTAAGGGGGCTTCATAAGAGGGCGGCATTTTTAAAGAAAAAAAAAATATGTAAGGGGCGGCATTTCGAAGACTTGCATCATACTGAGAAAATCTACCACACGGCACTGCACATATGTACATAAACAAAAACCTTCCACTACACGTATTTACATACACAGAAATCTCCCATTACAAGTATGTACAAAAACCTTCCACTACACGTATTTACATACACAGAAATCTCCCATTACAAGTATGTACAAAAACCTTCCACTACACGTATGTACATACACAGAAATCTCCCATTACAAGTATGTACATAGACCTTCCACTACACGTATGTACATACACAGAAATCTCCCATTACAAGTATGTACATAAACCTTCCACTACACGTATTTACATACACAGAAATCTCCCATTACAAGTATGTACAAAAACCTTCCACTACATGTATTTACATACACAGAAATCTCCCATTACAAGAATGCACATACACATAAACCTTCCACTACACGTAAATAGATACATTTAAACTTTCCATTACAAGCATGTACACCAAGACTTTCGTTGATTTGATGAATAAGTGAAGGAACTACTACTACAGTTACGCACCAATTAACATTCTGGTAGAAGAACGTTGGCATCAGCATTATGTATAGTATGTCTGTGCGGGCTTTTGGTTGTCTAGACCAGTGGTTTTCAACCTTTTTTTTTTTTGGCCCCAGCACCCCTTAATCATATGTTCAGAATGTCATTCCCCCCCCCCCCCCATTTTCGTATTTCCTCCTATAAATCCCCCACCCTACATGGTATGCGTAAAAATGGAAGCTACATTTAATATAACATACTAGAACACGTCTAGACGTCTACATAAAACTTAATTTACGGGTCTACTTACGTTATAAAAAAATTTAATAAGGGCGAGAAATACAGAACCGTAAAGAATGGAGGGGAAAACACTATAAAGTAATCAGTTCTTGTATTAATGCGATCATGAAATAATCTTAATTCTCTAATAATGAGATGGAGTCGCCTAATTGCAAGAGCCGTGATGTATTAGTGACATATATCAGACAATAAACCGTGCAAATGTTTGTTTGTGACTTAAGTGTTTAAATTCAGAAAGAATACATTGTTTTGAATCTGTTTATTGTTGTTAGCTTATGAAGTCCGTTAGCAGTTTAGCAGTAACGTTATCTGTGTTTTGTAACCGTAATTGCATAAAGCTGACCTACATTTGCTGTTTTTCAGTTGTTTAAATGTCTTCAGTTTTACCACAGTAAAACCCATTTCATTTATACTGGATGTAATGAGACAAGCCGGGGACATCTAATGGCTGCATTAATGTGGTTTCTGTGGAAAGTGTCAAGAAAACCCCGAACGGACAGAAAAACGAATCAGGCAGTCTTTCCAGAGACTGCTGTAGACTGTAAACTGATTAGAGAAATTAGATGTAGACAATTTCGATTTTGTAGGTATGTTATTTAAAGAATGTTACATAAAGAATGTTATATAGAGATCTGGTTTAATAGAAGAATGTTGAAAATTCACTAAAGAGCCAAGATGAACAATCTGGACTTTTTATGGGAAGCTAAGTCGCAAAGACAACTTATCACAAACATAAGAAAGAAGAAGTCATTATTTTTTTTTCTCCACATTATGAGAAGACAAAAACTGTAGTATATTGTGGAGACTGGAAAGATTTGTGGAAAGAGTGACAGAGGAAAACAGCGAGAGAAATTTTTTGACAGTCTTGTGTCATGGCATTGAAGGGAGTCAACATGCGAATAGATCCATGCCGTCGGAGATCACAATTTATGGAGCGCCGGAATGATCGGTCACGCCAACCGGCAAGGCATTGTATGATGTTGATGTTATATAAAGTCAATGTCCCTTTTATAGGCCTTAAGCGTCATTGGGCATATATTGTCATATGCATACTTTTATAGATCAATTTGCACTTGTGGGAGATATGGCCACTATCTCACCTGCCGCCCTTACTTTCTCAAGGTATTTTCTGGTATGAGGAACAATAAACGTTTAATCCTTGTGAGAACCGGTGAAATTAACGAGGTAATCAACAGAGGAAGACACCGAGACAAATGCGTGAATGGTTTGACCATGTAGTATAAGGCATCATGAATACAGGCCTTGTCCAAGATTCTCGGTTGGTGGTAAGAAATAGCGAACCATGGTCACTGACGATTATTAGCATGGCACACGATGATGATGGATAGTAGAGTAAGATCAATGTTCCGTCAAAAACTATCATTACTACTGTCATTACTACTGTCATTACTGCCCATAGTACCTTGTGGTGTAAGGGGGGAGGGGGGAGGGGTGGTCTTGAGCCAGTCGAATGGCTAATGCAGTCGCTGCAAACTGTGCAGGCTACAGCTTTCTTTTTGCCCCCGACAGAAAAAAAAAAAACATCTACATCTTACCGAGGATTCAAACCCGGATATTCCGAAGGAGAACAATCATTCTATCCACTCGGCCAGCCTCCCTTCACAATATTAAACTCACATAATATATCATTTCATGAAACATTTCAATAGCAGTAAGTTGTGCGTATATGCAGTAGTACCCGGTCATTTTACAGCCTCACTAAACTTAGTATGTAGAACCATTTTGAAAATTAAGTACATGATGTCATCAACAAATGTGCTCCACTGTCCATCGTGAAGAAATATGCAGCGAATGGCTGTCATCTGCTGGAGTAATTATTTGCACTCCAAACAGAATGGTGTTATCAACGGAAGAAATAATTTTTTGATTGAACAGGTGTTTCGAAATGGCGGTCGATACACACGGATTGTTATTCAAAGTATATGAAGATACGTGTACAGTCATGTCTTGAAGCCCGTGGTGGGCATCTCCAACATCTGTTATAATGAAAACTTCATTGGTACTTTCCAGCTTCCCCAAAACAGCGTTAGAACATAGCAGTGACTATTTTAACTTATTTAATGAACTTTTAGCACATTTTTGACGACATTATGTACTTAATTTTTAAATTATTTTCTACATACAAATTGCAGTGAGACATTACAAACACCCGATATTTTCTTCAGTAATTCATCAAATCAACTTGTAAAGGAATGTTCACATGTATCTACATACGTTTAGTGAAAGGTTTATGTGTATATACATACTTGTAATGGAAGATGTCTGTGTCTGTACAAACGTGTAATGGAATATTTTTGATAATGTACATACATGTAATGGAAGGTTTTTGATTATGTACATACATGTAATGGATGTTTTTAGTTGTGTACATACATGTAATGGAAGGTTTTTATGTAGACAATAATTATTTATAATGGAAGGTTTCTGCGTATGTACATACTTGTAATGGAAAGTGTATGTATATGTACATACTTGTAGAGGAAAGTGTTTGTGTATGTACATATTTGTAAAGGAAAGCTACTATGTATGTACATATGTGCGCATTTCTACCAAGCTTACATTATTATTGTCTAAAATGCATTACAACAAAGGAAGATGCATGTGTATGTATTGTATATACTTTGTAATTGAATAATTATGTGTGTACATACTTGCATTTCAAGATCTCTGTGTGTACACGTAATGGAAGATATCCGTGTATGTAAATACTTGTAATGGAAGATGTATGTGCATGTATATACCTATAAAGGAAGATTTGTGTGTAAGTGCATACTTGTAATGGAAGATTTTTGTGTATGCCTTCTGCCAAGCTAATATTACTATTGTCTCTGATTTATCACATCAACGGCCGATTTCTGTGTTATGTAAGTACGTATAATGGAAAGCTTACGTGTATGTACATACGTGTTGCAATGGAAGGTTTCTATGTATGCATGTATGTATTATGTACGTACATACATATGACCTTCTACCGCGCTAACATTACTATTGCCTATGCCTATGTGTATCCATGGCCTTTATTAGTCATTAAATATGTATGAACATTGAATCCGGTGTTTGTATCACTGTTCTCATTTTCGAGTTGTAACTATGTAGTTTGTATCATTGCTCACATTTAATGGTTTTTAACTATCTAGTTACTTTATAATTAATATTAATGTGCTCTTTTTCTCCTGTTTCCTTTCTCCTAATCCTTCCTTTTCCCAATTTGTTCTTACTTTCACCTACTTTTTTCTTTCTCACGCTTCCTATCTAATCTTCTTTCCTTCCGTCTTCCTCCTTTCTGCTTCTTTTTTTCTTCTGCACCCTCTTTCAGTCGTCTTCTTCTTCAGTCTTCCTCTTCCATCGATATCTTCTGTCTTTCACCTCTTTCCTTATTTCTTCCTTTTTCTCCTCTTCCTTTTCTTATTCTTCTTGCTCTTCCTCCTCCTGAGGTTTTCCTCTGATTTCTCTTTCCCTCCTTCCTTCCTTAACTGTGTTTCATCTCCTTCTTTCTTCTTCTGTCTCTCTTCTCAATCAGTTTTTATTCTCCTTCATCCTTTGTCCCCCTTACTCACTCTCCCTTTCTTCATCCTTCCACGTTTCTCCTGTCTGTCTCCATTCTTCTTTCTGCTTATACACCTTTTCCTTCTAATGCATCTTGTTGTTGTTGTTGTTGTTCTTCTTCTTCTTCTTCTTCTTCTTCTTCTTCTTCTTCTTCTTCTTCTTCTTCTTCTTCTTCTTCTTCTTCTTCTTCGGTGACAGACACACAGATGGACGGGCGGGTTGACAGACTTTAAGCAAAAAGACATTCAGACACACAGAGTCATAGACATACGCTAGTCAACTGGGCACATGAATAGACCGATGGACTGAAATCGAAATGGCTGGATAGGCATACAGAAAGATTGACATATATACATGAGACAGACATACATGAGACAGAAAGATAGATATATAGACAGTCAGGGAGACAGACCTACAGACAGACAATCAAACACCATTTGGATAGAAAGACAGACAGACAAATTTCAAGCAGAAACAAAACTAAGTACTATTGGAAAACAAAACTAGAATGCTGAGATAATTGTATTAAATTTGTATAACCCATCTCCCGGCTGCCACAACTGCCCCAACCAAAACACCGGAGAAACCCCAGCATGGGCGAGGAAACCCCCACAATTCCATTTCCAGTCAAATTATATGCCTTGTTTTTTTGTCTGCTTCCTGTTTCGGCTATTATGTTTTCACTATCTGGAGACACGGACTGTCTGAGGGCTTGTGTTTATGTCTTGCTTTAAATCAGTCTGTCTCTATGTCGTCTTGGAGCCGCGGTTGCGTGGTGGATAAGCTCTCACCTCACCTGCCTGTGGCCATGGCTTCAAGTCTTCATGGAGTACTCTTTTATATGCTTTAACCTATTCATTGTCGAAGGATAATGTATCGCCAAATGTGACCTGCCATTTTGACAGAAGGACGATATATCGCCATATAAGGGTCATCGTGTTATTTCTTTTATTTCGTGGTATCTTCCGCAATTTTAAAGCTAATTTGAACGGATGTGTACATTATAATGCTTGTTGTTTTGATTGTGTACCATGTTTGGTCCAAAGCGACTTTATGTTTGACGCTGAATTGCTCATTGGGCATCCATTTTGTTATACACCAATCTGCACTCTACGGATGATGTCGACAGTGCTTCCTTAATTTCTGAAGACATTTCATGGCACCCATTTTAGACTGTCGATCTGAGAGCGCTGGTCAGATATTAAAAAGAGACCGTTTCAATGCGAATTGGAACCAATAACCAACGTGCCGGAAAGCGATATTCTAGCCATGACACCACATCGGCTACTGTAGTGTGTGTAGAGACGACAATATTAGAAACGATGATTCCCGTAAGAAGAGACAGGGATCAATGAGACCGACGAGGAACGCAGTACGTCACGTGTGTCATGAAATAGCATGAGGCATGGGAACTGTCCACGGATCACGAGTCGTTCCTATAGTGTGCTATCAGAGTTAATTTCTGCAAGAAAATTTAGTTGCATATCCTTTACAGGAGTTGTAGTCAACCCCAGCATGTTTGTGCTGTTTGTGATTTCTTGGCAAGTTTATATTCAGTAGTTTGCCATTGATTTCTGAACGACCGGTACTCATACCATTGTATGTAAACCAACGTGAGGCGGTCTGTTGGCAAATCGCCGGCAGCTGTGCTTTAGAAGCGCTATGTGGGATTACGAAGTGCGCTCGGAAATGCTTCGACACAGAGATGGCAATTTCTGCAAACGACTACCTACATAATAACCAGGGTACCTCTGAAGTTGGAGTGAGTTCACCTGATGGCCAGGGACAGTGGCAATAGAGAAAGGTAATCCACATGAAAATATCAGTTCAGTGTACTTAGATGTGCTAAAATATCAGTTCAGTGTACTTAGACGTAGTAACACGTGTATGTACTACGCCTGAGCTCAAAGCAAGTGAAAGTGAACAAAAGAAAAATAAATCAGAGTATCTTCTTTTCATCTCTTCGTCTGCCTTATATTCCTTGTTGGAGCATAGAACCTAGGCCATCTGACACCGGGGGTTCCAATTATCATTTGCTGCCTCAGCTGCTCCAGCGAAAGCACCAGAGACACCCCAGCATGGGCGAGGAAACCCACAAAATTCCATTTTCAGTTTAATTATATGTCTTTTTTGTCTACTTACTGCATCCAATATTATCTTTTCTCTTCCTGGCGACACTAACTGTCAGGGGGTTTGTGTTTGTTTCCTGTCTTTAAATGAGTCAGTTTCTATGTCGTTTTGGAGGCGCGGTAGAGTTGTAGATAGACTCTCACCTCACTTGACTGAGACCATGGATTCAAGTCTGCATCTGAGACCCTTTAAAAACGACTTCGAACACATTGGGTATATCATCATCATCATGTGCCATGCCGAAAGGTGTTGCGAGTCAGGTTTCATCATCCCACACACATAAATAGTCATAGACAAAGGCTAGTCAACAAGGCACACGAATAGACCGATGGACGGAAAACGGAAAGGATGAACAGACAGACAGATATACAAGAGACAGAAAGACAGATGTACAGGCAGGCAGACAGACCTACAGACAGACAAATAAACACATTCGGACGGACAGACAGACAGACAGACAGACAGACAGACAGACAGACAGACAGACAGACAGACAGACAGACGGACGGACGGACGGACAGACAGACAGACAGACAGACAGACAGACAGACAGACAGACAGACAGATAGACAGACAGACAGACAGACAGACAGACAGACAGACAGACAGACAGAAACAGCTCTAAATACTGTTTGAATACAAAACTAGAATGCTGAGATAAATGTATTAAATTTGTATAACCCATCTCCCAGCTGCCTCCGCTGTTCCAGCCAAAGCACCAGAGAAACCCGAAAGGTGTGGATCAGCTCTGTATTCTTGTCTCAACCATAATACGTGGCCAAGCCATACATGTATTTACTTCTCTGCCTTCCCCTTGTTCTCTTCCTCTCAATCTTGCTAGTTGTCACCATGTTCTCCAAAGTCTTGACAGAACAGATTCAGAAAATTTAGAACTCTTTACTCCAGATGAAACAACTGAACCACAGGAAATAAATGAACTTCTATCTGCAGATGATCAGTGCCTGTTTTACAGCGATGAGGGCAGACTACAAAACCATATTACTAATCTGAGTTCAACCTGCAGCAGATACAATATGAGTATAAACACAGCCAAAACCGAAGTAATGCAAGTTAGCAGATCGCCGGGCCCACTAAGTACACAGATAAACAGCACAACTCTGAAACAAGTTAAACAATTCAAATATCTTGGAAGTATGATCACAGAAGATGGCAGATTGGACAGAGAAATCGAAATCAGATGTCAACAAGCTAGTGCACTTAAATATCAACTATCACCCTTACTGAAACGTCCAAATATACCCATGTCCGCAAAAGGACAGATAATAAACAGCATATTCACACCAACCCTATGCTACGAATCTCAAACTTGGACTTTATCCAAATCACTTCTTCTTCTTCTTCTTCTTCTTCTTCTTCTTCTTCTTCTTCTTCTTCTTCTTCTTCTTCAACATTCGGAGCCATTGAGGTTCTTTGGTGCAGATACAAGCCGTCTCTATGGATGGTTGACCTTCTCTTGCCAGTCGCTGATTCCAAGTGCTTGTAGGTCTGTATGTATATTATCTCTCCACCGTCTTCTTGGTCTACCTCGGGGTCTACGGTCATTTATTTCCTGAGTGTAAGCGAGTTTTGTTTATCCAAATCACACTCTCGCAAAATCAACACCTGCGAGATGAGATGCCCGAGGAGAGCTGCCAACTTAACATTCCGAGACCGAGTAAGAAATGTTGTTATCAGACAAAAATGTCATCAACACCTTCTGCCACATTTATTGAATGATAGAAGATCAAGTGGTTTGGCCGTGTCGTTAGAATGCAACACCAACAACTACCATCACTGGCCTTACATCAAAGAACATCAAGAGGAAGTCCAAGAAGAAAATGGATTGACGACATCAAAGACATTGTACAATCACACGGAATGACACTATCCAGTGCCGCCCACCGGTCGCTGGAGCGCAAATTATTCCTCCCCACGACTCATGACGGCAGAAGTGAAAGATGATATATATATATATATATATATATATATATATATATATATATATATATATATATATATATATATATATATATATATATATATATATATATATATATATATATGTCCCACGTCGTTCTTGATGATAATATCACGAAGTTCTTACGATGATATGTTCATGATATTGTCGTGTGATGGTCGTTGTCTAGGTAACGATACTCATGGTGTGTCAATGGAGATATCTAACTGTCTTGCAATATAACTCACCCCCGCAGTGCATATTCACCAGTCATTAAACAAGATTCCGTTGGCGCACATAATCCTTTATTACAGAAATAAGACAGACTCACGGAACATATGTATATATCCAGAAACAATGTAATCCATAGACTATAAATATCCTCCTCACAATTTAACCAGCACACATCAATGCCTTCTCAAGTCTGCTTCATATCAAATCCACAAGACATTTAGTCCAACTACTATCCACGGCTGGATCTCCTACAATACAACCCACACATTGGGTCGGAGCCACTGCTCAACTATGCAACCCACTCTGGGTTTAGGCCCTCACTCCCTATAGAACCCACTCTGGTTCAGGCCTGTCTTCACAACTCGGAGAACAACACAACACCGTTGTCCGTGGACTACCGACTCCTTCGGTATCTCAAACTCAACTCCCTTAAACGACCTGACCCGCAGTCGGTCTCTTCTCTCACTGACTTTTCAGTCTCCTCACTTCACACAACACACAACTGTCTTTCGCCCCATCCCCCCTGGGGTCTTCCACTCATGTCCGCCCCATTATTTCTCAGGGTTGATTGTTTTCCTCGTAGCCAGGTCACTCACCTTACTGTCTCCCACTTTCATCTCCATTCTTTCCCATGCCCGGTCACTCAACTCATTGTCAATTACCCAGGCTTATGTCAATATATATATATGCATTGATGTGTAGAGTGAATAAGAAGGAGTTATCTATATATGTATTAATGTGTGGATTGAACATGATATAAATTTTGGGGCCATCTACTCTGAAGAAAAGAAATATTAACCAGACTGTGTGCTGGTGTCACTCATGACGATAGATACCCAGTAAACTAGGCGGCTGGGCCCTTGAAATATGAGAATGAATTAACCAGCACAGAGCATGAATTTAACGAGTCATGTCTTTCAGACATGAGAGTAAGATGCCTATATATATTTTGTTAGAGTAATAGTCACATCCAATCAGCGGAGTGATAGTACCCAACATAGTAAGGTCGGACTAACCTGTCCCTATGTAGTAATACCTCCTCTTTTTTCGTGCGGGGCCCCCTCCCTCATTTTCTTGTGAGTCATGATTTATGGTTTTTGTCTATGTTTTCAACAGTGGTGGTCTAAGGGCTACTTGAGATGTGCTACTGATCTAAGAACATCAGTATCCGGAGGGTCAAAGTCATCAGTTAATGATGAGGGAATTTGCCTTCCCACTACCGGAAGAGTGAAGGACCATATAAACAACATGATAACTCCGAGCTCATAGCCATCCCAGCCCTTTGGACATTAGCTGAGTATACTTAAGATAACATGAGATTACGGGGGGTGGGCAGGGGTTCTGGAAGAATCTCAAAACTGAGAGGGAAGACCAGGATAACTTTTAATCAGATAGCGGTAGGAACTATTAGTTGTGTGACTCTTCGCTGGCTGTTGAACGAGGGGACGGAGCACGTAAGGGAGTGTCCTGGGTGCAGTGATGTCGGTTCTTAACTCAATTAAACTCAACTCAATTTAAGATAATATCATTGACAATTAACTGCCATTATGTTTGAAAATTCAACTACGTTTTTCAAGGTTTTCTATATTCAAACGATATAGAGGGAATAATCAGCGACTTATATCGTTATTCCCAGAAGAGAAGAAGATCAACGTATTTTTTGTTGTGCAAGTACAGCGCACATTGATCTAAAGTGTCAGAACCATAACACATTAGTTAGTCTCATAGATTAGTCTGATAGATGATTTTTAACAAAGTATATCTTTGTGTGTGTGTGTGTGTGTGTGTGTGTGTGTGTGTGTGTGTGTGTGTGTGTGTGTGTGTGTGTGTGTGTGTGTGTGTGTGTGTGTGTGTGAATATTAGTTGTGTTATATTTCAGATTTCCCTACAACTTATAACCCCTGGTGTTTATTCATTATAATATTGCGATTTTATTACACTGAGTTGTTCAGTTTCTTTTCGACTTGTGTGTATCATTGTATTGTGTGTAATAGTAGATAATACTATAGCCTTTACCATATTTGGAGAGCATAGTGTGACAGGGAGAATACACGCTTTCAGTTGATCCAGAGTGAGCTTTCTCTTCTCTGTATTCGGTGACTTTCCTGAGCTTTCCTGGTCTTCTAAAATAAAAGATGACTTTATACATAGTGGAATCTTACCTTATCTATCTGTTTCAGCTCTAGGGAGTCTTACGAGCCATTTCTGGTTTTCTTTAGTAGTTGGCAAGTGAAATTTGGCGATATCTATTCCCCATTTCAATTCAACATACCACAGGTGCCAAAAAATGTTGACTAACTACGTCTAATTTCTCTAATCAGTTGACGGTTTTCATTTGTTTCTTGTTGGACTTGGTTTTTTTGCTTGCCCATGATACTCTTAACAGTTTCCTCAGAAGGTACATATCTACAGTCATTAGATGTTTTACAGCGTGTCTATTTCATTGTCCACTGTTCAAATCCATATAAAAGTACAGGTTCTATGTAGCACTTCGACACTATTTTTCTTATTACAATTGACATCTTGTTATTGGGCAGTATGTTTCTATATTGGGCATATAGCTAGATTTATATATGTGTATATCAGACGGAACTCTATGGGTGATGTGGTCAGATCGTGCCGCCCACCTTTATTTCTGAAGACATTTCTTGGTACGGAGTTTATACTGTAAGCCCCGGCCGATTTGTAAACATCTGCTCCCATCAGGATTCAAATCCATGACCCCAGGGCCTACAGACAAACGTCTAACCACTAGTCTACTGCGATTCATGACATTGCTCCTTGTCGTGATGAAATTCTGACAAAAATGTATATCTGCCACGTCTCTCTCTCTCTCTCTCTCTCTCTCTCTCTCTCTCTCTCTCTCTCTCTCTCTCTCTCTCTCTCTCTCTCTCTCTCTCTCTCTCTCTCTCTCTCTCTCTCTGAATAAATATAACCCGTTGCAATAATATATTTCATGTCTACTTTTCGTGTCAAAAATGTCAAAATGTCAATTCCCACTTGCTTATATTTGTTATAAGTTGTCTTCGTGTCTTAACCCCTTTCTAAAACTGCAGATTATGAATTCTAGATGCACTCTGTATTTCCTGCTTTCGTGTCTAAACCCACGTATTTATGTATGTATTATCCATAGACATGGTAGACAACGGTGGCAAGCGAACATTTTGGATTTTTGATTGGTAATCTCAGCTTTAAGCTCAGGGATTTAAGAGCAACAAATCTCCTGGATCCAGCTTGCTCAATGCAGCAGACGTAGTTTCTCCAGGAATATTATCCTGTCCTCACCAAAAAAAAAACATCGATATATTGTTGATTCTATTTGTTGTTTGGCCATCTGTACTCTTGTTTTCAATTCCTAGACGTTTAATAATTAGGTCACTCAATATTTATGGCAACTTCCGCCTGCTGTTGCTTTTACTTATACATCTTCTTCTTCGTCTTCTCATTCATCCTTTAGTTTTTCTGTTTCTTCTTCCTCCTTCTCTTCTTCTTTTCCTTCTTTTTCAACTTCTTTCTTTTCTTTTCTTATCAGTCATATTCCTCTCCCTTCTTCTTCTTCTTCTTCTTCTTCTTCTTCTTCTTCTTCTTCTTCTTCTTCTTCTTCTTCTTCTTCTTCTTCTTCTTCTTCTTCTTCTTCTTCTCCGTCTTTTTCTTTACTTCTGCTGCTATATGCTGTTGCTGCATATATTTCTGTTTTTTCTTGTTCTTGGTTATTTTTTTGTCTGATTCTTCTTCCTTTTCGACCTCTTCCTCTTCTTCTTCTTTCTCATTCTCTGTGTATTCTTCTTTCTCTTCCGCTTCTCCTTCTTATTGTGACGTGATCTTATCTTAACCTGCTGCTTCTGCTGCTGCTGTTGCTGCAGGTTCTTCTTCTTTTACTTCTTCTTCTTCTTCATCATCTTCTTCTTCCTTGTCTTCCCATGACCCTACAATACTCTCCCCCATCTGATACTTTGATGACGTGTTTAGGTGCTTATATGTATTACCAGTTACCCAACCGTATAAACATTCCAGACACATCTTTCTCTGTCTTCCCGTGTCTCTCGTACCTAGTATTTTTCTACGCAATACTTTTTGATACAAAAGGTAAAGAAAAGCACATATCAGATACTGCCGTTGGTGTCTTAAATGTTAAGTTTTCGCACATTTTAGATCAAGACAAAGAAGGTGGTTATAGAAGGTAGCCCTACTCGTCGTCTTTTCCATCCAGACAAATTGAATACAATTCTTTTTCCCATTTTTATAGTCTGCAGAGGCCCGAGACCTGGACTGATAGGAAAAAGAATTATTCTCGCTTTGTTGGGAATTGAACCAATACTCATGTCTTCACAGGCAAAATTAACCAGTATGCCACATCGATACCTAAATTGAAATGCTCCATAAATTTCAGTTTTCATTAGCCTTTGATGGATTATATAGATACTTCTGTATCTCATGGAACCTTACTGTTTGTTTCCTTCTCTACCCTGTAGAACAGGGTTTCACTTAAATGTGATAACTTGTTGTAGCAATCATTATGCCGTCTCTGTGGTTATTCAAATCGCTAGCTTCGCAATTAGTCAGTTTCATGTGATAACTAATTCCATGAGATTTCTGGTGTGTCCTGTTACGATAATGACAGCAATATTAACGTCCTTCTCTTCAAGTTGTGGAAAATAATATAAGTGTGCCAAAAAGGGAAAAAGAATATTGTCGAAGTTCTTTCTCGTTGTGTTTAATTAGGCAAGGTCGCAATCATTAGTTTGTAGCAATCTGTTAAGTGGATCACAATCATCTTCCCTCTAGCACTCAGTTGTGTCAGTTCATATTCATTGGATTGGAGCAATCTGTTAAGTTGGTTCACATTCATTCGATTGAAGCAGTCTGTTAAATCGAACCAATGAACTAACCAGTCAAACAATCAACCAAGAAATCATGCAATAAACTAATGAACTTACCAGTCTAACAATCAACCAAGACATTAAACAATCAATACACCAACCAACAAATCAACAAATTAGCCAACCAACTAATCAACCAATAAATCAAACTATGAACTAACCAATTAACAAACAAATCAACCAAAACACCAATAAATAAATCAAACAACCATATACTCAAATCAACCAACCAACTAATCAACCAAACAATAGGGAAATCTATCAATCACCCAACCAATCAGCCATCTAATACGCCAACCAACCAACTAATCAACCATCAATCAACAGACATTGTGGCGTCAGATCACGGAAATTAGGCTGTTGGAAACTGGGATGGAAACCATCAGGCGGTCTGTGACATTTATGGAGATGGTCGTGTGACATTTGTGTGATCTTTTGTACAACCAAATTTAGACCCTCTCTCATTCATTCACTCTTTCTTTACACCTCTCTCTCTCTGTCTCTCTCTGTCTCTCTCTCACTCTCTCTCTCTCTATCTTTCTTTCTCTCCTTCTCTTCCTGTATGTATTGGAAGGAGTGTATTGTGTGTTGTGTTGTATGTATGAATGAGGACATATGGGCGTGAGTGAGGGAGAGAGAGAGAGAGAGAGAGAGAGAGAGAGAGAGAGAGAGAAAGAGAGAGAGAGTGTGTGTGTGTGTATGTATGTATAAGTAAAGTTAGGAAGTTTGTGATTGTGAGTGAGTGTATGTGTTTGCGAGAGAGAGAGAGAGAGAGAGAGAGAGAGAGAGAGAGAGAGAGAGAGAGAGAGAGAGAGAGAGAGAGAGAGAGAGAGAGAGAGTGTGCATTTTTGTATTATTGAGTGGATGATGTGTAAATGATTAAGTATGCATTATGTATTTATGCATGTGTGTATCTGTGTCTGTCTGCCTGTGTGTCTCATAACATATGGTAATATGCATTGCTAATGCTCACAACGCCGGCTTCGTGGCTTAGAGGTTATGACTTTTCTCCGTAATCTCGTATACTCTCGTCGGTGACGTGATGACGGTGAGAATCATCAGTGGTTCGAATCGCATCGGTAACTTACTGGGTATGTGAGCCGGCCGCTCAGAAAGCAATGGCAAACTACTGAGCGTAATATTGCCAAGAAATCAACATACAGCTGAAAGATGCTGGTGTTGACAGCGATGTCCTGTAAAGGATATGCCAAAAAGAAAAAAAAAATACTCACAACTTTCATTTGACAATGTTTTTCCCTATGTGAATGTATTGACAGTAGATAATTGATGTACGAAAGATGAGTGATTGGAAGGGCCGAATGTAATACGTGCCCAGTATGTCAACACACACACACACACACACACATATATATATATATATATATATATATATATATATATATATATATATATATATATATATATATATATATATATATATATATATAAAGATATATACAATCGGTTTGTCTGTCTGTCTGTCTGTCTGTCTGTCTGTCTGTCTGTCTTTCTTCCTGTCTGTCTTTCTGTCTGTCTACAATGTAACAAACTATCATCTTGGCACATAAGGGCCAGGTGCCAGTGTAAGCACGTCACAAACTATCGTCTGTCTAGACGGTCAGGTGTGCCAGTATAGTAGTGTGGATACAATTAATGGAACTGCCGTAAAGCTGTGGAAATATAAACAATATAAAATGATATAAAGTAATTCAGTCAGCTTTACAGAACACAATTACATAAAAACAAGGGACGTTGTGGTGACTAGCCTTCATCAGCAAACAAATACATACACAAAACACAACATATAAATTATAATCACAGAGAAGACCCTCCAGTGACTACATTAAGGCATAAGAACAGGATGGGAAGAATGACAAGATGCGAAAAAATGAGAACAATGAAAAGAAAAGAAAAGTGTGAAACAAATGTTACTAGTTATCTCAGAACCCCAGGCTGTGATACTGTATCACCGTGACCATACATGTTGTGTGTATGTATTTGTTTCTGATGAAGGCTAGTCGCCGCAACGTTCTGTGTTACTCTTAATTTTGTTATGTACAGCTGCATTACTTTGTATTATTTTCGTAGCAGAAAACTGTTTCGGGACAAATGTATTTCTATTTATTTATTTTTTTAAGTAAACGATCCGATTCTTTTAAGCGTAATTTTATGCGTAATTAGTACAGGGTATATCTTTAATGACTGTGTAGTGTTAGAAAATATTGCCGGTCAAAGTTTTCTATTTACCTATTATGTTGCATGAACTTTACAGAGGGTGAATACAACACTTGGACCGGCAATATTTTCAAATAATGCACAGTCGTCGGATCAGTTTATAGGAAAAAAACAACACATTCCACCTCGTTCAACTAGCCTCAGTGGCGTCTTTATAGTTGTGGTGGTTCATGGTGCGGAATAGGTTTGTCTCACTTTCTGCGCCAGTAGTATTAGCTGGGCTTTTTTTTTATCTTGAAGTGTTTAAGATTGTGACATCAGCTGGGGGATCGGCCGGAGGTTTTTCCTTTGTGTCCCTATCCTTTGGTGGTTTATTGTGTCAGTGTTGGCTCCTGGTACATCTTGCTTCACTGGGTGCAGTCCTTATAGGACGCTTTATTTGATATGTTTGTCTCATGGTTTGTGAAATATCCGTAGAAGCTTTTCGATCGCTTCCTCTCCTCTTTTGCGGTCTCTTTCATGTTTTTCATCTTCGAGTTTATTTTTCCTGTGAAACTCTTTTTCCCATGCGATGTGTCCCTCCTCGGCACAATCATTAAAAATACACCCTATATTTATATAGTGCTAGCCTCTGTATTCATAGACCAACCAGCACCTGACGGGTGATGTGGTAAATACCAGGCCGGCCATCTTAACTTCCCAGAATATGTTCTAGTACCCATTCATACTGGGTCGACAAGAAAGTCCAGGTCTACTTCTTATTCTTCCATCATTCGCTAGAAATTTGTCTATAACTGTAATGTTGTCTCTTGTATGAAGTTAAGCCAATTTCATAAAAATATTCTGTCTTTTTTCTTGGGATTTGAACATATGACCATCCGGCTAGCAAACAAGCAGGAAATTTACAGCCCTACCCCGGCTACCACATAAATATAGTTAGTAAAGAACCATTTGACCTGCCTGAATTCTTATTAGGTATATGGTGCGAGACTGTCATATTTATAGATTGTCATCTGTCGTCTACTGCATATAGTACCTTGCGGTGGAGGACAGGGAAAGAGGGGGTAGGGGTGGGGGTCTTGAGCCTGAGGAATTAAGGCCGCCTGGCTTGTGCAGTCGCCGCGAACTGTGCAGGTTGAGGTTTTCTATTTGCCCTCGACAGAAAAAGTCACAGCTTACCAAGGATTCGAACCCGGGTCTCCCGTAGGGAAAACTCTGCATTCTAGCACTCGACCAGCCACTCCTCATTTTTATACACTAAATAACTGAATACATAAAACATCTGTGACATGTAAGTGGAAGGAATGGCTGAAAATAAAATGTGCCCTTGTGCCCAATTAGTGAACCTTATAAAATACAGTTCTTTCATTCATCATTCAGCATTTTCTTAAGAACGTCCTACTTCTGAACATTCCTTCGTGTCCCTGGGACGTTTTAAAGAATGTTCTACAGCTATTTTCTTTTCTTCCTCTTGTACAATGTAAACAGAACTAGAAGAAAAAAGAAAGCATATGTAGATTGGATTGGAAGCCTGAAAGACGCTAAGTGGATTACAGGACATTATATACCCAGCAAATCAAATTCTCCAGGACTCGTCGAGATGTTTGTACAGACAGTTTAACTGGAAAGTTCATGCTGTATTTGCCTCAAGTCTTGTCGGAAGATCTCCAATAAGAGATCTAGCGTGTTTGTTCGAGGAATTTCCTTCCCGATACTTCAACTACTTCGCGATGATCAAATATGTGATTAATAGCTTACAAGAAACGATGTCACTTTCTCCCGTGGGAGACGCCACTGGTGAGTATGTCATGTGGCCTATATTGATCGGGCGAAGGGGTTGAATGCCAGACATTTTTATACGGAAATGTGAAATAAGTTGTTGATAAATTCACTATGTATTTTTTTTGTTTTTGAAATGTTGTAAAATATATAGATTTTAATTTCAGTGAAACGGGAGTTTTGGGGGACATTTTGGACAGAATTCAGAGACATATGTGCTTGGTTGTGTTTAACAAAAGTGTGTGTACAATCGCTAACATCTACATGACGAACAAGCTTTGTTGATACTACTAAACAATAAAAGTATGGAGTATGTGTAGAATCGCTCAAATCTAGGTGACGAACACGCTTTGGTGATACTAATTCCGAATATTAGGCAGTCTCTATAAATGAACATGGATGTTCATGGAGAAATAGGACTAATTTCCAGCATTAAAAGCCACTCTTACATCTCTCACCGTGCATCAAGTCACTCTTCTCCGGAATATTTAGAGTTAGAGGACCACACCATGCCTCTAATTCAATGCGGTTAATTCCACCTGTTAGCGGAGCTGATAGCAAGCTGCAATAGTAATGTCACGAGCACAGTCGGACACGGCTTCGGCGCCAGGACTCGTCGCCTGCGAAAGTGAGAGAAAGATTGACCACTTATTCCTCCTTGCATTCATTCCCACACAATGTGAAGGCTCTGTCACACCTCATAGCAATGGCGGGAAATTTCTCTGGGCAAAAAGTAATTCCACTTTCCGGTTTTGTTGCTTTACTGAAATCTAACGTTCTGACAGAACTTTTTTTTTATTTGCATATCCTTTTTACCGGACATCGCAGTCAACACCAGCCTTTCTGCCGCTGTGATCTCTTAGGAAGTTTACGTTTAGTGGTTTGCCATTGCTTTCTGAATGATCAACACCGATACCAACACAAAACCAACGTAACGCGGTCTGATGCCAAATCGCGCGCAGCTGTGTTTCTAACGCGGGCATACTCGATTACGAACCGCGTCAATACGCACATCGTCTCGGATACCGGCCTGACACACTTACATATTGAAAAAACCCACAAAACCAACCTACGGACTTTATAACCTTAGATGGCATGACATAAGCTTTAATCAATAGTTTCAATCAATTTCTCCATTCGTACTTTGTAGTCGTCTGCAAATTCTCCCAGTGTGTCTTCTGTCTGGGTATGGTCCACGGACAAGTTGTAAGCTGCAAGTTCGATTTTTGTACCACTTAGCGTTTGTGTCAAAATCCGACATCTCTAAATTGTCTAATTCGCCAATCCGCATATCCCGTCCTATTTTTCGCTGAAATCTTTTCAAATTTCAGATGATCTTCCTGGGGGAGCTGTATAAGTACTTGGTCCGGCCGAAGATAAATATGATTTTATTGACGTGTCTGGCTGTAGATGTGTTCGGGATTTTGGAGACTGGTTTTGTTGACTATACGTATCATACTTCACTGGCGAGAATATATGTAAGCGACTTGTCTGGGTGCATTTGTGGTCGTGGTTTCGAAGACTGATTTTGTTGGCTATACAGTTGCGGGCGAATTTGGAAGCAGACCGTATTACAGACCGTCTCATATAATGGTATTAGTGTCGGTCGTTTAATTAATATCCTTTTATTGGCCAGTATGTTTTTCATCTTGCAAATGGCTATCTTGGCAATGGCAATTCTTGTACTAATCTCTTCAAGGCATCTCCCATCAGATGTTAAGACTGTTCCGAGATAACTGTATCGATTCACTTGCTTCAGAATATGTCCATTTACTCGTATATCGAATTGTGGTAATTCCTTCTTCCCAGTGACGACCATATTCTGTGTCTTCTTAATATTTATTTCTAACCGTAGTTGTTCACTGAGTGCAAAATCTACTAAATTTTGCAGGTCCTGTTCATTGTCTGCAATCAAGACTGTATCATCTGTATATCTAATGTTCTTGATGCATCATCCCCCAATGTTGATTCCTTCCATATCTTCTATATTTCTGAAAATATTTTCATTGTACAGGGGAAACAGATCTTTGCTGAATTATGTGGACAACTATATGTATCGTATGTCACCGGTGAAGCTGGAAGAGTATATGTGCGTGGGTTTTGATTAAGCAAATGTACGATATTGTTGAGTTGGTACAATGGTTAGGACGATTTACGCAATAAAGCACTGCCAAAGTACTCAAAGTATTTATTTTTTTTTGCGCTCTCTCGCTTTAAACTCAAGCGTAGTCCATAACACAACTTCGAGTTGTGCTGGACTGAATTTTGCGTGTGGATTTGCTTTCCCTATTAACAGTGTCTCTTGCCAATAAGCGAACCCACTCCGACTTCAGAGGTACCCGTAACTTACGTCCTCAAGTCAAGAACGATAGGTAATCATGTTAGTCTAACTGTACGGTTTAGGGGCTGAACCCCTTACCTTGGCATCAACGTACCAGTTTAAGAACACGCGTTTTTATCCATTCGGCCATGCTGACCTACCATATTAATATGGGTTGATTGAGTTGTCCTGCAAAGGAGATGCGACATTTTTTTAAAATATAATACTGTATGGTCGAGACAGAAACACGGAGCTGATCCACGACTCTGGTGATCGAGTGAGATGGCAGAACTTGACCGCCCACGCTTACCGGCAAGGCACATGGTGGATGGATGGATGTTTGTAGTTTTACGGATAGGCCTGGGAGAATATTTGCACGTGGTTGTTTTGGCTTGTCTCGGTGCATATGTGTTCATCGTTTTGCTGACTGAGTTTGGACAACTATACGTATTATATTTCACTGGCAGAATATATGTGGGTGGAGATGCAAGGATTGCAGCAAATGTACAATACCAGAGCGTTGGGCACACGCAGTTAAACTTTGTGTGTGCTGACGACAGGATAGGGATTCATTCCCATTCAAAGATGACTTCTCATTCAGAATGCAATGGCACATTACTGAGCATAAATTGCTTAGTAAATCAACCTAGTTTTGGGGTTTATTGCAAAGTGCTACAAAGAACATGGAATATTTTACCAGTGTAGGTGGACAAGTTTGCAGCTGGGTAGAGCATAGGCCGCAGCGTTATGAACAGAATGTAAGTGCGATTCGAAAGGAATGTAAGTCTTTACAGCCTTAATAGTGGGAAACGTATGTCAAAGGCAGACGTAACATAGCCCTGCGTAGATGTGGATGTCATGGGGAAACTACCACATTACTGGACATGCACCAATGTCACACTTGGATATGATTCAAATCACACTTAACGGAAAATCAACGCGTGTGAGATGAAATGCTTGGGGAGAGCTGAAAACTTAACTATCCGAGACCGAGTAAGAAATAATGTTATTAAACAGACAGTGGGATAAATACATTGAAAGACAGAAGATCAAATGGTTTGGCCATCTCGTTAGAATGCAACACTATCAACTACCAGCATTGGTCCTGCATCAACGAAGATCTGTTACGAGAGCAAGAGGAAGCTTGCGAAGGAAATGGATTTACGACATGAAAGACATTGTACAAGCACACGAAATGACACTATCCAGTGCCACCAATCGAGCTCTGGAGCGCCAATTATTCCTCCCCCCGACGATGGACAGGAAAAGTGGAAGATGATAAAGATGATAATGTTGATGATGACTGGACCGGTAAGAGAAACTATCAGACATAGTAACTTACTACAGAAATCACACACCATAAACAAAAGCAAGAAGATAAATCATACAAGCTCAAATATACAACATTTATATTCACATAGTAATTTGAATTGTCTGCCAAGGTAATTTGAAACTGAGTGTCTGGGGGGGGGGGGGGGGCTGAGTTGTCTCGTGGTATGGTGTCCGCCTCGAGTGCTGGAGGTCCCGGGTTCATTTCAGGCCCCGGTGAGGAACGGGATTTATTTTTTAAAAATCCACCTGGACTTCCAGTAATAAAATTTCCCCTGGTCTCTGGGTAGTGAGGTCGGACGCCCCTGTGTATTGTTGCATACGTAAAACATCCCTTGGCAGTTGGAAATCGAAAAAGAGTAGCCTAACGGCGCTGCCCGGGCAAAATTTCGAGTTAAAAATCTATCCAAAGTATTTCAGGATCCTCCCCGATGCAACGGAGTTCGTGCATTAAGCTGAGTTACTCCAGACTCAGGTTTGAGTTAGGAGGAAAACGGAGCACTTATGGGTTAAACTGTGTGCCGTGATGTTGATCCAACGACTAAACTAAACTGAGTGTCATGACGTTTTCTTTGCACAAAATTGGTTTCTGTAAATGAGTGGCAATTGCCTCTGCCAATTTTAAAACACGACAAAATGTGACTTGAACAACACACGAAACGCACTGTCCCGACAGGTTGCCAAAATATTCCATCCAATCGCTGACGTAGATTTGCGGTATGTAGGCGTTACCACGTTACCAGAGTCTTTGTTTATTATATTGTCGATCCAGTTGGGTATGTGTTCGACCACACCGTTATTCAACTGAACATCTTTTATACTAAGCAATAAATCGTGCAGTCTGTCTCTTCGTTATTAAAATTTACTACCAGTAAATCTTGTTTAGAATAGTCAGTAATCAGACAATTTAAACAAAGGGGTGTAATACAGTTTTACTTGCAATAAAAACGTAACATCTAGTTATTTCCCCTGCGTTTATTGAGATTTAATAAATAGTTGTTACACTTTCAGGTAACACGGTTGAACCAGAGAACTATAACTTACAATAAAAGCTCACTAAGATGATGGGATCAGTGGGTGAAAAGAAATTCCCAAACTTCCGTGTGGAAAATAAAGCAAACTTAACGACGAAAGACCAGATTTAATAACACGTGGAACTTCTTAAACTGATGGAAGTAATAAAATGAAAAATCAAAATATCCATTTGAGTAGGCGACGTGATACCCTATGATATAGTTTGAGACCCAGCGTGAATGAACCAGGTCGCAATCAATAAATGATGGCATTAACATCACACAGGCGGCCTAATTATAAGAAAACATCTTTCGGACGTTCATAATGAGACGCGTGCCGACCTCCAGGTCATGTCTTTATCTTCAGCATAATGTGCCTTGCATTCAGTTGGACTAAAATGTTGAATTCTCGTCCTTGACTTGGGGACATAAATGACGAGTACCTCTGAAGACAGAGTTGGTTCAACTGATGGCGATCGACACTGGTAATAGTGAAAGCACGCAAAAATCAGCCAAGTACACTTGAAATACTAGGGGGTTTCATATGAAAACTTTAAATGTGTGTGTGTGTGTGTGTGTGTGTGTGTGTGTGTGTGTGTGTGTGTGTGTGTGTGAGTGTGTGTGTGTGTGTGTGTGTGTGTGTGTGTTTGTTTTTACTCACTGAGTTGTTCAGACAGGTAGAAATCATTTGGGGCTAGGTCTGGTGAATACGGGGATGTGGTACACACAGAAAGTGGTGGTTTTCGATGGTTTCAAAAGTTGCACGGGCAGAATGGGGTCGAGCATTGTCTTGCTGCAAAAGGACACCTTTACTCAGACGTCCACATCGTTTAGATTTGATGCGGGTCGAAACTTCCCACTTCACCCATACATTTGCTGGACTAACAGGCATGCATCACCATACTGGACCTTCATTTGCTGATGTATTTCTATATGTTCCACCCCTTCACTTGTCAAGAAACGGATAACAGAATTCTTCTCCGTTTGGTGCATGACAAAAGTGGGGCGGCTATTTTTAAATTGTGTTCGTCTGTACGGTCATGTCACGTGCTTAATACTCTTGACATCATTAACAACAACATTGACAGGTTACAAGACAAAGTCATGGTTATTGTAATTTATATCACACTTTTAAGTCATAGGGACAGTTTAAAGATGGTCGCCACACATTTGATCTGCACCAAGGAGGAGCTGCGCTGTTAATCAGAAATTCATCGGCGAATGAAGCTCCAGTATGGTGTTGCATGCTTGTTATTCCAGAAAGTGCTTGCTTGAGTGGTTACAAACGCGACCAAGAACGCAACTTTCTACAGGAATCCAAGCAATGTATCTGCGCTCGAGAACTTCCTCTGAACGCAGTGGTGACTACATCGACAAATGATACATTTGTTCTTTACCTGTTCAGAATATATTCATCAAAAAAACAAAACATTTAAGGTTTTCATTTGGAGCACCTTGGTATTTAAAGAAACGATCTAAAGAACTTTAATTTTGAATAATTAAGAATTGGGCACTCAGGCCATTCTAACATTCTGTTCTTCTGATCACTCTCCTTTCATGTATTTTTTTTTTTCATTCATCCATGCAAGCTTATTCTTAGAAAACAACGTCAAAGTATGCATTATTCGGCGGGGCTTCAAATGAAACCCTTAAACATTTTTTTTTTTTGGGGGGGGGGGGGGTGGATATTGTTCAAACAGGTGTAAGTCACTTGAGACTATGTCTGGAGAGTATGGGGAATGTGGTTCACACTGAAAATAAAGATATTCAATTATTTCAACCGTTGCATGGGCAGCATGAGGTCGGGCATTGTCGTGTTGCACAAGGACACCTCAACTCGAAGTCCATGTCGTTTGGATTTGATTGCGGGTCGAAACGTCCTATTCCACTCATACACTTGCTGGACTGACAGGCATGTGTCACCATACTTCATTCGCCAATGAATTTCTATTGGTTTCACCCCTTCACCGATCAAATAACTGATGGCATGAAAAGAAGTTCTTCCCTTCAATTGTTACATTGATGGTAAGGTTATAGAGAAACACTTGACTACCGGAAACTGATTAGAGAAATTAGACGTAGGTAGACAAATTTTTGGGGGTTTGCTGTGAGAATACATTCAATGGAAAGATTGAGGGGCAAACAAAAACAAGGAGGGGGGCAGAGAGGTAAATATCTAGATGGCTTGGCTACATGGTCAATCTTGACCACAACATAGAGCTGATCCTGATTCTGATGATAGTGTGAGATGGCACAACTTGGCAACCAATTCTTTTCAGCATGGCACATGATGATGATGATGATGATGATGATGATGATGATGATGATGATGATGATTATGATGATGATGATGATAATGGCGATGATGATGATGATGATGATGATGATGATGATGATGATGATGATGATGATGATGATGATGATGATGATGATGATGATGATGATGATGATGATGATGATGATGATGACATTGAGACTACTTTACAATTTCTTCAAAGACTGTCATTAACAAATGCCATATGCGCATTTAAGGTCGACTGTCACACTGGCATGGACGAGACAGGAACACTGAGCTGATCCAAGACGCTGGTGATCAAGTGAAATGGCGAGTCATGACCGCCCACGCTTTCCGGCATGGCACATGATTGATTGATTGATTGTCACACTGCTCTAGCGCCATCTGGCTTACATCTTCCGCGGTACATTCCTTCGACAAGCCCACCTCTGAATGGTGTACGAGAGCGAGTCAATAAGTAAGTCACACAGTTCTGTGGGATGGCATGTAAATGTAGTTGGTGTTTTCTACAGGTGTCATTAGGTGACAGCAACATCGAACTTTGTATTCCCGTTCGTCAAGTGGCGCTAGGTGTCTCATAGGTATGCGCAACGCTTAAACAAATGCATACTTAATAATAAGTGCAGATGAGCTGCACCCTCTGCATGACGCTATATTCAGAGAAAAGGGTGACAGGCTAAAGAGGGGCAATTCATGGATGGGTCCGGTGGAAGATGTTGTCAGACAGGTCTGCAGTCTTGCCATTATCAACCCCGGCAAGGAATGGGTGCCGGTGCCTCCAGCTTTTAAGTGCACTTTCTCCTGCATTATCACACTCGACAGACGGTGCAGAGAGCAGAACCTGCCGCTGTCAATGCAGAGGTCAACGCGCTCATCTATGAACACTCAGATAGCCCCAAAGTGCTCATCTATACAGATGGATCTGTTATAAAGCAGCAGAGAAGTGCGTGTGCATTTACAGCCCGTTCAGCGGCCGAACCATTCAAGAATCCAGTGGTGCCCACTTTATGACCACGAGCAGCATGACGATGGAGGTGATGGCAGTTACACAGGCTTTCATATGGCTGGAATCACAGCATTATACCAACGTGTGTGTACTAAGTGATTCAATGAGCATGATTCAGAAGGTCGAAGCTGGATCTGTACGTAGACAGTGGACTGAGTCGCTGTGGAAGTCTGTTGTCCGTAAAGTCACCTTCATCTTCGTCCCGGGACATGCGGGAGTCGAGGGAAATGAACGAGCTGATAAACTGGCTGGCTCTGCACCCCCTGTAGATGGCCAGCCCATGGATTGTGCCGATGTTATTAACGTCCTTAAAGATATGGCGAGAACAGAGGACTTTGACGTCAGTGAATCCGCATCGCTGTCCAGGATGAAAGACTTGGGAGTAAGAATCGGCACGGCCAGACGCGAGAGGTACATCGGGAAAACGAGGTACCTTGTCAACCAACACAGAACTGGCACTATTAGCCACCGGACGCTGATGCATATGCTTGGGGGGGGGGGGAGTATCTGAGCACCTATGGACCTGTCCGGAGTGCAATTAAAATACCCCAACTGATACATGATAACTGATAGCGCGTAAAGCGGTGCATAGCTGGGAAGAAAAATTTTCTCATGGACGCTCTAAAATTTTTGATGAAATCCGATCTGGTCGTCCTGTTGAGATTGCAACAGAAGCATCCGTACAGCGGGTGGAGGAGATGATTAGAGGTGACAGGCCAGTAACGATAGACTCTGTAGCATCAAAAACATTTTGGGCATGTTATGAAAAGAAATGACTTGGAGAACTTGGTGACAACTGGCAAGATCGAAGGGAAGAGACCACGGGGGAGACCGAGAAGTAAATACTTGGATGGCTTGGCCAGATGGCATGGTCGAGACAGGAACAATGAGCTGATCCACGACTCTGGTGATCGAGAGTGAGATGGCAATACATGACCGCCCACGCTTATCGGCATGGCACATGATGGATGGAAACCTGCGATTGGCCTTGCAAGTCGGCAGGGGATTTTTCTTACTGCTCAAATAACAAAAAAAAGTATAATCGGACACCAGCATGTCCTGGGGAAAAAATTCAAAAGATGCTCTCAAGTTTTGATTGTTGAATTGAAGCATACCATTCTGCACGAAGATGGATGGAGAATAATAATATAGAATGCACAGAACTGTATAAGTTAGAAGGGAACATACGAAACAGACAAGTAAGTAAAATATTAAAAGCGGATTCCTATGTAACAAATAATTTAATAGTTGTGTAATAATAATAGAGAATACTCAGAGCAATATAGATTACAGAAAAGAACAAAATAATAAGATAAATAAGATATAAACGGCTGAAACATATATTTAAAAAATAACAATGTAATTGGTGGAGAATAATACAAGATTTTACATTGCTGTATTGGCTAAAAGAGAACATTTGCATAATATAATCTGCAAAATGAGTCAATCTGTCCCAGCAACATTTGATGTTTTATTATCTCTTTCCGGGGCGCTTCAACCACGATCACTTTTCTTACGTTTTACTTTTTGCGAGCGATTACTAATGAAATCTGGCCGCTTCAGTGGCAGCTTCCGCTCTCATTAATTCCATACTTTGCATGTCTCACGCAGTAGTTTGCTTTCATGAGGTTATTTAATGGAAATAATGAATATCTGTCTTCTAAACATTCTAGCTACCCAAAATGCCGTTATGGCTTGATTGCACTGAAATAAATTTGGAGCACAGTCCTTCTAAGTTACGATTTGAAGTAATAGGAATTGTGAAGTGAATATTAGTTAATCGTGAAGAATAATTGAAACTGTGACGTGTGCGTATTAAAGGCGTATGTGGTATCGTTTGGTATCGTTATACTAGGTTGTTATTGTCTGCTTCCGCTTCTAAGATTATACAACATACCCTCAACAGAATATGAGATTATACGAATCTTTTATCTGGAGGTGGAAAGCAAGAGAAAACTACCACATTTTTCACAATTATAAATTTAATGGCGGTTATAACACAGTCATCTGTCATACTGTCATCTAGTGTTGATAGTTCCTTGCGGTGTAGCACAGGGTATTCTTGAGATTGAGGAATTAAGGTGGCCTGGCTAGCACAGTCGCCGCGAACTGTGCAGTCTGTGTGTCATGTCTGTGTGTCGTGTCTGTGTGTCGTGTCTGTGTGACGTGTTTTTGTGTAGTGTCTGTGTGTGTCGTGTCTGTGTGTCGTGTCTGTGTATTTTGTCTGTGTGTATGTGTGTGTCTGTGTGTGTGTGTGCATGTTTGCGTGCATGTGTTTATGAATGTGTGTGGTTGTGTGTATGTGCATGTGTGCGTGCATGTGTTTATGTATGTGTGTGTCTGTGTGTGTGCATGTGTTTATGTATGTGTGTGTGTGTGTTTGTGTGTCTGTGTATGTGTATGTGTATGTCTGTCCGTGTGTGTGAGGAGAGAGGGGAGGTTGATTCTATCCACAAAGTACGTGAACAAATTTGGGCTGCCGCATGTTGATGTTCGTGGTAAGTTGTCTTGATTTCTAAGCCTCTTTCACAACATATGGATGGTGTATGTTGGTGGTCCGTGCAATTTTCAGCATTGTTTTATGATATAACTTCAGTTCTGAAGCTTAGAGTTATTTTTTGGTTGCGTACGGACTAACTGTCCATGATTCATAACCATGTGATAAGGTGGGCTCAATGTAACACACCAGTTTTCTTTCAAGCTCGTAAATACAAATATAGTAGTGGTGTGTTTGGGTGGGTGGGTGTGTGTGTGTGTGTGTGTGTGTGTGTGTGTGTGTGTGTGTGTGTGTGTGTGTGTGTGTGTGAACGCGCGCGCGTTTTCAAATGATATGGTAAAAACATACGAGGATAAACATATAAAATATATATGTATGTTGTCAGAAATGTGTCAGAATGTGGATGCACAATTTAGACACCCCTGTCAAGTGGCCATATCTTTGAACTCTATGTTCCAGGCTGTTATTACTTCAGCACGTTCAGTCCTATAGTTTGTACGAAGGGGTTTCAAATGAAAACCTTAAATGCGTGCTATAAATTACAATAACAACGCTATCATCTTGCAATCTGTCAATATTATTGTTAACGATATCAATAATTGTTTAGTACGTAACATTAAGGTGCAGTTGAACATTGTAACGTCATAAATACATTGCAGTGATGTCGGTTCTGAACTAAACTCAACCCAACTCAACTCAAGTACATTCTAAAGATTGTCGCATCTCTTTGACAGGCACCAAAGAGGAGCAGCGTTCTGTTATCCATTATTTTTAATCAGTGAAGAGGTGAAACCTATAGAAATTCATCGATGCAAGAAGTTCCAGTATGGTGATGCATGTCTGTCAGTCCAGCAAGTGCATGAGTGGAGTAGGAAGTTTCAGAACGGCGTGACTTCTGTGACAGAATGTTCACAACTGGTCAGGCACACCGAGTAGTGACCCCAGAGTTGATTTTATCTACAGGAATCCAAGCATTTTATCGGCGCTGCAGGACTTGTATTGAAAACAGTGGTGACTACATCGAAAAATCATACATTTGTTCTTTACTTTCTTTCAGAATCATCATCATCATGTGCCATGCCGATAAGCGTGGGCGGTCATGTTTCGCCATCTCACTCCATCATCAGAGTCGTAGATTAGCTCAGTATTCCCGTTTAGACCATGCCACGTGGCCAAACCATCCAGGTATTTACTTCTCTGCCTTCCCCTTGTTCTCTTCCCCTCGATCTTGCCAGTTGTCACCAAGTTCTCCAATTTATTTCTTCTCATAACGTGACCAAAAAATGTGACTGTCTATGTCTAATTTCTCTAATCCAGTGGTTCTCAACCGGTGGGGAATCCCCCCCCCCCCCCGGTACCACCTTTCTATCCATGTCATAATGATTATCTATTCTTCCACACTGTACTCAAAATCCCAAAGGGCCTAGACCACATCTGCTTTATAGTGTATCAACACCCCACTCATCTGTGAACACTCAGCTAATCTCTCCGCCTTCTTGTTTCCTAACACACTAACACACGGCTATACAAATGAGACAAGCGGTGTTATTTTGGTCATATATAGAGATGAGAAACATTGGGAAATATATCGTCACTGGAAATACCGTCGGTATAAGAGACAATGGCAGACCGAGAGGAATGATGCTTGATGGTCTAATGAGATTGTATTGGGGAATTACGTCAATAGAATTGATCGAAAATCTGATGGGTTATTTTCCTTAGGACAATCTTGTGAGCTAGGAAAAGAGCAAGTGGGCAGATTTTCCGGGTCTGCACCCCTTGGTGGGGTATTCGTGCGCTATACGGCAGATGTGATTGCGGTTCTTTAGAATTGTGTGTAGTGCAATAGAAAAAAGTTAGTTGCATATCCTTTACGGGACGTTTGCAGTCAACACCAGCATTTTTTGCTGTTGTTGATGTCTTGGCAAGTTTACGTTCAGTAGTTTGCCATTGCTTTCTTACCGACTGACACCTATATAATTTCGTAAAACAACTAGCACAACGCGGTCTGCTGCTAAATCGCGCGCAGCTGTGTTTCGAACGCTGGTATGCGGGATCACGAACCGCGTCCGTAATCCCTTCGCCACGGAGCCCAGCAGTGAAATAGAACGGTTAGTAACCACGGCTAGGCGAGAATAGTGTTGCATGGAGTCCTTTACAGGACATCACTGTCAACATCAGCATCTTTCAGCTGATTGTTGATTTCTTGGCAAGATTACGCTCAGTAGTTTGCCATTGCTTTCTGAGCGACCAGCTCACATACCCCGTAAGTTACCGACGGTTAGAACCGCTACCAATTCTCGCCGTCGTCACGTTACTCACGAGAATATACCGGATTACGGAGAAAATCGCTAACGCCTAGGCCAGGGAAACCGGCTTTTGTTTATATGTCGTTATATAATTTACGGGTCAGAGATGAAGTGCATATTATTAAGTGTATTAAATCGTCACCTAGAAACTTCAATGTTCAATAATGAATACTCTCCGTGGTGCACGGGAATTTCCTTATGAGAAGCACGTCACATAGTACAACGGAAGTGTTCAGAGGTTATTGTAAAACAAGTTTGTTATCGTGAATTCAATACAGTTTCGTCACAACCTCAACGAAATTTCGCCGCTTTCCACGAGTTCAGTTGCCTTTAGACCTATCAAATACATTTGCATTGGATGGGAGTAAATATAAGGCGGCAGGAAACATGCAGTAACGATACAACAAATACTGTGAACGTGATTGAGGGCATACATTTGTGAACGCACTATAGTAAGTAAAGGCGACCAACCTGATATTAATTACATCATTCATCTAGTGTCGAATGTTCCATAAAATATGGGGTTAGCACCATATACTCAAAATATTTTACCGCGTATGTAAGGGTATTTTACTTACAGGCATAGATTGAATCTAACCAGCTAAGTTTTGATAGCTGAAACAAGATACTGGAAAATAACACAAGTGAATGCATATTTGTTTTACAGCAAACATCCTTCCAAACTACAAAACACCACACATGGGCGTAGACTAGTGTCCTGTGATTGACGCCCCAGTAGCGCAGCCTAGCGCCCTAGGATTGGCGCTCCAGGAAGAACAGGGATTCCAATGGCTTGGTTCTGCTGCCCGATAAGACCTCTTCCTCCGAAAAGACTGGACAGCACAAGGAGTTCCATCAAGGATGAGCCGCCTCCATTCCCATGATGCTTCTTGTTTGACTCCGATGGACCGGCGTTGTAATGGTGGACGTGGATCGTCTCGCTGTGCGGTCGTCTGGAAAAGACATGCATAAGTGATTACGTGCCACGGGATGAAAAGAAATTCCCGTAACTGCCATGTGCTTATAAATCAAACTATAGGTAAAATATAAATGCAGTAGTGTTGTTTTTTTTTCTGCAATTCCCTTTAATTTGACATACAATACAACATACAATACAATACAACAACTTTTAAGCCATAGCTGTGAAACACCCCTACTTCCCATTTTTCGCTATCAATTTTTGTTTTATCCAAACCTTTATGTTTGGCACTGAATCTGATAATCGTGAAACTGTGAATAAAAAGAAGATATAGGTAATCACGTTTGTACTATAACTGCATGAAAAAAAAAACATAGAGCATTCAGTGAGTATCATAACTGCAAGAAGACGATGGGTAGTATCAAATGAGGATCATGACAGTAAGAAACGGAGACAATTATCAACACATTAATTGATATATTATGTTATAGATTGTGGGATGTGAGAAACTTCATCATCCGAGTCAGATGTCCAGATATCTAATTGTCATAATGATGTTGCCAAACATACACCTCAGTACGCCATGTTTGACCTGAAGTGTCACAAACATCACCCCAAATTTACCGAACAGAAGCTTAGTACACCATGTGCCACTTCAAGTGTCACAAACATCACCCCAAATTTACCGAACAGAAGCTTAGTACACCATGTGCCACTTCAAGTGTCACAAACATCACCCCAAATTTACCGAACAGAAGCTTAGTACACCATGTGCCACTTCAAGTGTCACAAACATCACCCCAAATTTACCGAACAGAAGCTTAGTACACCATGTGCCACTTCAAGTGTCACAAACATCACCCCAAATTTACCGAACAGAAGCTTAGTACACCATGTGCCACTTCAAGTGTCACAAACATCACCCCAAATTTACCGAACAGAAGCTTAGTACACCATGTGCCACTTCAAGTGTCACAAACATCACCCCAAATTTACCGAACAGAAGCTTAGTACACCATGTGCCACTTCAAGTGTCACAACCATCGCCCTAAATTTACAAAACCACACTTAGCGTGGCACCACTAGTTAAACGAATTATTATAGTGTAGAGATGTTACACACAGGTTAGAAGGCACGTGATGATCGTACAGCACACAAGTCTCCGTTGTTTAGAACACTCTTTATTAGTCGAATCGTTCAACTACAGCATAATGATGTTATGCTCAAATTCTGATGTTTACATGTTTTCCTACTTCCCTGCTAGCTGGACCCCAAGTGACGTGTGTGTCAGCCTAGATACCCTTCTTCATTCGTGCACACACGTTCACTAGCTATGGTTTTCCCACTAGTCAAGGAATGCGCAGCATTCCTTAACTCTTTACTCCTAAGCTACTCCCTTTACTGTTACAGAATAACTATTTTCTAAAGGTAAAGAATTAGGCACACAGGCCCGTCTCTTCGTCATATAAAGGACAATACATGTCTTGTAGGCCCTTCTTGTATTTCTAAAAGCCATTTTAGTAATTAGTGTGTTGATAATAAAGGCATTTTCAGTTATAAGCCCATGTGAAACAATGGGCCTCAAATTTCTATTACCATTCTTGAACCGAAATATCCACCCTGAAGTTAGCTATTTGTCTCTGTCCATATTTTCTTTGACATCCATCATGATGTTTTTAGGTTACAAATCAAACAAATCAGGAGATGTAATGCAGCCCTATTCGTCTGTTCTATTTCAAGCCAAGCTGTTGTATCATCACATTCTCACGGCTGCCTGTTGTTTCACGTCGAGTATTATGCTTTCTATTAATTTCAACTAGACGCCCGTTTCTTTCATTACGTTCCACAATTTTTTATGTTAGCGCAGGTAGATGTGTTTCTGTAGTCTACAAAGCAAGTTAAATCAAGTACATAGTAATTGCTGCGTGGCTTCGTCAATTGTCCTCATATTAAATGAGTGGTGACGTCTATTTCTATATAGTCTGAAGCCAACTTTGACAAAATGTATGTGTTCTTTATTTTCTTATTCCGTTATCACCGTATGTTTGTAGTGTCCTTGACTAGTTGGGGCGGTGATCGTCTGCCATGTCATCTTGCCATTTCGTTAGCCTTTTTCTGCATTGTGTGACCTCTGACGACCTCATATCGTAGTGACCTCGATCTTCCTGCCTGTCTATAAGGTCAAGGTAGCCCCAAACTTTCAACCCCCACTGAATGAAATGGGTCATCATCATTCTTGATGGACAAACACCAGCTCCCATAGCGGATACTGCTGTTGGAGTGCGAATTATTAGTCCTTAACAGATGGAGCTGAGTGGTCTCAAGGTATGGTGTCCGCCACGAGTGCTGGAGGTCCCGGGTTCAAGCCCCGGTAAGGGCCGGGATGTTTTCACGTGAACTTCTAGTAACAAAATGTATCCTGGTCTCTGTGTAGTGAGATTAGACGCCCGTGTGTATTGTTGCGCACGTACAAAAATCCCTTGGCAGTTGGAAATCGAAAAAAGAGTAGCCTAATGGCGCTGCCTGGGCAAAATTTAGAGTTAAAAATCTACCCAAAGTATTTCAGAATCCTCGCCGGTGCTACGGAGTTCTCCGGACTCATGCTTGAGTTAGGAGTAGAACTGAGCATTTATGGGTTGCACCCGTGTGCCATGATATTGATCTGTCGACTAAACTAAACTAAACTAAACTAACCTAAACTAAACTCGTAGGCCGCAATATATGAGGCGAGAAGCCAGTTCCCTTCCTAGTCTCTCAGTCGCAAACAGTTATAAAACATTTCTTAAAATTTTCTTGTAATAATTATTATGAGACGTGTTCGACCACAGAGAATCATCATCATCACCACCATCAAATGCTTTGCCGACAGGAGTGGGAGATCATGCTTCTCCACAAATTACGATCTCTGACGGCCGTAAGTTGACTCCCTTCCATGCCATGACACCAGACTGTCAAAACTTTTCTCTCACTGTCTTTCATGTCTTTCCAAAAATCCTTACGGTTGTCAGAACGTGCTCCAGTATATGTCTTCCCATAAAGTGTCCAAACAATGAAGTCCGCCTCTTTCTGATGTTTGTGGTAAGTTGTCTTTGAACTTAGCCACCCTCAAAATGTCTGCATTGCTCATTTAGGCTGTCTAAGGAACCCCTAGAATCATTAGTTAAAGTTAGTTGCATATTCTTTACAGGGCGTCGCAATCAACTCCAGCAATGTGTGGCTGTTTGTGATTTCTTGACAACTTTACATGCCAGTGCTTTCTGAATTACCATCACTCATTCTATTGTAGGATAAGCAACGCAAAGCGGATAGCTTCCACATCGCCAGCAGCTGTGTTTTCTATCGTGGCAAGTGGGATTACGAATTGCGTCCGTAACACCTTCATCACAAAAGTGGCTCAGTCATATCTGACTACAATCATTTGTAGGAAAAACTAATCGTGCTTCTGCTGGGGTTTGAACCCGAGCCGCTGTCTTGGCTCGTGTGTGCTTCATCAATGGATGTATTCAGAACTCTAGGTATTCTTTCAATCAGTCGTCTGTGGGGTCACCTCTTGATTTATCTCCACTGTCTCTAAGTTGTAGAGTTTACTGTCTTGCGATAATGTTGTTGAATACTCAAAATATTTGATCTGCTGTATTCTCTCCTGCATTTCTGTACCTCCCACTGGACACAACCTAGCAGAATGGACGAAGAAGTATCGGGGCAGAGATTATCAAGATTTGGCCAGGAAATATCCTAGCAGAATGTACAAAGAAGGATCGGCACAGAACCCGCTGGAACATTAAATTTGAAGACGGCCCTGCATAATGACGGTCAATAATATTTAACGAGAAGAGAAAGGTTCACAAGTGACATCAAGCAGCACATTGCTACAGCACCGGGGTTACACCGTATTAAAATGAAGCAGGAAAGTAAAAATAAGGATTATGTGGAATCCAGAAAAAATTAAACCTAATACTAAACTAGAGGTCAGCTTGGTCGAATGGATAAGATCTCTGGCACTTAATCCTCCGGTTCACTGATGCCGAGGAACGAACGAACGAACGAACGAACAAACTTTATTTTAAAAGAGTATCAAATTGGGCACGCAGGCCCATCTTACATTCGGCCCTTTCAATCACTCATCTTTCATTCATCAAAGGTGCATGTTACATTAACATAGGGGAAAAAACATTGTCAAGTGGATTTTGTAAGCATAAACAATGCATATTACGCATGATACATTCACATGAGAAAACAACAAAAAACATTATCAAATGAAAGTTGTAAACATAAACAGTGCATATTGCAATGTTGTGAGACACATACCCCATCCACCCTCATATCCCGCAGCCACCAAACATCCCCCACCCACCCACACATACCTCCACGCACTCACACAGAACCAGGCGAACATACATGCCGCCACACACCCACTGATCCCCCACCCGAACACATTTCCCCAAGAAGAAAAAGAAGAAGAAGAAGAAGAAGAAGAAGAAGAAGAAGAAGAAGAAGAAGAAGAAGAAGAAGAAGAAGAAGAAGAAGAAGAAGAAGAAGAAGAAGAAGAAGAAGAAGAAGAAGAAGAAGAAGAAGAAGAAGACGAAGAAGAAGAAGAAGAAGAAGAAGAAGAAGAAGAAGAAGAAGAAGAAGAAGAAGAAGAAGAAGAAGAAGAAGAAGAAGAAGAAGAAGAAGGAAGGAGGAGAGAGGAGGAGAGGAGGAGGAGGAGGAGGAGGAGGAGGAGGAGGAGGAGAAGAAGAAGAAGAAGAAAAAGAAGAAGAAGAAGAAGAAGAAGAAGAAGAAGAAGAAGAAGAAGAAGAAGAAGAAGAAGAAGAAGAAGAAGAAGAAGAAGAAGAAGAAGAAGGAGGAGGAGGAGGAGGAGGAGGAGGCGGGCGGAGGAGGAGGAGGAGGAGGAGGAGGAGAAGAAGAAGAAGAAGAAGAAGAAGAAGAAGAAGAAGAAGAAGAAAAGAAGAAGAAGAAGAAGAAGAAGAAGAAGAAGAAAGAAGAAGAAGAAGAAGAAGAAGAAACCACACACACATACCCCCGCCAACCCACACATCCCGCACCTATCCACACACATATCCTGCACTCTCACAATTTTCCCCACCCACCCACACACACATCAGCCAACCTACACCCACTCACCCACCCAATATTCGCCACCTCTCAACTACACATCCCCACCTATACACACATCCCCACCCATAAACACATCTCCCCACCTGTCCACACATATCCCCCACCTGTCCACACATATCCCCCACCCATAACCCAAAAATACACACCTCCCACCCACACACACCTCGCCACCCACATATACCCCACCCACACAATCCGCCGCTCACACACATCTTCTCACAACTACACACCTCCCCCACCCATACACTCATCTCTCACACACATCCACCCACTCACGTACTCATCCATCAACCACTCACACCCACACATCACCCACGCGCCCATCAACACATGCATCTCTCATCTACCCTCCCACCCACACACACCCCATCCTCGCATACATCCTTCAATCACCCGCACATCCCACACCTCCCCCACCTCTCACACATCTCCCCTCCCACACAAAACTCCACCCATAAACACATTCCCCCCACACACACATCCCCCACATACATTCCCCATACACATCCCCGCCCACACATCTCCCCACCCACTCACACATCCTCCACCTACAAACATTTTCACCACCCACACATACATCCTCCACCCACTCACATTTACCCCATCCACACTCACACACTCCCACCCACACAGACATATCTCATTCACAGACACCCCCCATACCCATTACACACCCATCCCCCAACCCACACAATCTCCTACACACCCATTCACCCACCCAAACACACACTCCCTACCCACACCCCCTCCCAACCCACCAAACCCACATACTTCCAACTATCCTCTCAAATATCCCCCCCCCCCCACACACACACACATATCCCTCACACACACATACATCCACCACCGACTACAAATCCCTTCACACATCCACACATCACCCATTAACCCATACACATCCCCCACACACAACCCCTCCACACATACATTCCCCACACCCCAACACACACACATATCCCTCACATACACACCCATACACACATCCTCACATCTAGACACATACATGATGCCTCACATGATCACTGAAACTAATAAGAACAAACTTCCACACTTTACACACAATTGAGACACTAACGATTGTCGTGAGAATTCTCGCAATTGCAAGAAATGGAGAAAACATTGTACATATACATTATGTAGCGTAAAAATTAGTGATGCAATTCAACTCTCTCTTTTTTCCCTCTCTCCCTCTCTCTCTCTCTCTCTCTCTCTCTCTCTCTCTCTCTCTTGCTCTCTCTCTCTCTTTCTCTCTCTCTCTCTCTCTCTCTCTCTCACTAACTCTCTCACTCACATCACAGTAATGTTATATTATACATGATAAAATCAAGTGGCATACAAAATAAAGGTGAGAATAAACAAAAAATAATTTTTAAAAATAATAATATGGAATGGCATGTTACATGACAATCAAGTGGCATACAAAACGATACCTCGTAATATGAAAGAAAAGATGAGAATACATAAAAAATATGGAATAGCATGTTACATGACATGCGTGGGCTCAACTCTCTCTCTCTCTCTCTCTCTCTCTCTCTCTCTCTCTCTCTTTACATACACACACTCTCACACTCATTCTCTCTCTCTCTCTCTCTCTCTCTCTCTCTCTCTCTCTCTCTCTCTCTCTCTCTCACTCACACTCACTAATTCTCTCACTTACTTTACAGTAATTTACATGAATTCATTTTATGCATGTTAAAATCAAGTGCATCAACATGATAATATGAAAATGAGAATACACAAAACAAATGGAACAGCATGTTAGATGACATGCGTGCGCTCAACTCTCTCTCTCTCTCTCTCTCTCTCTCTCGCTCTCTCTCTCTCTCTCTCTCTCTCTCACTCACACTCACTAATTCTCTCACTTACTTTACAGTAATTTACATGAATTCATTTTATGCATGTTAAAATCAAGTGCATCAACATGATAATATGAAAATGAGAATACACAAAACAAATGGAACAGCATGTTAGATGACATGCGTGCGCTCAACTCTCTCTCTCTCTCTCTCTCTCTTTCTCTCTCTCTCTCTCTCTCTCTCTCTCTCTCTCTCTCTCTCTCTCTCTTCTTTCTCACACACATGTACATACACACACTCACACACAACATACACACGCAAATACACACATATACCCACGCACATACACACACCTACACACATCCATATACTTACGCACACGTACTCACATAACACCCGAATATACACTCCCTCGCATACACTGCATGCATGCACACTTACACACACACAAAGATATACAATAAATATACGAGCACACACACACACTCATCCATACACACATATACACACGCACATGCATGTAAACGCATATAAACATATGAACGCACACCTTATGACACGTACAGACATACACATAGAGGCACACACAGATACACACATGTACACACACATATACACCCATACACACATCCAGACATGCACACACATACATCACACTTTCTCATGCACTCTCTCATTCACCCACGCTCTCTCTTTTACACACTCACTCGCTCTCACACTCACTCATTCGCGCACATACATGCATACCCACAAATTTTCTCTCACTCACTCACGCTCCCTTACTCACTCATTTACTCGCTGACTCTCTAACTCACACTCACTCACTAATTTTGACACTCTATCACACAAACAGGCAAACACACAACACACCCACTCTCTCAGATTCACTCATTCTCTAACTAAATCTCTCACACATATGTCCACACACACTCACTTTTACACTCACTCAGGCACACGCGCATGCATACTCTCTCACTCTCGCTCATACTAATTCTTCCACTCACACTCTTTCTCACTCACTCTCTCACCCACTGTCTCGCTCACACACATACAGTGAAGAATGATAGTGGAAAAATGGGGGAAGAGAGGAAGAGGAAGGCCAAAGAAAAGATGGGTGCAGGATGTGGCGGATGATCTCCAGATGGGTGTATCGGACGCGGGACATCTTGCTTATGATCGAGAGGTTTTCCGGAAGGTTGTTATGGCAGCGAGGTTCTGCAAAGGACATGCTACTGAATGAATAAACGAATGAATGAATGACTTAGGGACGTAAATTAAAAGTACCTCTGAAGTCTAAGTGGGTTCTCCTGGTGGAAAGGGACACTGGTAATAAAGAAAGCTAATCCCCACCCAAAAATCAGTCCAGCACACTAGAAGTATTAGCACGTCTATGGACTAAGCTTAAGACCAAAGCTTGCGAACGAAAGAAAGTAAAAATTGAATAAAGACTCTGGATTGATGTATCAATACAACAGTATTTACATGTCCATTACTGGACTAGCGTCTTACCTCTCGCGATGATGATGATGACGATGAGGCATATCTGATTGCACCGCAGCCAGGGTTAACACTGCAAATAAATCATGATAAATCATCTGAAAATAAAAGTTTCTCTCTCTCTCTCTCTCTCTCACACACACACACACACACACACACACACACGCGCGCGCGCACATAGACACTCACACACACACACACACACACGCGCGCGCACACACATCAGGTGTGTTTTTATGTGTGTCGCTTTTTGTTAAGTATCACTTTCATTGCACACATATATTTCTATAAGTGGCCCAGTGTCTCTCTCTCTCTCTCTCTCTCTCTCTCTCTCTCTCTCTCTCTCTCTCTCTCTGTTGTGATCTCTTGCACACACACGCACATAGACACTCACACACACACACACACAAACACACACACACACACACACACGCACACATCATGTGTGTTTCTATGTGTGTCGCTTTTGGTTAAGTATCACTTTCATTGCACACATATATTTCTATAAGTGGCCCAGTCTCTCTCTCTCTCTCTCTCTCTCTCTCTCTCTCTCTCTCTCTCTCTCTCTCTCTCTCTCTCTCTTTCTCTTTCTCTCTCTCTTTTGTGATCTCTTGGCAAGTTTATGTTCAGTAGTTTGCCATTGCTTTCTGAACGACCGGCACCTATACCATTTTGTAAAACACCAAAGCAATGTGGTGTGCTGCCCGCAGCTGTGTTTCGAACACGGGTATGCAGGATTATGAACTGCGCCCGTAACTTCTTCGCCACGAAGCTGGTGACATACAAAGGGTTAAACTAACAACTGTCTGAGATAGAACAGATTTAAGTCATATCTGTCTGAGATAGAACAGATTTAAGTCATATCTGTCTGAGATAGAACAGATTTAAGTCATATCTGTCTGAGATAGAACAGATTTAAGTCATATCTGTCTGAGATAGAACAGATTTAAGTCATATCTGTCTGAGATAGAACAGATTTAAGTCATATCTGTCTGAGATAGAACAGATTTAAGTCATATCTGTCTGGAAGAGAAACATTTACAGTAACAACTGTCTGGGATAGACTGATATTAGTAAAAGCTGTCTGAGAGAGAGAGGGAGAGAGAGAGAGAGAGAGAGAGAGAGAGAGAGAGAGAGAGAGAGAGAGAGAGAGAGCCGGCGACATACAAAGGGTTAAAATAACATCTGTCTGACATACAACATATTTAAATCATATATGTCTGGAAGAGAAACATTTACAGTAACATCATTCTAAGATAGATATATTTGAGTAACATCTGTCTGAGATAGAAATAATTAAAGTAAGAACTGTCTGAGATAGAAGGAATTACAGTAACAACTGTTTGAGGTAGAAAAGGTTAAATTAACAACTGTCTGAGATAGAAAGAGTTAAGATAATAACCGTCTGATATGTAAAATGTTAAAGTAACAGCTGTCTGAGATAGAAAGAGTTGTCTGACACAGGACAAGTTAAAGTAACAACTGCCTGAGATAGACAGAGTTAACGTAGCAACATATGTGAAAGCCAGAGTTAAAGTCAAAACAGTCGGGGGGGGGGGTAAATAATAACTGCATGGGTTAGACTGAGTTAAAGTAACAACTGTCTGAAACAGACAGAGTTACAATAATAACAACTACGTGGGTTATAAATAGTTAAAGTAACAACTGTCTCGATGAGAAAGAGTTAAATTAACAACAGTCTGGGGGAGAAAGGGTTACATTAACAACTGTCCGAGATCGAAACAATTAAAGTAACAGAGACCTGGAAGAGAAAGAGTTAAATGAACAACACTCTCAGCTAGAAAAATAGTTAAATGTATAAATGTCTGGAAAAGAAAGAGCTTAACTAACAAATCATAATAAACGCTCCCATAAAAGATAAACAACGCGCGAGAACATTTCGGAAAAACAAAACAGAAAACCCATCCAGGAAAATAAAACAGAACATCCAACCAGAAAAAAAAAAACAAGAAAACAAAACAGGACAACGCATCAAAAACCTACTTACCCATTGCAACAAAAAACAAATTATGGAACATCATTTATGGCGTTATCGTTTCTTTCTTAATTTATTTTTAAACAACTCAAAAGTTTAATAATCTGTTAATAATGATTAATAAATTCGGCTTTAAAATATAAAATAAATTAAATCTTTAATACATTGTCGTATTATTAGAGTAATAACAAAAATATATCGGGGCTTTTTAAAAATTTAATGAACGCAAAAACTGATGACCTTCGTATATATAGACAGTTGCCCAGGTTTGACATTTGAGATTGTCATGACCACATTCCGTTAAGTCAATTTAGTTTTACTAGGTCAGGGGTTCTAAAATAAGTCAAGGCGCAACAATGAAATACGTGGCTGCTTCTCTGTTTGCCTTTTGTCGTTTCGTTGTTAATAGGATCGATACTACTGACATCTTGCCGTCTCGAAGATGGTTTGTTACATTGTGCTTCTCACAAGGCATAACAACTACAACCCGTTACGATAGCGAAGGTTATACCTCTCCATAGGACAAAGCCTGTGCTGAATTGTAGAGACCTTGTTTTGCCAATGCAGCATGATTCTTCTCTCGGCCTGCCTAGTTTACTCCAGTGGAAAGATAACACAAATACATCTGGAACAAGACAAGCTTCAGAAGCTGTCGGATCAGCAAAGCAATGCTCTAACTGTCCGCCTATCAGTGCTTCCATCCTAGACCAGTTGCCGACCAAGGCTTAGGCCCTGGTCTGTCTTGCCATGCTTTAGGTTGCATTCCCTCGCACAAGGATTGCGCTCATCCACCCGAAGCCGTTGGCACAATGTAGCGTGTAGGAGTTGGTGAGCGTTGTCCAACATTTGGCGCTAAAAGGAAGGCGGTAGTACGGCTACTGTAATACGCTAGCTCGGTTGAAAAATAAATATTAGTTGCATATCCGTTACAGGACGTCGCAGTCAACACCACCATTTCTTTTTACTGGTGTGATCTCTTGGCTCTTGGGTAGCGGGGTAGGGGTATCCCCTATCAAAGGAGAAGTAAGGCGCCTCCTTCCCTCCGCTAGCCTACGGGACACCCTTGGGCAAGGTGGAGTACCCGTTTAGCCCCCCGATCAGGGTTACGTGAAGCCATGTGTGCAGGTGGTGGATGAAGATGGAGAGCAGCCGACAGATAGTTGTAGGTTATGGTCTCCACCTTCACGACGGTAGGCAGAGGATCTCCTTTTTTGAGGAGACAATGGCTACGGTCACTGACCAGTATGGTCACTGCTGGGAAGGAAAGCAATGGCAAACTACCTTCTTTACACATGCCAAGAAAATCATGTTGTGTTCAGTCCAGACAGCAGGATTAAAAACCAGATAGATTACATCCTGATAAGCAAAAGGTTTCGAAATGCATTAACAGTTGTAAAAACAGTTCCAAATGCAGACTGTTACAGTGATCACAGATTAATTACTGGCACATTGAGGGTAAAGTTAAAGAAAGTCAAGTATACAGCAGGAAACCCTAAATATGACTTGTGCAAATTGAAAACTGACAAAGAAATACAAGATAATTTTAACATAGAAGTAAAGAACAAATTTGATTTATTGTCTGATCTAGAGATCCTATTTCAAGATGTAGATGATCAATGGGAAATGCTGAAGAATTCAATCAGTTGTGCAACAGAAAAAACTATTCCAAAAGTAAAGAAAGTGGGCCGTAAGACATGGATGACTGAAGAAATTTTACAACTAATGGAAACAAGAAGACAGAACAAAAATAATCCTGCCAAATATGAAGAAATTCACAGAAAAGTCAGAACCTTATGTAAGGAGGCTAAAGAAACATGGCTTGAGAAAAATTGCAGAGAAATTGAAAAACAACACAACAGTAAAAATGCGAAACTAATGCACAAAAGAATTCAGGAGATTACTAATCAAAGAACACGTACATCAGCAGGCTGCCTAAAGACAAAAGATGGAAGAGTCGTAATAGAAAAAGATCAGATTTTACATGTATGGTCAGATTACGTGAAAAACCTTTATGACGATAACAGAGACGAACAATATATTGTTCAAAATAACAATGAAGGGCCAGCAATTTTGAAGACGGAGGTTCAGAATGCTCTTAATCATATGAAATCTGGCAAGACCCCCGGTCCAGACAGCGTCACAACAGAAATGATTAATGCTTTAGAAGAATATGGAATAGATAAAGTTACCAGTCTGCTTAATACAATATATGATACTGGAAATATCCATCCATCATGTGCCATGCCGGTAAGCGTGGGCGGTCATGTTCTGCCATCTCACTCGATCAACAGAGTCGTGGATCAGTTCCGTGTTTCTGTCTCGACCATGCCACAAGGCCAAGCCATCCAAATACTTGTTTCTAGGTCTTCCCCTTGGTCTGTTCCCCTCGATCTTACCAGTTGTCACCAAGTTCTCCAAATCATTTCTTCTCATAACATGCCCAAAAAATTGTGACTGTCTACGTCTAATGTCTCTGATCAGTTTACGATCTTCATTTGTTTCTTGAAGGACTTGTTCATTGGTCTTTCTGGCTGTCCATGGTATTCTTTGCATTTTCCTCAGAAACCACATTTCTACAGCCATCAGATGTTTTTCAGCCTGGCTGCTCATTGTCCAAGCTTCACATCCATATAAAAGTACAGGTTCTATGTAGCATCTCAACACTCTTTTTCTCGTTTCAATTGACATCTTTTTATTGGTCAGTATGTTTTTCATCTTGCTAAAGGCTACTTTTGCCATGGCGATCCTTGTTCTAATCTCTTCAAGGCATCTCCCATCAGATGTTATTACTGTTCCGAGATAATTGTACCTATTCACTTGTTGAAGAATATTCCCATTTACTTGTATATTACACTGTGGTATTTCGTTCTTCCTAGTGACGACCATAATCTGTGTCTTTTTACAATTTAATTCTAACCCTTGTTGTTCACTGTGTGTAACAACCGCCTCTACTAAATTTTGCAGATCCTGTTCATTGTCTGCAATCAAGACTGTATCATCTGCATATCTAATGTTATTGATGCATCGTCCCCCAATGTTGATTCCTTCCATATTTTCAATATTTCTGAAAATATTTTCACTGTACAGGGAAAACAGATCTGGAGACATTACACATCCCTGTCTCACACCTCTCTTAATAGGCTGATATTGGCTTACTTCATTATCAACTTTTATGGCAGCTTGTTGTTTCCAATATATGTTTTTTACAAGTCTAAGGTCTTTCCCATCAATTTGTAGATCTTCAAGCATCCTTATCATGTTGACATGTCTCACTTTATCAAAAGCCTTTGTGTAGTCAATAAAGCAAAGGTGTAGATCTTTGTTTACTTCTATAGAACGTTCGATTACGGTTCTCAGTATATACACAGCATTTACTGTACCCTTGCCTACTACAAACCCACATTGTTCTTCTCCTATTTCAGGTTGTATTTTCCTCCTAACTCTTTGCATGATAATTCTTAGCAAAATCTTCGTGATGTGACTCATTATACTAATTGTTCGATGTTGATCACATTCCAAGGCTCCTGATTTCTTTGGGATTGCAATAAATACAGAATTACATAACTCATGAGGTATATTTCCAGTATCATATATTGTATTAAGCAGACTGGTAACTTTATCTATTCCATATTCTTCTAAAGCATTAATCATTTCTGTTGTGACGCTGTCTGGACCGGGGGTCTTGCCAGATTTCATATGATTAAGAGCATTCTGAACCTCCGTCTTCAAAATTGCTGGCCCTTCATTGTTATTTTGAACAATATATTGTTCGTCTCTGTTATCGTCATAAAGGTTTTTCACGTAATCTGACCATACATGTAAAATCTGATCTTTTTCTATTACGACTCTTCCATCTATTGTCTTTAGGCAGCCTGCTGATGTACGTGTTCTTTGATTAGTAATCTCCTGAATTCTTTTGTGCATTAGTTTCGCATTTTTACTGTTGTGTTGTTTTTCAATTTCTCTGCAATTTTTCTCAAGCCATGTTTCTTTAGCCTCCTTACATAAGGTTCTGACTTTTCTGTGAATTTCTTCATATTTGGCAGGATTATTTTTGTTCTGTCTTCTTGTTTCCATTAGTTGTAAAATTTCTTCAGTCATCCATGTCTTACGGCCCACTTTCTTTACTTTTGGAATAGTTTTTTCTGCTGCACAACTGATTGAATTCTTCAGCATTTCCCATTGATCATCTACATCTGGAAATATACCTCATGAGTTATGTAATTCTGTATTTATTGCAATCCCAAAGAAATCAGGAGCCTTGGAATGTGATCAACATCGAACAATTAGTATAATGAGCCACATCACGAAGATTTTGCTAAGAATTATCATGCAAAGAGTCAGGAGGAAAATACAACCTGAAATAGGAGAAGAACAATGTGGGTTTGTAGTAGGCAAGGGTACAGTAAATGCTGTGTATATACTGAGAACCGTAATCGAACGTTCTATAGAAGTAAACAAAGATCTACACCTTTGCTTTATTGACTACACAAAGGCTTTTGATAAAGTGAGACATGTCAACATGATAAGGATGCTTGAAGATCTACAAATTGATGGGAAAGACCTTAGACTTGTAAAAAACATATATTGGAAACAACAAGCTGCTATAAGAGTTGATAATGAAGTAAGCCAATATCAGCCTATTAAGAGAGGTGTGAGACAGGGATGTGTAATGTCTCCAGATCTGTTTTCCCTGTACAGTGAAAATATTTTCAGAAATATTGAAAATATGGAAGGAATCAACATTGGGGGACGATGCATCAATAACATTAGATATGCAGATGATACAGTCTTGATTGCAGACAATGAACAGGACCTGCGAAATTTAGTAGATGCGATTGTGACACACAGTGAACAACAAGGGTTAGAATTAAATTGTAAAAAGACACAGATTATGGTCGTCACTAGGAAGAACGAAATACCACAGTGTAATATACAAGTAAATGGGAATATTCTTCAACAAGTGAATAGGTACAATTATCTCGGAACAGTAATAACATCTGATGGGAGATGCCTTGAAGAGATTAGAACAAGGATCGCCATGGCAAAAGTAGCCTTTAGCAAGATGAAAAACATACTGACCAATAAAAAGATGTCAATTGAAACGAGAAAAAGAGTGTTGAGATGCTACATAGAACCTGTACTTTTATATGGATGTGAAGCTTGGACAATGAGCAGCCAGGCTGAAAAACATCTGATGGCTGTAGAAATGTGGTTTCTGAGGAAAATGCAAAGAATACCATGGACAGCCAGAAAGACCAATGAACAAGTCCTTCAAGAAACAAATGAAGATCGTAAACTGATCAGAGACATTAGACGTAGACAGTCACAATTTTTTGGGCATGTTATGAGAAGAAATGATTTGGAGAACTTGGTGACAACTGGTAAGATCGAGGGGAACAGACCAAGGGGAAGACCTAGAAACAAGTATCTGGATGGCTTGGCCTTGTGGCATGGTCGAGACAGAAACACGGAACTGATCCACGACTCTGTTGATCGAGTGAGATGGCAGAACATGACCGCCCACGCTTACCGGCATGGCACATGATGGATGGATGGATCTCTTGGCAAGTTTACGTTCAGTAGTTTGCCATTACTGTCTGAACGATCGGCACCCATACTATTTTTTTAAAAACCAACGCAAGACGGTCTGCTGCCAAATCGCCCACAGCTTTGTTTCGAACGCGGGTTTGCGGGATTACGAACTGCGTCGGTAAACTCTTCGCCATGAAGCCGACAACTAAGACCTGACACCGTTTTAATATGATAGTGTTAAAAGGACACCTCATAAATAAATTGCCTTGTATTGTTTGCCGCTCATAACAGTTGAAGAAAGAAAAGAGACTAGAGAACAACATAAACATTGCAAACTATAGCTACCCCTTCCGGGATTCGAACCGGTCACCCCCAAATGGTGATAGCGCCTCACTGGAGGAACATGTATCCTTCCATGCGTGACCAACCAGACATATATTATTTTTAAGTTGTGTAGTATGTGCTTTACCGGGAAATACTAGAACTAGTAGCGAGGTCATCCTATCTCGGACATGTAATAACAGATGATGGCATAAGTGAAACAGAAACCAAGAAGACAACAACAACAACAAATACTTTCAACAACATGAAATCAGTATTAACATCTAGAGAGATTAATAACGCATTACTAAAAAATCGAATTGTCAAATGGTATGTATATTCAACACTACAATATGGCGCGGAAGCAGCGAACAAGCAATTAGAAAGTCGAATAGAGGTCCTGGAGATGTGGATATACAAAAGAATATTTCGTATGGCATAGAAACAAAAAACAATCAAATACTGAGGTTCTAGAAAAGCTGTGGATGAAAAGAAAGCTAAAGAAAGAAATAAAATAGAGGCAAGTGAAATAAGTCGGCCACTTTAAAAGACATAACACTAGTATAAAAACTATACTGGAGGTAAGGCTGACAGCCAGCGAGCAAGGGGTAGACAAGGATACAACTGGGAAGATAACAGCAAGAGGTAGATGAACAACAGTCTGGCAGAATGTACCGTCAAGACGGGAGATCGACAGTGTTGGAGACCCGATGCAGCCAACCTTAATTGTGGAGACGGCACCTAATTAAGTCCTCAAGTCGCTAATCATGTCTTCTACATTAATGAACGCCAAACAATAAATGAGAGCCTATTCATGAAATTGCTTAGTGGCATTAAGGGGATCCCCAACTGATATCAGAATAGGAGGCTTGTACATTTCTTCACATGGACTGGTGAAATGAAGCCAGACACATAAGTTATAGAAACAATGGGTATTCAGTGGGTGCTGTGGTTAGTAACGCGCCGGTCGCGTTTATTTCACAAGACAATTAGTGTGACCCGTGTTAGACTGGGGCGATCTGGTAACCCATGTTCATTTTATAAAGCTGTCCCAGTGGGGATTGTAGATCCGCAGGTCGCAGTGGGGATTGTAGATCCGTATTTCCCAGTGGGGAATGTAGATCCCTAGGTCCCAGTGGGGATTGTAGATCCGCAGGTACCAGAGAGGATTGTAGACCTGTGGGTACCAGTGGGGATTGTATATACGCAGTTCCAAGTAAGGATTGTATATTCGCAGGTCCCAGTGGGGATTGTAGATCCGCAGGTCCTAATGGGGATTGTAGATCCGCAGGTCCCAAAGGGGAATGTAGATCCGTATTTCCCAATGGGGAATGTAGATACGTAGGTCCCAGTGGGGATTGTAGATCCCAGTGGGTATTGCAGACCCGTAGGTATCAGTGGGGATTGTAGATCCCAGTGGGTATTGCAGACCCGTAGGTATCAGTGGGGATTTTACATCCAAGTGGGTATTGCAGACCCGTTGGTATCAGTGGGGATTGTACATCCCAGTGGGTATTGCAGACCCGTAGGTATCAGTGGGGATTGTACATCCCAGTGGGTATTGCAGACCCGTAGGTATCAGTGGGGATTGTAGATCCCAGTGGGTATTGCAGACCCGTAGGTATCAGTGGGGATTGTACATCCCAGTGGGTATTGCAGACCCGTAGGTATCAGTGGGGATTGTACATCCCAGTGGGTATTGCAGACCCGTAGGTATCAGTGGGGATTGTACATCCCAGTGGGTATTGCAGACCCGTAGGTATCAGTGGGGATTGTAGATCCCAGTGGGTATTGCAGACCCGTAGGTATCAGTGGGGATTTTACATCCCAGTGGGTATTGCAGACCCGTTGGTATCAGTGGGGATTCCCAGTGGGTATTGCAGACCCGTAGGTATCAGTGGGGATTGTACATCCCAGTGGGTATTGCAGACCCGTAGGTATCAGTGGGGATTGTAGATCCCAGTGGGTATTGCAGACCCGTAGGTATCAGTGGGGATTGTACATCCCAGTGGGTATTGCAGACCCGTAGGTATCAGTGGGGATTGTACATCCCAGTGGGTATTGCAGACCCGTAGGTATCAGTGGGGATTGTACATCCCAGTGGGTATTGCAGACCCGTAGGTATCAGTGGGGATTGTACATCCCAGTGGGTATTGCAGACCCGTAGGTATCAGTGGGGATTGTACATCCCAGTGGGTATTGCAGACCCGTAGGTATCAGTGGGGATTGTAGATCCCAGTGGATATTGCAGACCCGTAGGTATCAGTGGGGATTGTACATCCCAGTGGGTATTGCAGACCCGTAGGTATCAGTGGGGATTGTACATCCCAGTGAGTATTGTAGATCCGTAGGTATCAGTGGGTATTGTACATCCCAGTGGGTATTGCAGACCCGTAGGTATCAGTGGGGATTGTACATCCCAGTGGGTATTGTAGATCCGTAGGTCCCAGTGGGTATTGTACATCCCAGTGGGTATTGCAGACCCGTAGGTCCCAGTGGGGATTGTACATCCCAGTGGGTATTGCAGACCCGTAGGTATCAGTGGGGATTGTACATCCCAGTGGGTATTGCAGACCCGTAGGTATCAGTGGGGATTGTACATCCCAGTGGGTATTGCAGACCCGTAGGTATCAGTGGGGATTGTAGATCCCAGTGGGTATTGCAGACCCGTAGGTATCAGTGGGGATTGTACATCCCAGTGGGTATTGCAGACCCGTAGGTATCAGTGGGGATTGTACATCCCAGTGGGTATTGTAGATCCGTAGGTCCCAGTGGGGATTGTAGATCCGTAGGTCCCAGTGGGGATTGTAGATCCGTAGGTCCCAGTGGGGATTGTAGATCCGCAGGTCCCAGCTCTATCGCTGGATCCGCCTGTTATGTTAGCACCATATGACCTCTGGCGGGCACAGATAGTGGCCATTTCAACCTTTTCTATATAAATGTAATTTAACATTACAGTTGCTATTTCGACCTTTTCTATCTAAATGTAAGTTTACATTACATTTGCTATTTCAAACTTTTCTATCTAAATGTAATTTTCATTACATGCGCTACTTCAACCTTTTCTATCTAAATGTAATTTTATATAACAGTTGCTATTGTAACCTTTTCAATCTAAAAGTAATTTTATATTACAGTTGCTATTTCGAACTTTTCTGTCTAAATGTAGTTTTACATCAAATGTGCAATTACAATCTTTTCTATCTAAATGTAATTTTACATTACATTTGCTATTACAACCTTTTAAATTTAAATGTAATTTTACATTACAGTTGATATTACAGCCTTTTCTATGTAAATGTAATTTTACTTTAAGATAATAAATACTCGTTAACGTTACTTAAACATGTTTATCGAAATAAAATAGTACTTAAAATAACAATCTTTAATGTACTTCAATATTTTGCAATAAGAAATTAAGCACATACTTTAAGAAAAAAAAACAGCATTTGGTCTTTAACATTATTTGGGCTTTATTAAAATAACATCCTGTGGTCTTTCTTAAAATAACATCATTTGGTGTTATTTAACATTATCTATCCAAAAATAACGATGAATTAAACTAATAATCTGTGATGTTACTTCAGTATTATCTAACCAAACATAATTTTACATTACAATAACAACCTTTGAGTTTAATCATCACTATTGTGTGCACTGCAAAACAGCGTGGGAGCTCATGTCTCTCTAAAGATTCCGGTCCCTAATGCACTTGTTCATATTTACTGCTGATATTTCCCATGTATCTCCACAGATTCCGGTCCCGAATGTCCTTATTCATTTCTGCTGCTGATATGCCCAAAGTTTCTCCACAGATTCCGATCCCTAATGTCCTTGTTCATTTCTGTTGCTGACATTCCCCATGTCTCTCCACAGATTCCGGTCCCCAATCTCCATGTTCACTTCTGCTGCTGATATGCCCAATGTCTCTCCACAGATTCCGATCCCTAATGTCCTTATTCATTTCTACTGCTGATATTCCCCATGTCTGTCAACAGACTCCGATCCCTAATGTCCTTATTCATTTCTACTGCTGATATTCCCCATGTCTCGCCACAGACTCAGGACCTTAATGTCCACGTTCATTTCTACTGCTGATATTCCCCATGCCACCCTCTTAGACCATCAAGTATCAGTTTTATAATTGTTCCCTCGCTTTGAACTTCAGCGTGGTCTACATGTGATATTTACGTGTAGGCTAGCACTGCCTATGACCAGTGTCCTTTGCCATCAAGCGATCTCACGTCGACTTCTGAGCTACTTGTAATTTACGTCCTCAAGTCAAGAACGAGGAGTCAACATTTTAGTCTAACTGACCGGTGTAGGGGTTGAACCCGCTACCTCGCCATCTGCCCACCGGAAGTTTAAGAGGGCGCTCTTATTTAATTGGCCTTACTACCCTCTCAATCAAGTATCATGTCTCTCGGTCTGCCTCTGTCCCTTCTACTGTTTCTCATCTTTCCAGTCGACACAATCTTCTTCGATGCCCCTCTTCTCGTTATGTGATCAAGGGCCACTGTTTACCTCTTTCTTGCAGTTGTATTTTATGTTATAATTTAACAACCCACTTCCATTGTCAGTTTAGTTGAGTTCAGTTGAGCTAAGAAATGACATCACTGCCCTCGGAATATTCATACGCCCCGTCCCTTGTTCAACAGCCAGCGAAGAGCTATACTACTAATTCTTCCAACTATCATCTGACAGAGAGTTCTCCTGGTCTTCCGTATTAATTTTGAGATTCGTTCAGAGCCCCTGACGATCCTCCGCCATATCATTCTCATTTCTCTTCCATACGGGTGCTCAGTCTGTTCCACCGCTTTCTCCACCTGGTCTCACAGGCGCCCGACCACCTCTTTTTTGTCCAAAGGTATTCTACCACCGAGAGGTGCATTCCCTGCCAGCCTATCAGCCTGTTAATTCCTCCTCATCCCCGCATGACCAGGGCAGAAAATCCATACACATCTCTCAATCTGTGGCCTCTGAAGCGAGGTCAGCTATTCTACACGAAACATTCCTTTCTCCATCTTATGTTGTCAGTTACTCTGGCGGTCCAGAGTATTCGCAACATCTCAGAAACTACACTGACTCTTCCATATTTCTTCTATTCACATTCCAAGATCCACTGCCATATAGCAGATCATGTTCGATATAAGATTTCAGTACTCTCTAATTGTGTTGTTAAAAATTAGTTGCATATCCTCCAGAATTGTTTGGCTGTTGGTGATTTCTGGGCAAGTTGACGTTCACTAGTTTGTCGCTGCTTTCTGAACGACCGGCACGCATACCATTGTGTGGAAACTAACGCAAAGCGGTCTGCTTCCAAATCGCCCGCAGCTGTGTTTCGAATAAATTCAGCATAACATGATAATGATGTGACAGCGGCAGCCGGAACTGCAGTAGTTGCTTTGGTTGTAGTAGTTGTTGTTGTTAAAAAGGGGGGGGGGGGGGGGAGAGGAGTACGGCAAGAGAATTGATTTCATTGCATAAGATTCTATCCCATATGGCTCAGTCTCTTTCTGTAGTGCGGCCAGTCGAAAGCGTCTGACAGGAAACCGCTCCAGGAATGTGAAGTGTTAGAATCATCACAGGAACCCGTTCCAGGTATGTGAAGTGTTAGAACCATCACCCGCTCCAGGTATGTGAAGTGTTAGAACCATCACCCGCTCCAGATATGTGAAGTGTTAGAACCATCACCCGCTCCAGGTATGTGAAGTGTTAGAACCATCACCAGCTCCAGGAATATGAAGTTTTAGAACCATCACCCGCTCCAGGAATATGAAGTGTTAGAACCATCACCCGCTCCAGGTATGTGAAGTGTTAGAACCATCACTCGCTCCAGGTATGTGAAGTGTTAGAATCATCTCAGGAACATACTCCAGGTATGTGAAGTGTTAGAACCATCACCCGCTCCAAGTATGTGAAGTGTTAGAACCATCACAGGAACCCGCTCCAGGTATGTGAAGTGTTAGAACCATCACCCGCTCCAGGTTATGTGAAGTGTTAGAACCATCACCCGCTCCAGGTATGTGAAGTGTTAGAACCATCACAGGAACCCGCTCCAGGTATGTGAAGTGTTAGAACCATCACCCGCTCCAGGTATCAGAAGTGTTAGAATCATCTCAGGAACATACTCCAGGTATGTGAAGGGTTATAACCATCACCAGCTCCAGGTATGTGAAGTGTTAGAACCATCACCCGCTCCAGGAATATGAAGTGTTAGAACCATCACCCGCTCCAGGTATGTGAAGTGTTAGTACCATCACCCGCTCCAAGTATGTGAAGTGTTAGAACCATCACCCGCTCCAGGTATCAGAAGTGTTAGAATCATCTCAGGAACATACTCCAGGTATGTGAAGGGTTATAACCATCACCAGCTCCAGGTATGTGAAGTGTTAGAACCATCACCCGCTCCAGGAATATGAAGTGTTAGAACCATCACCCGCTCCAGGAATATGAAGTGTTAGAACCATCACCCGCTCCAGGTATGTGAAGTGTTAGAACCATCACCCGCTCCAGGTATATGAAGGGTTAGAACCATCACCCGCTCCATGAATATGAAGTGTTAGAACCATCACCCGCTCCAGGAATATGAAGTGTTAGAACCATCACCCGCTCCAGGTATGTGAAGTGTTAGAACCATCACCCGCTCCAGGTATGAAAAGTGTTAGAACCATCACCCGCTCCAGGAATATGAAGTGTTAGAACCACCACCCGCTCCAGGAATATGAAGTGTTAGAACCATCACCCGCTCCAGGAATATGAAGTGTTAGAACCATCACCCGCTCCAGGTATGTGAAGTGTTAGAACCATCACCCGCTCCAGGTATGTGAAGTGTTAGAATCATCACCCGCTCCAGGTATGTGAAGTGTTAGAATCATCACCCGCTCTAGGTATGTGAAGTGTTAGAACCATCACCCGCTCCAGGAATATGAAGTGTTAGAACCATCACCCGCTCCAGGTATGTGAAGTGTTAGAACCATCACCCGCTCCAGGTATGTGAAGTGTTAGAACCATCACCCGCTCCAGGTATGTGAAGTGTTAGAACCATCACCCGCTCCAGGTATGTGAAGTGTTAGAACCATCACCCGCTCCAGGTATGTGAAGTGTTAGAACCATCACCCGCTCCAGGTATGTGAAGTGTTAGAACCATCACCCGCTCCAGGTATGTGAAGTGTTAGGATCATCACCCGCTCCAGGAATGTGAAGTGTTAGGATCATCACCCGCTCCAGGTATGTGAAGTGTTAGAACCATCACCCGCTCCAGGTATGTGAAGTGTTAGAACCATCACCCGCTCCAGGTATGTGAAGTGTTAGAATCATCACCCGCTCCAGGTTATGTGAAGTGTTAGAACCATCACCCGCTCCAGGTATGTGAAGTGTTAGAATCATCACCCGCTCCAGGTATGTGAAGTGTTAGAACCATCACCCGCTCCAGGTATGTGAAGTGTTAGAACCATCACCCGCTCCAGGTATGTGAAGTGTTAGAACCATCTCAGGAACATACTCCAGGTATGTGAAGTGTTAGAACCATCACATGTTGTGGGTCTGAGTGCCATCAGGAATAGGTCGCCAGTGTGTCCCTCTATTACCGGACGGCGAGCCCGGACACTGAACACTCGTCCGGTCACCCTCATTATATTATTACTTGCAGTATATTTACTATGTGAGTAGAAATAAACTAGGGAACCTGGTGACAACTGGCAACATTGAGGGGGGGGGGGGGGGGAAAACAAGGGAAAATTAGAGAGGTAAACATCTAGATGGCTTGGCCGCGTGGCGTAATCGAGTCAAAAACGTAAAGCTGACCCTCGACTCCAGTGATCGTGTGAGATTGCGAAACATGACCGCCCGCCCTTATGGGCATGTCACATGATGATGAATACTCTCAAATAGATATATCAGCGTTGAAGAAACCAGATGTAGGTCGAATATATCTGGATGAAGTCAAAAACACAAATCATTAACACGTAGCAGGTCAGTTGCAGAACGCGGCTCTCATCCCTTCCTGTCGAAGAGATTCTCGATCCTTGTTATTTCCCTTGCTTCATATAATTTCGTGTTCCGGTGTCTTTATCTGATTCATTGCCGAAGGATAAAATATCGCCAAATATTAACTCTCTTGTTGCCATACTTAGGTTATCGTGTTATTTGTTTCATTTCCTGTATCTTCTGCAATTTGAATGCATAGTGAACGGAAATGTATACATTATACTACTTGTTCATTTTATTGCATACCTTGTTTGATCATAACCGACTTTGTGTTTGGCACTGTATCAATTAATATCATGTCCATCTTCGTACGTTTCTACCTTTGCCTCTTCTTCCGGGAACCTTGCCGTCCATCGTGATCTCGCCAAGCCACTGTGACCTTTAATATGACCTAAGTATTTCCGTTGCCCAGACTTGACGCTGTTGTTGAGCCAGGTTTCTTAGACATTTAGACATGCAGAAGGTCAGAGTATCTAATCCTCTGTGCCCAGGGCACTCTAAGGGTTTTTATGTTGCATGTTTTTTCTGAGCAATAATAAATATCACAGCTTAATATTTGACAGCATGAAACATTATTGACCGCAAAATCCGTGCGAGAAAATCGGTACACAAAAGGAAGTGCGTAAAAACTAGTATACAAACAGCAAATGCCAAATTATCAGTGAAAAGAAAACAACTAACAAAAATGCAATTATAGATGACTGATGAAATTAGGAACAAAATTATAGAAAATAAAAAAAAGCTAACAGGATACACATTAATTCACAAAGAAATACAAAGCTATGCAAAGCTGCAAAATCAACAAGGATTCAGAAATGATGTAAAGAAACAACAATCTAGAACGAAACACAATACAAAGTGCGTGCAATGTAAGAAGATATTTTGATTCGTTCACTCGCTTTCAACTCAAGCGTTGTCCACATAAGTGTTACTACTTCTAGTACACTAGATTCATTTTTGTGTGTGGATTAGCTTTCCCAATTGCCAGTGTTCTTCGCCATCAGGCGAACATACTCTGACTTCTGAGGTACTTGTAATTTTTGTCCCCAAATCAAGGACGATAAGTCAACATTTTGGACCAACTGACCGGTGTAGAGGTTGAATTAGCTATTTCAGCATCAGCACACCGGATGTTTAAGAACGAGCGTTCTTATCAATTCGGCCATGATGGCCCCAATAAGAAGATTGAAACCTTATATAACAGGAATCGATTGTAACAAATGGAGAAATTATAGTTCACAAACTTGACATAATAAAAAGATTGATTGCATACTGCTTCTTCTTATAGTCCATGCCGTGTGGAGTTGGTGATCGTGTTTATCCTCAGCCTTCTGTCTCGTGTTCTGCCAATTATTTCTGATAGTCATGTTCCCCCATGCCATGGTATCACACTGCCCTGTATCGTATCTCTTAGTTCCCTCTTGCCTCTGCACCTCTCCAGATTTCTCATTGTCACGACATTCTACAGCTTCCCTGTTCTCATGGCATGCTCAAAGAATGCGGACTGTCTTCTTCTGATGCTAGTATCTAGTTCTTTTATGAGTTAATTTCTTTCAAGATATATTCATGTCGCTTTCTATCCGTCCAGGATGTTCTTGCCATTCATCTATAAAAACCCCATCTCCGCAGTTTGCACATAATGCCTTGTTAGATTGTTAATCATGCCCAGATATATTGCAGAGAATATTCTACATCTTATGAATTGCTGCCTTTGATTGTTGTAGTCTACATTTAAATTCCTTAATACATCTTCCATCTGCTGTTATATTAACTGAATAATATTCTTGACGGCTCAAGAAAAATGAAAGCTGAATTAAAGAAGACTATAAAAAATGAAAGAAGGAAATGCTGAATTAAAGAAGGCTACCAAAAGAATGAGACAATGAACGGCTGAAGACCTATCAAGATAGCAACAGAAATGATAAAATCGTTTTCCAGGTTTCGCACTGATACAGTCACAGAAATATGCAATGACTTATATAACGAAGACACAAACCATATATAGTACGATTTATTGCCTGACACATTTCGCTGCATCTCGTCTACGTTGTGTGACATTTGCAGTAAGTACCTGAGTACGGTTTGTGTCTTCGTTATTCAAATTCACTACGGGAAAACATTGTTTTGACATATATAATGTTGGGTACAATTCCGATGATTTTAAGCAGCCATTTTAAGTCAGCATGGCCGAATGGATAAGAGCACACTCTTAAACATCCGGTGTGCTGATGCTGAGTTAGGGGAGTCAACCCCTACACCGGTCAGTTGGACTAAAATGTTGACTTCTCGTCCTTGACATTGGGACGTTAATTACAAGTACCTCAGAAGTCGGTGTGGGTCCGCCTGATAGCGAGTGATATTGGTTATACTTATATTTTTTTTTTTTTTTTTTTTTTTTTTTTTTTTTTGCATATCCTTTACAGGACACCGCTGTCAACACCAGCATCTTTCAGCTGTATGTTGATTTCTTGGCAAGATTACGCTCAGTAGTTTGCCATTGCTTTCTGAGCGGCCGGCTCACATACCCCGTAAGTTATCGATGCGATTCGAACCACTGCTGATTCTCACCGTCATCACGTTACCGACGAGAGTATACGAGATTACGGAGAAAAGTCATAAACTCTAAGCCACGAAGCCGGCTGGTTATACTTATAGGGAAAGCTAATCCACAAGTAAAAGTCAGTCATTATAATTAACGTATATGAACTAAGTTTCGGTTCAAAGGAACGAACGGAAAAAAAAACACAAATCACACCGGCCAAGAAATCAAAAGCTGTTAATTGTGAAGAATTTGGAACTATTTTGACACCGGATTGATTGAATGATTAATATCCCGTATGTCCATCTGACATATGTTTGGACTGTTTTCTGTCTTGCTTATTATTGTTATGTCAAACCACATTTCTACGGCTTCTTCTTCATCCTTCCGTTTGCTTGAAATCAGCCTATATTTGCAACTTAACGTGAACTTAATTATCTTCCGCAGAACCTTGCATGTTTCTGTATAGTTTGATATCTAGATATGTTTCATCCGGACATAGAATAGATTTTTCTGAACAGCTACATAAAACACTACTAGGTTTCCATTATAAAAATACCCCACGGGTACACATTTTGAAAACCACTGTTGTGCAGGACCACTGCACCGGACACTTTGATCTTCCGTTTAACAATTAGTTGACCTCAAAAATTCACCGTAAACGTTAACATGTGGAAAGGATAAGATGTTCATAATGACTTGCCAACAATGTCAATGCCCGCGACCGAATGTTACATTTCGCTCACCTTTCACTCAGCTGCGCTGGTTGTGGCTAATTTGAAGGAGATGTTTGACATTGTTCACAGGTCATTCAGGTGTGAGAAATGAGGTGTACACCTATTGTCTTCTTCTTGTTCTTCTTCTTTTTCCTAAGCATCATTAGCATCATCATTATCATCATCATCTTCTTCCCTCCCGCCTCTTCTTCTTTTTCATCATTATCATCACCATCATTATTATTACCATCACTATAATCATCATCTTCTTCTTCTTTCCTTCTCCTTCTTCGTGATCATCTCGAGTATTGGAAATACACACAATCTTCTGAAGTAATCTTTCGTGCGTGTATCAGTCATTATGTAGAACCGACGATACAACACTTGAGCCACACATATAAGTGATCAATCTCCCTCAGAAGATTCATTCTTTAGGAATCCTGATTCTTCACTTAGCGAATTGATCGTGAACACAGATACTTATTACGCGCCCAATGTTACATGTGACGTCCAATGGTAAAAGCCTTAGTAGTATTAATTCATGAAGCTATATGTCAGTTTACAGTAACCAGCCCTGTATAACGCTGCTATGAGTCATGTGTCTTTCCTTAGCGTCCCTACCAATTCAGAAGATTAAAGAAAACTCTAACCTGCACAGTTCGCGGTGACTGCACTAGCCAGGCGGCCTTTATTCCTCGGGCTCAAGACCTCCTGTACTACACCGCAAGGTACTATAAGCAGTAGATGATCGACCGAAATAATTTGTGCCAGTCACGATAGAGTAGCGGCCTGCCAGCCCTTTGGGCATGGCTTCGAATCCTCGTAGGACGGATTTAGTGCACATTACAGCGTTTAACAAAGTCATTCTTTGTGCCTACTTTCCTATGTCATTGCCGTGGCTTTTCTTTAAAAACGATACACTATAGGTGCCCATGAAGGAGAGCTTTAGGGAGAATAGCTAGTTCATCTCGAATGTGTCATCTGTTTCTACGTCACCGTGACACTCAGTGAGTACGTCGTTGCCTCCGATGCAGAGACGCAAATGTGACAAGGTCAGTTAATACACTGACGTTGCCTTGCCCTCGCCTCCCCGCAAGGCAGCCTTCACACACACACAAACACACACACACACTCACACACACACTAGTCTAAATAGGCACCGGGTCGACTTCATTGCACCGGGTTTTATCCCATATGGCTCGGTCTCTTTCCGCAGGGCGACCTGTCGAAAGCGTCGCATAATGCACTAACTCCATATCTCCAGCAACGACCCCACAGGAGTCTCCTAAAACATTGCACTCAGTGGACCGACCGTCGTTGGCCGGGATCGAACCCATAACCTTCGCAGCGCGAAGCAGCCGGGGTCAGCACTTCGCCACGGAGCATCACTAACTAGCGTAAATAACGAGGGGAAAACTAACCGCCATCTTCCTGTAGGGTGGTAAATATAATAAAGTAGAATAAGGACAAGTTTTGCTAGGGGTATTCAGTATGAATGGGGTCTAAAACCCAAACACGCCCTCTATAGGAATTAATATATTGGCTCGTAACCCCCAAGTATTGAACAAGGCAGAAAAGGGTGCAAGTTCAACACTAACATAGAAGAAATGTTTCCCATAGAAGGCTGGGAGATCCGGGAAGTTCTACCACAGACACCCGAGTACTAATCACTCTACCCAGAAGGTGTGTCTATGTGTAAGTTGCCCCGCCCCACCTTTAATCTCCCACATATATATAAACAATGACAAGTATCCACTGCCATGCACATCCACAGTATTACACAACAGAGGGACAACAACCACTGTTAGACACAACACTGGATTACATGACAAAGGAAAACAGCCACTGTTAGACAAAACAGTACAATGACTCACTGTATCACATAACAGTAACAATAACTCACTGTATCACATAACAGTAACAATAACTGGACTATAAACATCAATTTTGGAACAACAGGTTAACAATGAAGTAACTGCAAGGCTTTGTTAAACCAAACAAACAAACAATTGTATTGTGGAAACATTTGGGTTCTGGAAAACCCTGTTGGCTACAATATGGTGACATGGACATGAAAAATTATCATATTTCAGGCAATGCACACAAAGTATACAACCAAACAGAAGTCCCCCAAAAAGGTTCACATCAAATACATGTGTCAAACACAAAACAAAGTAAATAATCCATACAAAGAACTAGATAAAGAAAATCTATCTAATCTGTCTCTAGAAATATCCTAGGGGTCTGATGATGACTCCCTCTCCTTCAATATCCACTAGAAAAAGTCTGGCCATAATCACACTCTCTATAATCCAGGAAAACAGCTGCTTTGCATATATCCACCTATTCAGAAAATTGGGGATTGCACACACACACCCACAGAACTTTCACTTCTGGATCATATATCCATCGCGAAAAACATGTAGGAGTAATCCATATGAATCCAATGTGGATTTACTGTAATCTCTCAAGTCACAGTTGCTAAGTCACTGGGCTAGGAGCGTTCCAGGGTGATATAACAGACAGGTATAAATAAGTCTGAAGCGTTCTGGCGTGGCGTGACACACAGGAGTCCATGTGATTGATTCGATCAGGATCAGGCACAAACACTTTCAGTATCTCTTTGGATGAGGAGTGACATCACATAATCCATTAGAATTTCCTGACAGAACTAACTTGAATTGGGCATGAATATTCCAGCCCCTTTCTCTGGGTTAAGATGTAGGTTATTCTTTCTTCAGTTGAATATACGACTTGATTGACGGGAGTTGGTAATGTGCTTGATTATCCATGTCTGGGATATGTTGGATGAGAAGATTCAAAGGAAGCTGGGAGTTCACAAAATCAGTTGGTAAATCCATACTGGTAAATGATGGTGAATTCCAGACTTATCCATGAGCCTCTGGAATATGACAGTTGAACGTGGAATCGGGCGGTGACTTTTAGAAGAGGATATACGCTGAAAACCATCTAGGCCAGGCATGCCTCATGTCTTTGCAGACATTGAAAAGCTTAACACCGTCTGTAAGTTCCCAGAGGTAGGGAATCCACTTCCGCATATTCAAAATCCGTTACGTATCCAGGCATTGACATTCAGGTTCATGGTGAGTAGCAGTAACCAGCACTCTTTGTATAATATTAGAGGAGGCTGATATCCCAGTTTCCTGCCTCTAAATCCAAACAAGTTGACTATAAATCCAGTGCGAAGCATGGTGACTAGTGCCAATACTCCACCGCCATCTCTAGCGCTGTATAGTGAAGAAGAACAGGGTTGATATAGATTAGTTATACAATCCAAACTTGGATAACAATGTATCATAATAAACTATACATATATATGATGAATAACAGTGTATCATAATTAAAAATAGAGGGAACAAAAGGGGAGAAGAAAGAAAGGTGACAATAGTTGCCTAGCACTTGTCGCCTACTGTAGAGTTTTGTCTCACTCCAAATGTGAGTGAGATATCTACTCAATAGGTACATTTCTTCTGGACTGATACTGGAGCTTCCTGAGGGGTTACGCACCACCTAATCCATCCAAACATTTTGATAGTACCGCTGTCACACCATGGAAAAAGTTCATGAGACACTGTCCTCATGTAAACAATTCATAAATCTCCTTTCCATAGTTACAAACAGCATTATGTAAGTACCACTGATAAATGGCAGAAGTTTAGCTACCAGTTCAGTCATCTCCTTTTGCATCATCATCATCATCATCATCATCATCATCATCATCATCATCATCATCATCATCATCATCATCATCATCATGTGTTTGTCCCCATTGGGGGGGGGGGGGAGTTAAAAGATCTACTCCAACAGTAACATCATGAATAGAATATACATATGATGAATAACAGAAAACCTTGTTAGTCTTTTACTAAACATGGTATGAACTCTCTAGTGGGTATTACCCAACATCTCAAAGTAAAAACACCAGAGCAATGTGTCATTTCCCACTCCCTTGAGATTATATATAGATATATCATACCAAATGACAATCTTATAACCGCATTTATTACAGCATTAAGCAGTAACAATCATGAGCATAAAAGGTAAAATACTCATAAAAGAGAAATCATGGGAATCTTTTCCCATACACTTGAGATTATGTATATCATACCACATGAAAATCCCATAACATCATTTATGAAAAAGGACTACAAGACAATCTCTGTGTATTTACAACCAGGTAAACAAAAGATTAACTCCTAAGTGCATGAAAAAGTCAAGCAAGAATATCTCTCTCTATCTAACAAACTATTAAAGTTGTACACAGATGTGAAATAGTAATATTTCTCCCTCATGAGGGCAGAAATAAAAAATATGCACTCAGGAAAAAAACACTTTAAAACACAGAGACCAGTTGTGAAAAATAAGCATTTAGGAATAAAGTAAGTTCACAAAATCATCTCAGAAGAATGACTCATAGCAAGATTATATTGTAAGCTTTATGAAGGCTGACTGGACAAAATGGCTATGTCCAGGCTGCGTGACGTAAACCAACATTTCAATGAAAGCGATTCTCCTAATTTTCACACACACAACTTCAATCATGATATTAGTTGCCTCAAAGCATGTATCCTAATACCTAACATGATATGTTGTATATAATATAATGCTCACCTAAAACGCAGAGAATACGTAGCTAATAATTAACCCATTAACAATGGGTCACCCGCTACCATTGGAGAAACATGGCGATTGACCAGACCGCTTTGTCTACCAAGCCTTTGTCTAGATTAAGCCTGTGTTTCCGGGGCGTGGCCAATCATTTAACTTAAAACGAAACGAAATTTCGTTTTGTTAATTTTCCCGTCGAATTTTTAATAGCCTCGTGCCTGCAGGTAGCGCATCCTAGCAACGTCTGCTGGAAAAGACTGCGAGATGATGACATATATGTCACAAGTCTCCCACCTAGACAGGTCTATCCCATAGGAAGAGCTGCTACAGTCATCCACAGTCCTCCACCTTCTTAATCTGATGCATTTGGTCTTCCAGGTCCTCCAATTATGCTTTACATTTAATCACTATTGTAGAATAATCTCTCCGTGCCACATTCATGTTTCTACTTGCCAAGACAACTGGACATAACATTGAAGATTCATCTAGCTTCGCTTGAAGAAGTGTAACTCTCTCTCCACTGTTGTCAGCATTCCATAGAAATATGAGTGGACGTTGAGATCTCTATATGAGGTATTGGTTGCACTGCAATCGAACCAATTTCTCGACGTTTGAACGAAGATATAAAGCTTCGACAACCGTTTCATTAGCAATAAGAATATCATCCTTAGAATATGCTAACAGCAGGATCTCCTCCTTCAAATCAGTCATAGTGGCATACTGAACTGGGTAAGTATAACTAGCACAGGTGTAGGTTCATTTGCTTTGAGGCCAAATCTACGAAAAGTCCTGGCTCGTTTATAAGTCCATCCGCACTTTACACTGACTAGAATGAGTTACCGGCATTTATTCTCTCCCCTCCAACACGTATACGTTGCTTTCCTGGTGAAAATAGCGAGCAATTCTGCGTCGATTGTCGTTGATTGATCGTCATCTGCCTCCAAATATGTTGTAGACAATTTCCACCCAAGCACCGTTAAGTAGATGTAATAACATTGCACATAGCTGTATCACCATCCACATTATACTCAGTTCATAGATAAATTTAAAGCCGTAGGTGGTCCCTGTAATAGTCATCCGAACAACCAAGTTGTCGGTACACTCCCAGTTTACTGATGGGTTACCTTACTTGTAAGCAATGAAAGCCACAGGTATAAATATATCCCTCTATTCTGGTGTTTCCTGAGTTAACTTCCTCAAGATAAAAAAAATCAGGGCACCTTTAAGTTTCTCTCCAGGTCTGTTCGTAACCGATTAATACGGAGAACAATGAATCTGTTGAAACTGGAAGAGTTTGAAAGCTTTTCCTTCTGAACTGAAATATATTACTAGTTAGACTCCCTAGAGGAAATATTAAACTAGTAAAAAAGTCAAGCAACTCTCAGCCAATGGCTTCCAAGCGCTTGAAAATTATAGTCCTTGCTATAGCCCAATCTAGCATGGTCTATGAATATATAAGAATAAGGCGTCCTACTCTTCATCTGTCGAGAGGTACGTCAACAACAACCACTAGCTAATAGTTGTATAAATCGGGCTATCTCCTAGACCACCAAAATAGTTTGATGTTTTGGAGAAAATCCTGACTTTAAGAACATAATGTGACAACTAGCAAGCTGTCCCTAGTCTTTCAAGTCAGTACAAGCAACATGCAAAATGAGAGCTAACGCTGCCCGAGCCTGTTACTAATTCTCTGATGAGAATAAAACTGGGAATGTCGCAGATGAGGACCATATTTCCTGTTTTCTGACATCAAAAATTTTTTCGAGATACTGGCAGTTTTTTTTTCGGTAGCTCTTAACTTCCTATGACATCCCAATAAAAAATAACAGGGTAAATTTACGGTCGAAACCATATCCTTCGTTCGCCAGTCACACAACGACGTATGCTTTTCTCTGTCACTGTTAATGCCAGAGGAACTAGCTTGTAAAAGGGGCCCTGTAATTCAATTGCTTTCACTCACATAGTAAATGGATCTTTGTTCACTACAGAGTTACAACAACCGAATAATAAAATTGACCAGTGCCATTTCTGACACATGGACAATAAAAGATCTGTTATGAATACCAGACCCTTAAACTGAAAGCGTTGAATAGGCGTCTTTATGTCCTTATAGGAATCATCAGTGTCAATCTATCTACTCTCAGTATTTCCGAACATGTTATGCATATGGGGTGGAATATAAAAATCCACTGTTTCCCGCTTGGCGGCTACGAATACTGCAATTTAAACAATATTCATACTCCTTCCATTATACATGTCGGATACAATTGCAGGTGGAGTATTGGCCCTAACATTAAGTCAACTTAATTGTTTATTGCTATTTTCCCTCTGATGTTCCTTAAATCTCAAATGCATATCATGTCCCACTTAAATAAAGATATCTTTACTGAATTCTTTTTTAAAAAATTGGGGGGGGGGGGGCTATATCCTATCTGTCTCAGCCATTAAAAAAAATTTTGGATTTCTCTGTTGCTTTGGGTAAGTTTCAATAGTACATGATCCCAACAAACAGATCATGCACAAAATAAAATGGCAATATATGACAACATAGTTAAACAGCCCAGGATTCATATGTGGGTCTATGCAAAAATGAGGACATATAGTACAGTAATATATTTATCATACTACCAAAATATACTAATCAAGAACATCCCAGAGTAACAATAACATCTAACATCAACATCACACAAAATCAATCAAGAATTCCTGACATCCTACCAGAAATAATCCTATATGGGTTAACAATCCCAGAGACCTTATTTTATGAGGTCCTATACAAGGAAAAGGTCTCCCACCAAAAGGATACAAAATACATGAGTTAACCATTATCATATACAAACAATAACACAGGTTTCAATTTCTAGAATAAAGACATCACCTGTGAACATTAGTTGAAACACAACAAACAATACTTGTGATTAAGACACCATAGGTTCATAAAACTTGTGTCTAAGCCCATACTTGTGAACACCAGCCACCAATTAGTTGTAACGTCTCAACTTGAGAGGTAGACATGGGTACAAATTTTCTGGGCAACGCCCACACTCATGGCATGGGGTAAGGGTTCAAAATTCCGCGACGAGCGATTCCCACTTGTAGGGTGGTAAATATAATAAAGTAGAATAAGGACAAGTTTTGCTAGGGGTATTCAGTATGAATGGGGTCTAAAACCCAAACACGCCCTCTATAGGAATTAATATATTGGCTCGTAACCCCCAAGTATTGAACAAGGCAGAAAAGGGTGCAAGTTCAACACTAACATAGAAGAAATGTTTCCCATAGAAGGCTGGGAGATCCGGGAAGTTCTACCACAGACACCCGAGTACTAATCACTCTACCCAGAAGGTGTGTCTATGTGTAAGTTGCCCCGCCCCACCTTTAATCTCCCACATATATATAAACAATGACAAGTATCCACTGCCATGCACATCCACAGTATTACACAACAGAGGGACAACAACCACTGTTAGACACAACACTGGATTACATGACAAAGGAAAACAGCCACTGTTAGACAAAACAGTACAATGACTCACTGTATCACATAACAGTAACAATAACTCACTGTATCACATAACAGTAACAATAACTGGACTATAAACATCAATTTTGGAACAACAGGTTAACAATGAAGTAACTGCAAGGCTTTGTTAAACCAAACAAACAAACAATTGTATTGTGGAAACATTTGGGTTCTGGAAAACCCTGTTGGCTACAATATGGTGACATGGACATGAAAAATTATCATATTTCAGGCAATGCACACAAAGTATACAACCAAACAGAAGTCCCCCAAAAAGGTTCACATCAAATACATGTGTCAAACACAAAACAAAGTAAATAATCCATACAAAGAACTAGATAAAGAAAATCTATCTAATCTGTCTCTAGAAATATCCTAGGGGTCTGATGATGACTCCCTCTCCTTCAATATCCACTAGAAAAAGTCTGGCCATAATCACACTCTCTATAATCCAGGAAAACAGCTGCTTTGCATATATCCACCTATTCAGAAAATTGGGGATTGCACACACACACCCACAGAACTTTCACTTCTGGATCATATATCCATCGCGAAAAACATGTAGGAGTAATCCATATGAATCCAATGTGGATATACTGTAATCTCTCAAGTCACAGTTGCTAAGTCACTGGGCTAGGAGCGTTCCAGGGTGATATAACAGACAGGTATAAATAAGTCTGAAGCGTTCTGGCGTGGCGTGACACACAGGAGTCCATGTGATTGATTCGATCAGGATCAGGCACAAACACTTTCAGTATCTCTTTGGATGAGGAGTGACATCACATAATCCATTAGAATTTCCTGACAGAACTAACTTGAATTGGGCATGAATATTCCAGCCCCTTTCTCTGGGTTAAGATGTAGGTTATTCTTTCTTCAGTTGAATATACGACTTGATTGACGGGAGTTGGTAATGTGCTTGATTATCCATGTCTGGGATATGTTGGATGAGAAGATTCAAAGGAAGCTGGGAGTTCACAAAATCAGTTGGTAAATCCATACTGGTAAATGATGGTGAATTCCAGACTTATCCATGAGCCTCTGGAATATGACAGTTGAACGTGGAATCGGGCGGTGACTTTTAGAAGAGGATATACGCTGAAAACCATCTAGGCCAGGCATGCCTCATGTCTTTGCAGACATTGAAAAGCTTAACACCGTCTGTAAGTTCCCAGAGGTAGGGAATCCACTTCCGCATATTCAAAATCCGTTACGTATCCAGGCATTGACATTCAGGTTCAGGGTGAGTAGCAGTAACCAGCACTCTTTGTATAATATTAGTGGAGGCTGATATCCCAGTTTCCAGCCTCTAAATCCAAACAAGTTGACTATAAATCCAGTGCGAAGCATGGTGACTAGTGCCAATACTCCACCGCCATCTCTAGCGCTGTATAGTGAAGAAGAACAGGGTTGATATAGATTAGTTATACAATCCAAACTTGGATAACAATGTATCATAATAAACTATACATATATATGATGAATAACAGTGTATCATAATTAAAAATAGAGGGAACAAAAGGGGAGAAGAAAGAAAGGTGACAATAATTTGCCTAGCACTTGTCGCCTACTGTAGAGTTTTGTCTCACTCCAAATGTGAGTGAGATATCTACTCAATAGGTACATTTCTTCTGGACTGATACTGGAGCTTCCTGAGGGGTTACGCACCACCTAATCCATCCAAACATTTTGATAGTACCGCTGTCACACCATGGAAAAAGTTCATGAGACACTGTCCTCATGTAAACAATTCATAAATCTCCTTTCCATAGTTACAAACAGCATTATGTAAGTACCACTGATAAATGGCAGAAGTTTAGCTACCAGTTCAGTCATCTCCTTTTGCATCATCATCATCATCATCATCATCATCATCATCATCATCATCATCATCATCATGTGTTTGTCCCCATTGGGGGGGGGGGAGTTAAAAGATCTACTCCAACAGTAACATCATGAATAGAATATACATATGATGAATAACAGAAAACCTTGTTAGTCTTTTACTAAACATGGTATGAACTCTCTAGTGGGTATTATCCAACATCTCAAAGTAAAAACACCAGAGCAATGTGTCATTTCCCACTCCCTTGAGATTATATATAGATATATCATACCAAATGACAATCTTATAACCGCATTTATTACAGCATTAAGCAGTAACAATCATGAGCATAAAATGTAAAATACTCATAAAAGAGAAATCATGGGAATCTTTTCCCATACACTTGAGATTATGTATATCATACCACATGAAAATCCCATAACATCATTTATGAAAAAGGACTACAAGACAATCTCTGTGTATTTACAACCAGGTAAACAAAAGATTAACTCCTAAGTGCATGAAAAAGTCAAGCAAGAATATCTCTCTCTATCTAACAAACTATTAAAGTTGTACACAGATGTGAAATAGTAATATTTCTCCTTCATGAGGGCAGAAATACAAAATATGCACTCAGGAAAAAAACACTTTAAAACACAGAGACCAGTTGTGAAAAATAAGCATTTAGGAATAAAGTAAGTTCACAAAATCATCTCAGAAGAATGACTCATAGCAAGATTATATTGTAAGCTTTATGAAGGCTGACTGGACAAAATGGCTATGTCCAGGCTGCGTGACGTAAACCAACATTTCAATGAAAGCGATTCTCCTAATTTTCACACACACAACTTCAATCATGATATTAGTTGCCTCAAAGCATGTATCCTAATACCTAACATGATATGTTGTATATAATATAATGCTCACCTAAAACGCAGAGAATACGTAGCTAATAATTAACCCATTAACAATGGGTCACCCGCTACCATTGGAGAAACATGGCGATTGACCAGACCGCTTTGTCTACCAAGCCTTTGTCTAGATTAAGCCTGTGTTTCCGGGGCGTGGCCAATCATTTAACTTAAAACGAAACGAAATTTCGTTTTGTTAATTTTCCCGTCGAATTTTTAATAGCCTCGTGCCTGCAGGTAGCGCATCCTAGCAACGTCTGCTGGAAAAGACTGCGAGATGATGACATATATGTCACACTTCCAAGCGATAAAGCTTAAGGAGGCAGACGCACCTTGCATACTCGGGAACTTCAAGAGAGCCGTTGCAATTTCCCGTTGTGAAGGTACACAGTCTGCACCCACGTCATGCGTACCCTGAGTGGAGAGCACACGAACCGGAGTCCCTCTAATGGGTAGTACAGTAACATACATTTTATTGGCTTTAATCATCATCATATGCGTTATCGAATAGAGTTAAAATCTCTCCACATATATCGGTCCCTGATGTCTGGATCAGTTCTTCTTCTTCTTCTTCTTCTTCTTCTTCTTCTTCTTCTTCTTCTTCTTCTTCTTCTTCTTCTTCTTCTTCTTCTTCTTCTTCTTCTTCTTCTTCTTCTTCTTCTTCTTCTTCTTCTTCTTCGTCTGCGTTCATCCGGAGTTTTTTTTTCGGACGTGATTGCGTTGTGCCTGTTTACAGCAGAGCTGCGTTCTTGCGCCATTAGGAAGACACATCCGATTCTGCGGGCATTTGTTGACCGGGTTAACCTTCCCGGATCAGTTCTATCCATTATATTCCTTCCTACCGCTTTTTTAGGCAATCCATTATCATTTTTTTTTCGTTCTGCCTTTGCCTCTATGGCTATGTGTTTTAACTATTTCAGCCAAAGTATATGTCATTTTTTGTTTACTTCATATAATATATAACTCTGCAATATGCACGCGACGAGCTGCACACATATGCTAGGCAATAGATCGTATAAATATATTATATGTATGGCCTGTGTGCTTACATTCACTAAATTAGTACATTGTTTGGGCATTAAGAACAATAACAATATCAGTAATGATGACAGCAGCATCAACAGAACTACAATAACAGTGGCAACTAGTATAATAAAATTGTTGTTGTTGTTGTTTGTCCATCAAGAATGATGATGACCATTCATTTCATCCAGTGGGGTTGAAAGTATGGAGCCATGTGTTCGAAGATGGCTGATAAGGCCTATTTTGGCTCGAAATGTTCTTTGACAATGTGGACAAAGAATGCTTGACGTTTCTGGAGGAGGATTTCCTGCAGTGGTTTTTCTGTCCTGCCTTTTCTTTACAGCTTTTGCAGTCCTGGTTGCCTCACACATGACTGCACCCTGCATAATAACATTAGCAACAAACACAGCAACCATTAAGTTCACAATAACAACAGCAGCAACAAAAATAGCATTGGTTTCTACAACACTTTATTTTTCATTCACTCGCATTGAACTCAGTTTAGTCCACGCTGGATTGATTTGTGTGTGTGGGCTAGGTTTCCCTATTACCAATGTCCCTCTCCATAGTGCGAATCCACTCCGAATTCTGAGGTACTTGTAATTTACGTCCCCAAGTCAAGGACGAGAAGTCAACATTTAAGTCCAACAGACCGGTTTAGGAGTTGAATCCACTCCATCGTCATTAGCGCACCGGAAATTTGAGAGCGAAGGCTATTATCCATTCGACCCAGCTGACCTCAGTCTTGCAACACTAAACACAATGTTATAAACACCGTGTCATTTTAGACAGAACATAAAAATATAACTGTTATTTTGCAGTATTTGGTTATTCAACAAAAGCACATCAGTTCTGCATTCAGTTACAACTAGCCATAAGAATTATACCCATACATTTCTCAAGATACTATTCGATAAAACAACAATTTTGTTTTGTCTGCCCCACGAAAATTGCCCTTTCACTTTCTGCTACGACCATCTAACTAACATCAAAAGTCTGTCTTTCTTTATGACCGACACGATGCAGAGTTTGTTAAAATCAATTCGCTTTGAAACAACGCATACTCTCCCTAAAATCCTTTCTGCATATTCATTTTGTCAGATGGTCACGAACGTGTTAACAAAACTGTATTGTGTATTTTTAGGATAAATAGTTGGTAGTTTTGAAGCCAATGTTGTAGCTAATCTTGACTCACGACGGCCATGAATCCCGGGCAGTTATTTTTGCAGTGTTTACTGTCAGGTAATTTGTTTCGTGGACTAGTGTCACACTTTTAATTTTCGTATCATCGTGCGTACAGTGTGGGAGAGCGGATTCATCATCGCCTGGAGAGAAAGATGATCAGGGTTACCAATTAATCTGGCTCCACTCAGTACTCGGAGAAAATACCAGACGGACACATCATCAGGCTGTAACTAATACCATGCTTGCTTGCTTGCTTGTGTTCGTTGGCTTGAGCTCCAACGCGAAGTCCTGTTTGTCGAATGAAGGCATCCTGTTGTCCAACATCAGTGTGATGTCATACAAGACCTGAGGTTTGCGTGAGTATCCGTTGTCCCATGTCTGGCACTAGTACCATTAGAATTGGGACTCTACGCTGGCTGTTCAAGATGAGGACGGAGCACGTATGGGAATGCTCCGAGTGCTGTGATGTTGGTTCTTTACTCAACTCAACCGGAAAGATTTGCGGAAAGAGAAATAAAGGAAGAAAGAATGAGAAGATTTTTGACAACCTTCCGTCATGGCGCGGAAGGGAGTCTGCGCACGAACTGATCCATGACGACGGAGGTCGTAATTTGCGGAGAGGCATGATCGCCATCGCCAGCTGACAAGACACAGGGTGATGATGAAGTCTTTGGCTAAGGAAAAAAAGGTTAAAGACAGCCCTAGAGAACTGCAATGAAAGATTACGCAATATATATTTAATTAAGTGAAGGACCCTTTTACTCGTCAATTGTGCATAAGGTGCTAGACCCATGTTTTATAGACCAATCGACGGGGGTCATGTGATCAACATCACCCCAACCGCTTTCATTTCCCAAGATATTTTCCTGGTACACATTATAGGCGTGGTCAACGTGGGAGCTAAAGTCATTTTTAAAATTCTGCTTCGATGTGAACTTGACATTTTAACCACAGGGTTGATAGGCAAGCGGTTAGTCACTACACCCCCGCGGCTCCCTATGCAATATGTTACAAAACAATAATTCCCATATAAGGAATCAATACTTAAAAGCACACTGATGATGATGATGATGATGATGATGATGATGATGATGATGATGATGATGATGATGATGATGATGATGATGATGATGATGATGATGATGATGATGATGATGATGATGATGATGATCAAGTACCCTGCAACCTGGCGTAGGAGTTCATGTCTCTCCACAGATAGGCGGCTGCGTGGTCTCGAGGTATGGTGTCCGCCTCGAGTGCTGGAGGTCCCGGGTTCAAGTCCCGGTGAGGACCGGTTTTCTTTTTTCACGTGGACTTCTAGTAATAAAATTTCCCCTGGTCTCTGGGTAGTGAGATCGGACGCCGTGGGCATTGTTGCGCATGTAAAAAAATCCCCTGGCAGTTGGAAATCGAAAAAGAGTAGCCTAACGGCGCTGCCAGGGCAAAATTTCGAGTTAAAAATTCACCCAAAGTATTTCAGGATCCTCGTCGGTGCTACGGAGTTCTTGCACTGACCTGAGTTTCTCCAGACTCAGGTTTGAGTTACGAGGAGAACGGAGCACGTATGGGTTACACCCGTGTGCCGTGATGTTGATCCATCGACTAAACTAAACTATACTAAACTAAACTGTCTCTCCAGAGATCTCGGTCTTTGGTTTCTAGATCAACTCAGCAGATAGTTAGTTAGTTAGTTAGTCGCAGTTCCAACTTCACAGCAACGGGTCGTCCCCATTATGCTCCGTTCCTGTGCCAGTGAATATCACACAAAATGCTCCCCACTGCCCAATGTGAAAAGTGAAAAAGACAGGAGTCTCGACAAACAACAGCCCGCACAGATACACTGTGCATAATGCCGCTGCCAGAATGTCAACACAATAGTCCCCCACAAAACACCCAGTTCATTTCTGATGGAATCGGCAGTCATTTTCCCATCTGGATGTTTCCTAGATGTTCACCCACACAGTCCATGAAATATAGTTCATCATCGATGGTAGTGGCAGTCAACCAGAAGCCCAGCAGCCACGCATTTCTGCATAAGGCAAAAACCGGTCAACTCTGGGACATAGCCATCTGCCATCGCTCCGAACATGCAGTCATGTTCCAAAAAACCTCGGGCAGATTCAAATGCATTTCACACGAAACTCACAGCTCACAGTGTCGCGCCACGCACTCACTCAGTAGCAGGGCGACGGAACCATCAAGCCTCCTTAGTCGCCTCTTACGACATGCGTGGTAGGCTGCAGTGTTGCTATTCTTTGCTTCCCTTATGGGCCCCGGCAACATATTCCTCAATGCCACCATCTCTGTCCACCCAGCATCATTTCTCTTGGTCGGCCTCTGCCTCTCTTCCTCTTGATCGTTCCAGTTATCAGGATGTTCTCCAATGCTCTCTTCTCATCACATAACCAAAGAAAGCTGTTTGTCTCTTTCTTATTATTGTTTATAATGTTCTAATTTTATTAGCATCTTTCAGGTAATCGTCGTTAGTTACTCTGACAATCCAAGACATTCACAACATTCGTCTCAGGAACCACATCTCTGTTGCTTCCAAGTTCTTCCACATTTGTTCATTTACATTCCATGATTCACTACCATACAGCAGAACAGGTTCTGCATTGCATTATAGCACTTTCTTTCTTAAATTTATTGATAGTGACTTGTTGCATAAGATACTCTTCATTTTCTGAAATGCAGCTTTTGCTTGCCCTATTCAGTTTTAATCTCTGTTGTGCCTCTCCCATCTGAATAATAATAATAATAATAATAATAATAATAATAATAATAATAATAATAATAATAATAATAATAATAATGAAATAATAATAATTTAAATCACTTATTAAAAAGCTGTAAATATACTGACGCCGGCTTCCTGGCTTAGAGGTTAGCGACTTTTCTTCGTAATCTCGTATATTTTTTTTTTTTTTTAACTTTTATTAAGTGTTAACAAACTTTGCAAGGTGTATTGTTCGTGTTGTTACAGAGCGTTGCATGTGGAAGTGTAGGTGAGATATGCGCAAATTTTTACAACATTTATATCAACATTTTTACATTTGAAATGGGGGGTAACGAAAAACGAGTATTAACAATAACAAGACGATAGTATACCATTTTTTTTCCTCTGCCACCCTTTCACCCGTCAGCGCCAACCCCACCAATACCATCATCACCACTTGGTAATGAGGAAAATGGCAGTAAACTTGTTAGAACCAACCGGTGAGACAACAGCAGCATCAAAAACAACAGTATCGAAAAGGTGGGGGGAAAAAAGGGGGGGGGGGTGTCAAGTGGTATACTAGTTTACAATGCAGAAAAGGTAGTTGTTGCATTTGTATTGTTCGTGTTGTTACATGCGTACTGTGTGTTCAGTATTTGTGTGCGTGTATTTACGGATCGTTGCGTCTGGGCGTGTAGGTGACATATGTGTAATATTACAACAATTAATTCATTAGCATATTTACATGTCAAGGGGGGTCTAGTAAGTAACGTGACGACGGTGAGAATCAGCGGTGGTTCGAATCGCGTCGGTAACTTACGGGGTATGTGAGCCAGCCGTTCAGAAAGCAATGGCAAACTACTGAGCGTAATCTTGCCAAGAAATCAACAATCAGCTGAAAGATGCTGATGTTGACAGCGATGTCCTGTAAAGGATATGCAAACTTTTTATTTATTTAAATATACTGACATGAGTAAATTTGGATATCACAACAGAAAATATCACATTTGTCATAAAGACACGATTATATCATGGATACAATATGAAATAGCAAACATACAAGTGCAGGGGGCTGCGTGGTATCGAGGTATGGTGTCCGCCTCGAGTGCTGGAGGTCCCGTGTTCAAGCCCCGGTTAGAACCGGGACTTTTTCACGTGGACTTCTTGTAATAAAATGTCCCCTGGTCTCTGGGTAGCCAGATCGGACACCTGTGTGTATTGTTGCGCACGTAAAAAATCCCCTGGCAGTTGGAAATCGAAAAAGTGTAGTTTAACGGCGCTGCTCGGGCAAAATTTCGAGTTAAAATCTACCCAAAGTATTTAAGGATCCTCGCCGGTGCTACGGAGTTCATGCACTGAGTTGAGTTTCTCCAGACTCAGGTTTTAGTTAGGAGGAGAACGGAGCCTTATGGGTTACACCCGTGTGCCGTGATGTTGATCCATCTACTAAACTTAACTAAACTAAACATACAAGTTAGAAACACATAAACACCCGCTATGTGAAATAACATTGTATCTCCAAATTGTAAACCAGAAGAGCTGAACATGACTGCGTTGATGTAAATGCAATACAATGTTCTGTATGTTACAGTTAAGAGGAGATCGACGTGGCTGAGATGTCTAACGAGCTTACACTTTCTCTGCTGACCGCGGTGTATCGGGTTTATTCAACATGCCGGTCATTTAGACTTCAATATTCACTTCTCGTCCTAGTCTAGAGAACGTACAATTACAAGCACCTCTGAAGTCGGGGGGGGGGGGGGGGGGGTTCTTAAGATAGCTAGTGACACTGGTAATAGGGAAAGCTAAACCTCGCGCACAATTAGCCCAGTGCATTTGTAACAAGTGTGTGGAAAAGGAAATAAAGTGACGTAGAGTTTACTCTCCGCCCTAGACAGTTATTATTTAAAGTAGCACTTGCTTGTTTAGAACAGAGTTAATGCACTAAATGCCTGGGATAACAAGATTTAAAGAAACCCACTCCTTATGGGTGTCATGTTGATGTCTGTTGACAACAAAATAGCTATATCACGTGCAGAAATTATTACCAATCTAGACATAATCCCAGGCTTAACAATGATGTGCTTGGTTACATCCCAAAATGTCGGTCTGTCCTTATGTGAGAAGTTACAGAAACCGTCTTGCACATTTCTGGTTTCTGAGCTAGGTGAGGGGAAAGTTAGAGACCCGTCTTGCACATTTCTGGTTTCTGAGCTAGGAAAGGGGAAAGTTACAGACCCGTCTTGCACATTTCTGGTTTCTGAGCTTGGGAGAAAGACACTTTTGCAACGCAATACCCGTGGTGGTGATGGTACTTTGGTTTTGCATCGTGAGAAAAATATGCACACCAACCTCACTACGATAAATGCAAGTCCTTCTTCAAAGCTGCGATACCCTGAAAGTCAATGCATATGGAATTTAAGAGCTGAAACTCAGCGTTTCCCGATGATTCATTCAACAGCCAATCACCCAACTAACCCATGCAACGTTGAATATGACAGTACTTCTTTAACTTAAAGATATATGACTTGTTTTCACAAACTAACTTCGATACTATATATGCTTCAAACATCTGTTTGTCTCCAGTTTCGCTGGTCATCTTCTCCCCTGCCCGCGCCCAGCCCTACATCCCTGGATGTGGTGTTGCCCTCCAGGACGTACCTAACCCGTCCTCGGACACTTGCACGGCATTCTATCGGTGTTACAACAACAGACAGTTCAGCCTAAGATGCCCCTTGGGACAGGCCTTTAACTTTGACAGAGCCAGATGCAGGTATACCATCTCTATCAATTGTTACAGGTCTTTCAGTTTAATAGAGTCAGATGCAGGTATACAATCTCCACCAATTGTTACATGCCGTTCACGTTGATAGAGCGAGATGCAGATATACAATCTCCACTAATTGTTACAGGCCTTTAACTTTGACAGAGCCAGATGCAGGTATACCATCTCTATCAATTGTTACAGGTCTTTCAGTTTAATAGAGTCAGATGCAGGTATACAATCTCCACCAATTGTTACATGCCGTTCACGTTGATAGAGCGAGATGCAGATATACAATCTCCACCAATTGTTACATGCCGTTCACGTTGATAGAGCGAGATGCAGATATACAATCTCCACTAATTGTTACATGCCTTTCACTTTGACAGAACTAGATGCAGGTATACCATCTCTATCAATTGTTATAGGCCTTTCACTATGACAGAACCAGATGCGGACATACCATCTCAACAAGTTGTTACATGCCTTTCAACTTGACAGAATCAGATAAAGGTATACAATCTCAATCAATTGGTATACCTTTCAGCTTGACAGGACCAGATGAAGGTATACAAGTACCATCTCTATTAATTGTTATATGCCTTTCACTCTGATAGAGCCAGATGCAGGTATACCATCTCTATCAATTGTTATATGCCTTTTACTCTGATTGAGCCAGATGCAGGTATACCATCTCTATCAGATGTCACAGATCATCGTGTGTTGATTAGGTGTTTAGTTTAAAGTCAGCGATCGCTCTCATTACACGCGGATAAATCTATAAGTGTTCAGTCTCCTACCTCAGATCACATATAGAAAGGCCGAAGTGAGTTCTTTACGCAGACAGTTGACTGAATCACTGCGGAGGTCTGTTGTACTTAGAGTCACCTTCATTTTCGTTCCGTAACATGTTGGAGTTGAGGGAAATGAACGAGCTGATAAACTTGCTGACTCTGCATTCCCCCCGTAGATGGCCAGCCCATGGATCGTGCCGAGGTTATTAACGCCTTTAGAGAGTTGTCGAGAGCTGAGGGCTGTAACACCAGCGTATCCACTTCGTTGTCCGGAATGAGAGACTTGGAAGATAGAATTAGCAAGGCCAGACACGAGAGGCTATATATAGAAGAATGACGGGCCGCGTCAACCAATACAGAACTGGAACTATTAGCCGCCGGAAGCTGATACATATATTGGGGGGGGGGGGTGTCTGAGCACCTATGGACTTGTCCGGAGTGCACGGGCGATACTTCAATAGATAACAAACTAACTAATTAATGACACGTGGACAAAACTCAGCACCAGCGCATGGACTCCGAATCAGCGGCAAAGATTCACAAATGTGGACACTGGAATTACACATGTTGTAAATCAGTGGTTCTGAACCGTTTATGGCCCATGCACCCTTTCACCATATATTCAGAATGTCATTCTCCCCCACCCCCACCCACCCCCTTTTTTTTTACTGTGAAAGTCAGGGTGGGTGTAGTAAATTCTAAACCAATCCACCCCAGGTAGTATGTTATTTCCGGGAAGGTTAACCAGGTCAACAAATCCCTGAAGAAGTCGGGTGGGTCGACCGAAAGGTGCAAATATCGCAGCTCTACTGTAAACAAGTTTAACCCAATTACGCCGAAAACAACATTCTGGACGAACGCAGAATAAGACAAAGTATGTTGTTTGTTGTTATTGCTGTTGCTGCTGCTGTTAGACTCCATCGTTTCACGTTCACACATTTGCACAACCACCAAAGAACTCTGGGATTGGTCAACGAGTTGGTTCGTTTCCGGTGGACAGACAGCAATCTAATTCCGAACTTACCCCCGTGAGCTCTCCAAGCGGTCAGAACATCACGTGGGTTCTGATGGTCTCCCATCACAGTTGGATATTACTGTGACTCTCCTGCAGTCTGGTCCTTACCATGAAGCAGGCCCTTTGCTCTTCTAAAACTAAAACAACTGAATAAACTGTTGCGTGGGACATATAGACCTACAAAAATTAGATTGTTAAGAGCATGCATCTTTCCCATTGTAACATGCGCCTTGAGACATGGACACTTACTAAATAAGCCGAACAACGCATAAATACCTTTGAATATAAATGTTATAGAATATCTTGGATACAGAACAGAACGAATGCATCCATACGACAAGAGCTGAATATTGAAGAAGGTTGGCTACTAAACACGATAGAACAAAGAAAATTGAAATATGTTGATCACTTGAAACGTCACGAAAGTTTGGAAAGAACAATAATGGAGGGGTATATGCCCGGGAAGAGAGGAAGAGGAAGGTCAAAGAGAAGATAGGTGCAGGATGTGGCAGATGATCTCCAGATGGATGAATCGGACGAGGGACATCTTGCTTATGACCGAGAAGTGTTCCGCAAGGTTTTTATAGGAGCAAGGTTCTGCATAGGACATGCTACTAAATGAATGAGGCCATTTGCAGAATGTTGCTCTCATCATCGAACAGCCTCTCGATCTCTGGCCATGTCTCCGGCCTCGTATACCCTCATGCGAAAGGTTTCTGCAATGTCCTGTGCAATCTTCGTGCTGGTCATCTCTGCATATTCTACCAGGAACCACGCCTTCCATCGCTGTTCTCTCCAGACCACAGTGATCTTTAATATGGCCAACGCAATTCAGTTTCTGAGACATGATAGTCTTTGTGAGCCAGTTCTTTTCTATGTTTAGATCTGGTAGAATATCAGTATTGTTCTTCTTCTTGGTCCATGAGAAATTGTCCGTAGAACTTGAGCTCAACAGCCCCAGTTACCTTCTCTAGTGATTGCGGAATTGCTCCTGTCTCGCATCCATATATTGCCACAGGAAAGTTGCATGTCCTCAAAAATGCATTGAGTCCTCGGCCTACTTCATCACACCGAAACCTTGATCGTTCTTCCATGTTCTTTTCTTGCAGCTATACAATTGTGTTTTTAAAATGAGAACTAGGTGTGTTGTGTATACATGTCGGTTGTCAGACAGAGATCATGACTTAGCAGGATTTTTCTCTAACATAACTATATTTTTGGTGCTGTTTCATGCTGACTGAATTCAACCCAATCCGATTTGTCTTAGAGCAATTTCCATCGATGTGTCTGTGATGTGATAGCGAAATCACATTTTATAAGCCTTAGAGCCATCTTTCCCTCACTTAGCGAGCGACAAGCCCGAACGTCGAACCCGCATTCGACCGTGCTCATGACATATCTAGCGCAGTTGGCTATCAACCCTGCTATCATTATTCCTAAACCATGCGGAGGCAAGTCATTAAGTAACAGTAATTTTATTATAAGAATATAGACAAAGAATAACCTTATTTCAGGACACAAAATTACCCTTAAGCAATACCCCATGTAAATGTCGTGAAGATTGAGTAGTTTGCGCATGCACAATGGCCGTTAAAAATGGCTGCCTCGTTATCGATTTGCCCGCCCCGTTAAAGAACAACGAGGAGCTATTCGTTTTTTTTTTTCTACAGACGAATGCATGTTCAGTATGGGGACAGTATGTTTTAGTCAGGGAAGAGCGTATGGATGGGTAGAAAGATTTCTTATAATTAAACGATCACTTAGTTCTAGAGTAATCAACTTTACCAAACTGATCACACAGACCGGAGAATGAGGTCGACTGTCCGTTACAACTACAGCGCTTCCAGGCGCCAGCAGTGCCGCCCCACCTTCAACATCCTCAGGTAGGTCGCTGCTTTTTGTCTACACAGTTAAACATTTAACATCAACAACATCCTCAACCTCATCATTATCATCGTCACCATCAACACTGTAACCCTGATCATTAACATCAGCATCAAAAACCTCGTTCTCATCTTCAACAACATCGTTATCCATATCATCAACATCCTCATTTTCATCATCATCATCGACATTCTTAATCGCATCATCAATATCCTCATCACATTAACAGCCCCATCACCCATATTATTTTCATCAACATCATTATCATCATCTTTATCATAAACAAAAACCTGTACGAAAAAAATTCAATAACTGCTTTTAAATAAATATAAATATAATAATAATGTGTAAATAAATAAATATATTCATTCTCTAACTTAAATAAACAAATAATAGTTAATATATCGTAAAGATTCAGGCAGGCAGCAGCTTGTCAGTATGTAAACACTGAAATGCTGATTGCAAATGGCGAGGCCCAACTGTTTGTCAATCGTGCCACGTCACAGGCGCAGCGCTATTTTTAGCTTGCAAAAATCAATACTGTCGCTGACCTTTGTATTGCTCCGCCATGAATCATTTTTGACGATTATTCAAAAACAAATAAATAATTACATAAATAAATGAAAGAAGAACATAATATGAATACTTACAACTTTGAAAAACATATTATTTAAATATATAACATTCTAATAAGCACAAATAAACATTATTTCATCACGATAGGCACACTTCTGCCGGCAACTCGATCTAGTCTGCACACGTCATCGTACTGACACAAATTAAACAATTTAATCTTTGTAATATCCTATCCGTAAACCTAGTCTAGAGCCGTGGGTAAGTGTATATAGCTTGAACTCAGGTTCAAGCAGCACTTCTGACACCACATTTAATCCTATTGCCTGTCAACAACTCATGTTTCAGGCATCATCGGATTACTTCTCCCACACCATACAAGAGACTTGCAGTCGTGTGCGAGGAATGAAATGGTACATTTTATTGCCGTTGGCTCTTTACAATTGCAAAACAGTCGCTATCTAATCACACATAAAGTCACAATATTCTCTATCAATAGTTTCCCTAACCCCTATAGCTATTCTCTATCTACTAGGCTATATGAAAACACAAATCTATTCTACACGATGTGAACACTACAGAGTCAGTCCCCAGTCTGCCTTGCTTCACTCGCGTCGCTACACGCCTCGCGGAAGGACCTTCATACGCCCTTCGGCTCCCTGCGTGCTAGGTCAGTTAGCACGCCCCTATTAGCTGGCTTTGCTTTGAGTGCTAATCGTAGCTATCACGCCGGTGTGATTCTGTCGTGACCAGTAGTGCTAACTATCTGGTCAACGCCTTCGTGTGAGGACTAGTTAATAGTCCCCCTTTTCTATCATCTATCCTGCCCTGATCCCGGGCACTATGTTCCCTCACCTCTCTCTGAGGTTGACCCCACGTCCTGGTGGTGTTCTATCATGAGGCAGTCTTTGACAATCATAAACAAAAACCTGGTCATTCGGCGTGGGCGATCATGCTCCTCCACAACTTCTGATCTCTCTACTACTACCTATGAATAAACGCGCTACTATCTTGTCATGTCATGATCCACGACAGTCCATAAACATCCATGCTAGTCTGTTAGTCCGCCCTTCCGTCTGTCTATCCATCCACTCATCTGTCTGTCCGTCCATCCATCCATCCATCCATCCATCCGCCCACCCAACTAGCCCAATCCGCCCGGACATCCGGGCTGGAATTGGGGATTCCCCGGGGTCAGAGAAAAAATAACTTTGGGAAATACCGATATAAAACTGTTCTGTATTTCAATTGTAGTGTGTTGTTACTTGATTCAGTGCCAAAAGATTATATACCGCCATATGTGACCTCCTGTTTGGACAGACGGGCGATATATCATCACACTAGGGTCCCTGTGTTATCTGTTTCCTTTCATGGTATTTTCCCTAATTGTAGTGCACCATATTTGCTTCAATCCTACTGTTTTGTTTGTATTAATCCGTTGCTACTGCTCTGTGTTTTCTGACCTGCTTCAGGACAGAGACCTGGAGGTGAGAGTCGTACACCTGGCACCTGGCGTCAACCCCAACAACCTACAGTTTTTCACCAATGGTAAGCCAGTTCCAGTGACCAATCAGAATTCAGCGCAGGTAATATTCTTTTCACTAAAATAAATTATACTTTTTTTAACACTTGGTGTACATGGTAATTAAAAGAAAAATAGTTTACACAATTGGTTGATTCACATTGCAGTTATTTATTGATTGTATCGGTTTATTGATTTCTTCGTTATATTGATTATTAATTGGGGTGATTTTTTTTTTTTTTCCCGCGTTTCCATCCTGTTTCAGGATATTGCGGTCAACACCAGCATCTTTCAGCTGTATGTTGATTCCTAGGCTAGATTACGCTCATCAGCACGCCACGACTTTCTGAGCGACCGGCTCCATACTCTCATAAGTCACTTTTGCAATTCGAACCACTGCTAATTCTCGTCGCGTCACGTGACGAGAGTATTCGGGGTTAGCGGAGAAAGCTGCTAACCCCTCGGCCATGGAGCCGGCTAATATTAATCGATTATAATTTATTTATCGATTGTATTATTGTATTTTGTTTATGTATGTATTTATTTACATATTTCAGCCGGATTACGTGACTGTTTGGTGTTATTAATTTATTAGAATAATTTATTCGTTTATTGTGAGATTTATTCACCGATGAGAGTGATTTATTGAATGATTAGACTAATTTATTAATTGATGCGATTGAATTGTGGATTGATTTAGTAATATTATTGAGTGAATTCAAGTCACGACTTTGCTTCACGGCACTGTGGAATTATCAATTAGCTCTCCGATCTATCCGCGATCAGACTAGAAGAATCTCACGAGAAATATAAATGGAGAGGTATCAATGTGCACTAAAAGAAGTAAAAGCACGAATCAGAGATCAGAAGACACAATAAAAAATACTTAGTTGCACGTCCATTACAGGCCGTCGCAATCGACTTCAGCATTAATTGACTGTCTTGAGATTTTATACGTTCACTAATTTTTCATTGTTTTCTGGAGAGCCGACGCTCATATCATTATGAAAATCAACGCATAATGATCTGCTAACACATAGCCTGCGGTACACTTCAAACCAGGTATTAGGGAATTGTATAATTGCGTTCACCTTTCCCTAAGCCACAACGCAGTCGAAAACACAGTACAATAGACAATGTAAAAGTGTAAAGCTAATAACCCATGGGTGTTTGGGCCTGATACTTTCAAATAACCAAAGCGCCACGCTGAAGGAATGCATGGACTTTAACGATACACCAGTAATACAGTTCTGAAAAGGTGTCATCATTAGGCTGATCTATCAGGCGCCTATGCCCAGAGGGTACAATATCAGAATAGTGTTCATATCAAGCCAGTGAAATAGGCTGTTGTTGTTTGTCCATCAAGAATGATGATGACCATTTATTTCATCCAGTGGGGTTGAAAGTATGGAGCCGTGAGTTCTAAGACGGCTGATAAGGCCTATTTTGGCTCGAAATGTTCTTTGACAATGTGGGCAACGAATGCTTGACGTTCCAGGAGGAGGATCTCCTGCAGTGGTTTTTCTGTCCATTCTTTTCTTCACAGCTCTTGCAGTCCTGGTACCCTTGCGTAATGATGTACGCCACGAATTATGGGCTTTAGCAGCAGTCTCCCAGGTGTCATGATGAATTCCAAAAGCATTCAGTGAGACTTTCAGAGTGTCTTTAAAACGTTTCCTCTGGCAGCATTGGGAGCGTTTACCAGAATGCAGCTCGCCGTAAAAAAAAATTGTTAAGGGAGCCTGTGATGTGGCATACGAGTTAAGTGACCAGCCCAGCGAATCTGATTTTTCATTAGTAGAGTGTGGATACTGGGCATGGACGCTCTTTCTAGAACTTCAGTGTCTGGGATCTTGTCTTGCCATTTAATCCTCAATATCTTCCTAAGGCAGACTGTATGGAAGTGGTTTAATTTCCTAGCATGTCCCTGATAAACAGTCCAGGTTTCACAAGCATATAGCAGTGTGGATAATAGACTTTCATCTTTGTTTGCAGGCTTATTCCAGTTCTGTCCCATACATTCTTGTACAGTCTGCCAAAAGCCGCGCTGGCCTTCGAGATTCTTGCATTCACTTCGTCATCAATTGTCGCAGCTTGTGACACAGTGCTGCCAAGATAGGTGAATTTGTCCACAACACTTAGTCTATGACCGTTCACCTTGATATTCGGCACGGTTTGATTATTCCCTGGAGCTGGCTGGTACATAACTAAAGTCTTCTCCAAGTCGATATTGATCCCAAAGTTGGCACAGGCATATGAGAAAGCTGAAACATTGTGTTGCGTGTCTGCCTCTGAGTTGGCGTATAGAGCGCAATCATCAGCAAACAGTTCTCTGACGGTGTCGCTGTTAGTTTTGGTTTTGGCTTTCAGCCTTCTGAGATTGATCAACTTTCCATCCGTGCGGTAGTTGATGTCTATTCCAATGTTATTGTTCTCGAAGGCATTCGTCAGCATAGCTGAAAACATGAGGCTGAACAGTGTTGGTGCTAGGACACATCCTTACTTCACTCCAATGGTGACAGGAATGGGCTCAGTCGGTTCACTATTTTCCTTAATCTTGCCTGCATACCATCATGAAATAGCCGCACTATTTGGACAAACTTTTGTGGACAGCCATACTTCGCCATAATCTTTCACAGTCCTTCTCTGTTGACTGCATCAAAAGCCTTGGTAAGGTCAATGAAAGTGGAGAACATTTCAGAGTTCTGTTCCTGACATTTCTCTTGCAGCTGCCTTGCAGCGAAAATCATGTCAACAGTTACTCGTTCTTTCCTGAAGCCACATTGACTCTCAGGAAGAAGACCTTGATCGAGATGGGTAGTGAGGCGATTGAGAAAATTTCTGGCGAGTATCTTCCCTGCGATTGAGAGAAAAGAGATGCCTCGGTGGTTGTCATAGGATTGGCGGTTTCCTTTACGTTTGTAAAGGTGGGCTATTGACGCGTCCTTAAAATCTTGTGGCATGGTCTCGTTCATCCATATGTTTGTGAAGACTTGGTGAAGCTGCTCTGTTAGGACCGGCCCACCTGCCTTGTATATCTCTGCTGGGATGGAGTCAGGACCAGGCGCCTTTCCACTGAAAATGACACAATGATGTCAGACGTTTCGACTAACTAAGAATAAATGAAACAATAATCATGAATACCTGGCGCCATTATGCTGGGTTTAGGATCTCTCTCTCTCTCTCTCTCTCTCTCTCTCTCTCTCTCTCTCTCTCTCTCTCTCTCTCTCTCTCTCTCTCTCTCTCTCTCTCTCTCTCTATCTATATATATATATATATATATATATATATATATATATATATATATATATATATATATATAGTGTAGCAGATACTTTACACAACGTCGCTATTTTCACGGACCGATGAAATCTCTCTCGATCCCATGCCAGTTCCCCTGCCTCATGCACCATTATGTCCAAGTGGTCTTCAATGTCCCGTGCCCATCGTCATGCAAGCCAGTCTCCCAGGGTGTCTTCAATGTCCCGTGCCCATCTTCATGCAAGCCAGTCTCCCAGGGTGTCTTCAATGTCCCGTGCCCATCTTCATGCAAGCCCGTCCCCCAAGATGTCTTCAATGTCCCACGCCCATCTTCATGCAAGCCCGTCCCCCAAGATGTCTTCAATGTCCCACGCCCATCTTCATGCAGGCCCGTCCCCCAAGATGCCTTAAATGTCGCGTGCCCATCTTCATGTTGATCAGCCCCTGCCTCTCGCCCACGAACCATGTCTTTCTCTGCTTGTTCCAAATCATTGTAAAGATTCACAGGGCCAAAATATTTCAGTTTCACAGGGCCAACGTATTTCAGTTTCACTGGGTCAGCGTTTTTCAGTTTCCCAAACGTGATGCTGACTGTGAGCAAATTTTCCTAGTTGTTTTGATTTTGAAGAACATCAGTATCTTTTCTTCTTGTTTGTCCAAGATATGTTTGCTTGCTTGCTTGTGTTCGTTGGCTTGAGCTCCAACGCGAAGTCCTGTATGTCGGATGAAGGCATCCTGTTATCCAACATCAGTGTGATGTCATACAGGACCTGAGGTTTGCATGAGTGTCCGTTGTCCCATGTCTGGCTTATTGGTGTGCAGACTGGTGGTTCCTCGCCGTGCAGGCAGACACTCTCCGACTCCGGAGGAATCGGCGATCCTAATGACTTTAGCCAGAACCCTGAAGGGGCCTGTTGCCCAGGACGCTCGACGAGGACGCGTCAATAGTTCTTGGCCAGTATATAACCTGGCCCTGGTGTCTTTGAAACACCTCTGCGAACCGTCCAAGATATAAGATCTCTTCTGTAGCCTTTAAGTTTAAAAGGCTCCGATATTCTTCTTTAGCTGTACTGAGCTTCTGGGGATGTATAATGTGATAGTTTCCCCCTTCCTTCCACATCCACATAACTGTAGATTACGTCTTCAGCCATTAACAATCCTTTAAGTTGAAATGGTAGATGAGTTCCCTGATCTAAGGAAACTCTTACTAACAGCGATGAGCACCCCAGAGGTGTCCACTTTTCCTCGTGGAAACCAAGTCCACAGAGCTACGTTTGTCACATCGTGCTGCAGACTTAAGCGATTATTGTTAAAATAAATTATGGAATTATATTTACCATACCATTTCTAATATGTTATTTTATTTTCCAGCGTGGTGGACATACTTTAATCGCTACACAACAACAGCAACAGCGCCCTGCTCAAGATGTGAACGCCCCACAAACACCCATATTCTTGACATCCCCGGATGTTCACAGTCAACCCGTTCAAGGTCAGGTATTCCAAGGTCTACCCGCCCAAGGTCAAGTGTTACTAGGTCAACCAATCCAAGGCCAGGCGGTTCTAAGCCACCCTGGGCACCCCCAGCTGGTTCAAGGAACACCGGTACAGGCACAAGGAGGGCAGCCGTTTCAGGGGCAGCTGGTGCAAGGAACACCGGTACAGGCACAAGGAGGGCAGCCGTTACAGGGGCAGCTGGTGCAAGGAACACCGGTACAGGCACAAGGAGGGCAGCCGTTACAGGGGCAGCTGGTGCAAGGGATCTACCTCCAGCCTCCTGCATTAGCTCCAGGCCAAGGCTAAACTAGCCAATGTTCCTTCTCCTCCGCTCTAGTATGCACATTTAATTCCTCGTTTACAATTGTTTTGCGTTCGCTCGCGATGAACTCAAACATAGTCCATACACGTGTTGCTGGTTCTAGTGCCCAGGACTCATTTTTGTGTGTGGATTAGCTTTCTCTGTCACCAGTGTCCCTCGCCATCAGGCGAACCTTTTCCGACTTTAGAGGTACTTGTAATTTCAGTCCGCAAGTCAAGGACGAGAAGTCAACATGTAGTCCTGTTGACTGGTGTAGGGGTTGAACCCGCTATCTCGACATCAGCACACCGGATGTGTTAGAACGAGAACTCTTGTCCATTCGGCCATTCTGACCTCCAATTCCTGTTTTGATAGTATGGAACTGAACACTCCACCTCATAAACCCTGACCAAGAATATGTGACGGCGTATCACTCAACATCCCGCCGTCATTATCGGCTATGGGACTACTTTTTTGTGACCAAATCATATTCAAACTGGTACGTTAATGGAGTATTCCTGGAAATGGCGGACAACTTACGGCCTACTTTATTACCTCTTGACTACCATTTAACTCGTAATGTTAATTAATTCCATATTCTTTACAGGACTCTGCAGTCACCCCATCATTTTTTTGGCTGTTTGTGTTGTCTTGAGGTTGGGGGATGGGGAAGGTTGTTGGTCGATGGCCTATATTCCAATGGTGTTAGTCCATCAAGAATGATTGAGACCATTGATTTCGCGCAGTGGGGTATAAGTTTTGAAGCCGTGATTTCTAAGATTTCTGGTAATGCCTATTTTGGCTCGAAGTATTGTTTTGAAAATGTGGGTAAAGAACGCTTGACGTTCCAGGAGGAGGTTCTCCTGCAGTGGTGTTTTTTTTTTTTTTTTTTTTTTGTGGTGGTGGTTTGGGGGGGGGAGGGGGGGGGGGGGGTTTCAGTCTTCTTTTTTTTCACAGCTCTTGCAGTCCTGCTTCCTTCACAAGAGACTACATCCTTGCGTAATAATGTACGCCACGAATTTCGGTCCTTGGCAGCAGTCTCCCAGGTGTCGTGATGAATTACGAAAGCTTTGAGTGAGACCTTCAGAGTGTCTTTAAATCGTTTCATCTGACCGCCTAGGTAGCGTTTACTACAACGCAGTTCGCCATAAAACATTCGTTTAGGGAGCCTGTGATCTGGCATGCAAGTTAAGTGACCAGCCCAACGAATCTGATTCTTCATTAGTAGAGTGTGGATACTGGGCATGGTCGCTCTTTCTAGAACTTCAGTGTCTGGGATCTTGTCTTGCCATGTAATCTTCAATAGCTTCCTAAGAAAATCATCGGCGATAGAAGAAGAATGAAGCCCGCAATCCACCTCCACCAATAAGAAATATCTCATGTTTTTAATGCGTAGCCGGCGCTGTGACAAATGGGTTACGAACGCGCTTCGCAATCCCGCATATCCACGTTCGAAACACAGCTGCGGGCGATTTGGCAGCAGACCACGTTGCGTTGATTTTTTACTAAATGGCATCGGTGCCAGTCGTTCAGAAAGTAATGGCAAACTACTGAGCATAAACTTGCCAAAAGATCACAAACAGCAAGAATTTGACAAGGTTGACTGCGGCGTTCTGTAAAGGATATGCAGGTAACTAACTTTAACTAATGTGATGGCTGGCACTGCGTCTGTATGATGAGGCATGTGATGTTAGTAGGTATTGATGTTGCTACTAGATTTATGTACTATTGCTTGTAAAGCTCAAAAATTGATTAATTTTGAATTCCGTCTGCGGTTGCCTTGGCGGGGCCAGACTAAATGATTTCTCGAGCATTATACAGTCCGCGGGCCGGTACCCTCCCCTTCGTCCTCCTTTTCAGCATCTGCCTGTCACTGACCTGGAGGTCAGGTGAACCAACCTGGGGTCCTAATAAAGTATGCACATGTGTCTTTGCTGGTGTCTTCCGAGGATCTTGACCCACACTTGCTCCGTTTTATACTGCCATGTGCTGCTGCTGTCCAAATCTAGCTTATGTTACACCAGGGATGTCTAATTTATATATATAATTACATTGATGTTTTGACAATGATATGTATTTATATATAATACATTAAACGATAATTACCACGAAAAAGTTGTCTGTTAATCTGTGTTTCTCTACACAGCTGCATATTTATTTATTACTATGTTGATGAAAGTAATAATGGCGGTGGTGACAGTGATGATGGCAGTGGAGTTGATGTTGATGGCAGTGTTGATGGTGGTGGGGGAGAAGGTGGTGATATTGATGATGATGATGCTGCTGGTGATGATGACGATGATGATGATGATGATGATGATGATGATGATGATGATGATGATGATGATGATGATGATGATGATGATGGTGATGATGATGATGATGATGATAATGCTGGTGATGATAACGATGATGATACAAAGATCAGTCAACTGTGTAGGAAAATACTGAAGCAGGCGCAGCTTGGATGGAGAAACGGGATATTCTGTGACGGTCTTTTACTTACAAAACAAGACTAGCAAATGGTCTTACGTGAGTCTCGGCAGAAAAGTTTGATATCAATTTACCCCTCTTCACACGTTCTTAACTGATCCAGTGCCAAGGGATATTAAATCGCCAAAAGTGACTTCCCATTTGGACAGAAGGATATATATATTGTCATACTAAGGTCATAGTGTTATTTGCTTCGTTCCACAATGTGTAATGCTTATTGAATGGACATTTACATTATAATACGATATACTTGATTGTGTACCATGTTTGGTCGAAATAGAGTTTTTGTTTGGTACTGAATCAGTGAATAAACCACTCTCTTCCCACTCACTAAAAACATAATCAATAAAGAATCAAGCACGTCTGTTACCTGGCGACCTCCAGGAATGGACAAATACACTCGAAGACATCCAACACTACTCGCAGGTTGTCATTGCACTAGGTGCGCGTGTGTATGTGTATGGGTTTATGTATGTAAATGTATGTGTGTATGTTTATTGGTTTATGTACGTAGATGTCTGTGTGTATGTGTGGCTTGAAACGACATAAATGTGGTTACACAGAAGAATGTTGAAAATACAGTGGACAGCCGAAATGAGTAACATACGTGTTTTGAAGATCCGTGTGTGACAACGATTCATAATGGTAGCAAAGGAATGATAACATTCTAACGTAATAGGCATCTAAATAGACCAGACCCAAACTACTTCTTGATATTCAGCCTTCATAAGTGGAGCTCGAAATCAAGCGTGACAAACCATGTGAAGAAGAAATTTGCCAATTTAAAAAAAAAAAAAAAATAGAATTGGACTAAACAAAACTGAATTGATGGCGGAAAATAGGGGTGTGTCACAGTTGTGACTTATATATTAGTTGTGTAGGGGTGTATCAGTTGTGACTAATATTGTAGCAGACATGCTGTATTATAACACAATGGCAACATTTTGGCGGTATATAACCCTATGGCAGATACGGGAAGATGCTTAAGACGATTAATCATCCCCTGGCGGTTTATCAGTTACATATACTTGAACGGAGGTGACAAGAAACAGCTCTCAAATTTCGTCATATAAAGACAATGATAATTATAACAACCCAAGCAAGAATAATCAGCTCTCCTTTAGCGAAACCTCACCTCAAGATGTTGAAGCATACACCTGGTTAGGTAACAATTTGGACAAATATGGGACAACAGACAGAGATATGAAGAAACCAAAGAATGTAAAACGGCAAGAGAAGTTTTCAAAGCTCATGTAAATGTAGCAAAGAAAAAATGAAACCAACACTAATGTTAAAAGATATAACTCTAATGTTAAATCAGTTTGTCGTTAGTCGCGTTTCCAACTTCAAGGCAAAAGGTCACCCCATAATGTTCCATTCTTGTGCCGGTGAATATCTCACAAAATGCTCATCACTATCCCATGTGAAAAGTGGAACTGACAGCAATCCTGACAATCCAACAACACGCTCAGGCATACATGTATAAGGCCGCTGCCAGAATGCCAACACAATAGTCCGCCACTAAAATTACAGTTCATCGTCGATGGAAGCGACAGTTATTAAAACAAGCAGTTGCACACACATAACTGCATAAGGAACAACCGGTAGTTCGGCAACCGGTCATCCACCATTTTTTAGAACATGCAGTTCACAGTTTCAACCACCGCAGACAGATGTGAAAGCATTCCACACGAAATCGACAGCTCACAGTGTTGCTTCGCGCACTTAATTGAGTAGCTGGGCAACAGAACCATGTCCAACAAGCTAGATCAGATACAGAGAACTGCAAAAACAATTACTAGTAACTTACAAATAAACATTAACTGATGTTAGCGCAGAATAGAAGGACTAAAATAAATGACCGAATCCTTTACGTGGAGCTTATGGAGAGAACTAAACGTATTCAAACAAATCAAGAAGACAGAGAAAGATATTGGCGTAGATAAGATAACCGTCTTCATCATCATGTCCCATGCCGATAAGAATTACGGCGGTCATGCTTCGCCATCTCACACAATCACCAGATTCGTGAATTAGTTCTATGTTCTTGTCTCGATTATGTCATGTTGTCACGTCGTTTGAGAGGCTCCATATTGAAAAAAAACGTAAGAACAGTATAACATGGAATTCCTATCTTTGGAACCCACGGGGCGACTGCAAATAGAAATAGATTTTAACCGAAATAGAGGTAAACCTAAAATCACGACAGACGAGCATTAACGACAACAGCGAATTATTTCTGGAAGACATGGAGGGGGCTACAGGAGATGGCAAAGACATAAGGTGGCTTGGTGTGAGTGGGTTCAGGGTTATGCTGGTCTGGGGAGGGGGGGGGGGGGCAAAAGGCAGAACAATTAGAAGAAGAAATGTATTGAAAGAGGTTCACAGATTCAGTGCCAAACAAAACGTAGGTTTGGACAAATGGATGACGGGAAATGGGAAGCAGGGGTGTGTCATAGTTATAACTTAAATGTTGCTAATATGGTAGCAGACATGTTGTATTATAATTCAAATTAAAGGGGAAATATTTTAACTATAGTTTTATTTATAAGCCTATGGCAGTCATGGGAAGTTTGAATAAGACGCTTTATCATCCCATTTCATTTAATCAGTTATGTGGCGAAGTGGTCAAGCCGTTTGACTCGCGCTCCGAAGGTTGTGGGTTCGATTCCCGGCAGCATCCTTCGGTTTACGAGTTAAATGTTTCGGAGACTCCTGTGGGTCGTCGCTAAAAAGCTACGGAGTTCGTGCTTTGTGCGACGCTTTCCGTGCTGCGGAAAGAGACCGAGCCATATGGGATAAGACCCGGTGCAATGAAGTCGACCCTGTCGACTTTTAAGCGACTTTTTAAGACACACAGAGAAATGATAACAACACACTAATGACAAACTCCCATATTTGAGAAGTGAACGTAGCGATTTAGCTGCTAAACAACAAAGTATAATTTAATGAGTACCGTGCCACTGTGTTGAACCTGGAAATAAGAGGACAAATTAACTTGCCCAGAAAGGTGGAAGATGTCATCGGGAAGTGAACCAACTTAGACATAATGAGAAAAAGAGGATTATCCGTATTTCTAGAAAATAGAAAAACAAAGACAAACATCATTTTGACCGGTATGGGCAGGTTATTGTTTTAAGGTTTAGGAAAGGGCATAACTGACTGAACAAGCTTATGTACAGGCTTTCTCTGACAGCAAGCAGCCAGCACTGACAAATGGAAAAGTAGGAAGAAACGGACACAAAGGAGAACCCACCGGCCACACCCTCAGCTGACGTCACAGGCATGATTTCTGTGAAATCGAAAAGTCAGCTAACATTGACACAGAAGACGTGAGAAACTAAACTTGCACTTGCACACTGAACCACCACAATTATAACCAAAGCCACTGACGCTGGTTGAACGAGATGGAAATTTGTTGTTTTTTTCCCTACATATGGGATCAGATCTGATCGTATCGACTGTCTCGCCACTGTGTTCGTGCGGGCAGTGTGATCAAACTGCAAAGCATGGCTCTCCAGTACTTCACCCAGTAGAACCAGGGAATACTGGCCTAGCGAGACGGCACTGAATTGAAAACTGTAGGAAACAAAACATACTGTAGAATACATCATTAAAACGCATCTGTCGGTTTAGAAATGAAAGAACGAACACGATAATCAGAGGAAGAAAACACACAAACGATTCCTTCGGCCTTTATAGTTATATTGGGAAAACAAAAGCAAAAAAAACTAACTTCAAATGAAAACCTTAAAAGTGTGGCAGAAATTACAACAACCATGCCATTGTCTTGTAGCATGTCAATATTGTTATTAAGGATTTCAAGGGTGTTAAGCACTTGACATCAATTGAAGCGAACACAGTGACGTCATAAGTACAGTTAAAAATGGAGTGGAGTAGGAAGTTTCAAAACGGCGTGACTTCTGTAAAGGGGTACAGCAGATGGTGCATCAGCGGTTACACAAGCGACCAAGATATTTTTTTTTTCTACAGGAATCTAAGCACTTTATAGGCGCTGGAGGACTTGCATCGAAGGCACTGGTGACTGCATCGAAAACTGATACACTTGTTCTTTACTTTTTTAGAATATATTCACCAAACAAACAGAACAAAACAAAAAATTGGTTTTTCATTTTAAGCTCCCTTGTAAATTAACAACATGAAATATTTAAGGGGGAAAAGACAGAAAAACAACGATAGAAGATTCTTGAGAGATAATTATCATGGCAAGGCTTATAACAGCAAGGAAACTAACTGTTGTTGTTGTTGTGGTGGTGGTGTGGTGTTATGGTGTTTGTGGTGGTGGTGGTGTGGTGTTATGGTGTTTGTAGTGGTGGTGTGGTGTTATGGTGTTTGTGGTGGTGGTGGTGGTGGTATGGTGTTATGGTGTTTGTGGTGGTGGTGGTGGTGGTGGTGGTGGTGGTGGTGGTGGTGGTGGTGGTGGTGGTGGTGGTGGTGGTGATGGTGGTGGTGGTGGTGGTGATGGTGGAAGTTGATGGTGGTGGTGGTGGTGGTGGTGGTGGTGGTGTTGTTGGTGGTGGTGATGGTGGTGGTGTTGGTGGTGGTGGTGGTGGTGGTGGTGGTGGTGGTGGTGGTGGTGGTTGTGGTGGTGGTGGTGGTTGTGGTGGTGGTGGTATGGTGTTATGGTGTTTGTGGTGGTGGTGGTGGTGGTGGTGGTGGTGGTGGTGGTGGTGGTGGTGGTGGTGGTGGTGGTGGTGGTGGTTGTGTTGGTGGTGGTATGGTGTTATGGTGTTTGTGGTGGTGGTGGTGGTGGTGGTGGTGGTGGTGGTGGTGGTGGTGGTGGTGGTGGTGGTGGTTGATCCCAAAGCTGCTGGGTTGTCACTCTTGGCAGATCAATGCGAGTCTTAAATGCGCTGGTTCTCTTCGGCTGTTTTAGAGGCAGGGTTTACAGAGAGGGTGAGCTTGTAACTGTTGAAGACGACTGTGGCAGCTTTCTCTTAACGCTTGAAAGTGACGAGCATTCGAAGAGTTGGTGGGTTTACACTAAGAACAATCCTGCACGTGTGTGTGCATATCGGAGATTGGCACCTTTTTTTATTTTTTGTGGAGATTGCGAAATGGTGAGAAGCATGATCTCTCATGCCAGTTGGCAAATCACTGTATGTTGTTGCGTGCGCGCGCGTGCGTGCGTGTGCGCGCGCGAGAGAGTGTGTGTGTGTTCTCACATTGCTTCATATGTGAGCTTAAATGTGGAGATTCCTTTGAGATGTGTGCATGTGTGTGACAATTTCATATACTCAGTTTGGATAAGAACTCAATCATTCCTTTTCTATTGTGACCCCCCCCACCCCCCACCACACACACACACACACACACACACACACACACACACACACACACACACACACACACACACACACACAACAAAACAAAACAAGCACAAACACAATCAGTCAGCACAGACAAAGATTATATTAAGTTCACAGGACATTTGTCAGATTGGAATTCTAATCAACAACGAACTATTGCGTTTTAAGCCGTGCATTTACTCACATGGTGGTTGGTCGTAATTTTAGTCCATGGAGACTTACTTATAATCACCCGTGTATTACCGGGGCCGGCAAGGAAAATAAAGAATAATAACACTATCATGCTCAGGTAGCGGGTTTAACCCCTGCAGTTGGACTAAAATGTTAACTTCTCCTTCATGTCAGTTGGACTAAAATGTTAAACTTCTCCTTCATGTCTCGGGGACGTAAATTGCAAGTACCTGTGAAGTCGGAGTAAGTTCGCCTGATGGCGAGGGGAGTAATAGGGAAAGCTAACCCACACGCATAAATCAGTCCAGTGCAGGGGTAGCACGTGAGTGGACTACGTTTAAGTTCAAAGTGCGGGAATGCAAAGAAAACAAACTATAACCTATCATGCATGTCGTAAGAGGCCACTAAATAGGGCTGTATCTAGTGTTAGCAACTCGATGACGTAGACACACTCAGCGCCAAAATCCAACGACCATGAACAAGTCACATAAGAAGAAAAAAAGCAGAATAACTCAGCCAACCAAGAGGACAAGAAGCTCTTCTAGACAATCAATGTCATGATAGAGAGATGGTCCACAAAGTGTCTGGATCGACGATTAACGTCCTTTAACCTGGGAAAATCTCCAGGATTGACACCTGGAATTTGCAGCCTAGAATATGCGAGGTCGTACCAGTTCACAGCCCAGGGCCAGTATCTGTCATGGGACTAACTTCACTTTGCCTCACTTTTGGTCCGAGCACTAGGTTCAAGTCTGCTGACAATAATATATCTTAAAATAGTTCATGGGCCTAATCTCAGTGCTGTGTTGAATCATGACCTGAGACATCTCAACCCCAGCCAGTCTCTATGTGCTGATCATGACCTGAGACATCTCTATCCCAGCCAATCTGTATGTGTTGTGTTGAATCATGACCTGAGACATCTCAACCCTAGCCAGCCTGTATGTTCTGTGTTGAATCATAACCTGAGACATCTCAACCCCAGCCAGCCTGTATGTGCTGTTCATAACCTGAGACATCTCAACCCCAGCTAGCCTGTATGTGCTGTTCATAACCTGAGACATCTCAACCCCAGCTAGCCTGTATGTGCTGTTCATAACCTGAGACATCTCAACCCCAGCTAGCCTGTATGTGTTGTTCATAACCTGAGACATCTCAACCCCAGCCAGCCTATATGTGCGGTGTTGAATCATAACCTGAGACATCTCAACCCCAGCCAGCCTGTATGTGCGGTGTTGAATCATAACCTGAGACATCTCAACCCCAGCCAGCCTATATGTGCGGTGTTGAATCATGACCTGAGACATCTCAACCCCAGCCAGCCTGTATGTGCGGTGTTGCATCATAACCTGAGACATCTCAACCCCAGCCAGCCTGTATGTGCTGTTCATAACCTGAGACATCTCAACCCCAGCCAGCCTGTATGTGCGGTGTTGAATCATGACCTGAGACATCTCAACCCCAGCCAGCCTGTATGTGCTGTTCATAACCTGAGACATCTCAACCCCAGCCAGCCTATATGTGCGGTGTTGAATCATAACCTGAGACATCTCAACCCCAGCCAGCCTGTATGTGCGGTGTTGAATCATGACCTGAGACATCTCAACCCCAGCCAGCCTGTATGTGCTGTTCATAACCTGAGACATCTCAACCCCAGCCAGCCTATATGTGCGGTGTTGAATCATAACCTGAGACATCTCAACCCCAGCCAGCCTGTATGTGCTGTTCATAACCTGAGACATCTCAACCCCAGCCAGCCTGTATGTGCTGTTCATAACCTGAGACATCTCAACCCCAGCCAGCCTCTATGTGCTGTTCATAACCTGAGACATCTCAACCCCAGCTAGCCTGTATGTGCTGTTCATAACCTGAGACATCTCAACCCCAGCCAGCCTGTATGTGCGGTGTTGAATCATAACCTGAGACATCTCAACCCCAGCCAGCCTATATGTGCGGTGTTGAATCATGACCTGAGACATCTCAACCCCAGCCAGCCTGTATGTGCGGTGTTGAATCATAACCTGAGACATCTCAACCCCAGCCAGCCTGTATGTGCGGTGTTGAATCATGACCTGAGACATCTCAACCCCAGCCAGCCTGTATGTGCTGTTCATAACCTGAGACATCTCAACCCCAGCCAGCCTGTATGTGCGGTGTTGAATCATGACCTGAGACATCTCAACCCCAGCCAGCCTGTATGTGCTGTTCATAACCTGAGACATCTCAACCCCAGCCAGCCTATATGTGCGGTGTTGAATCATAACCTGAGACATCTCAACCCCAGCCAGCCTGTATGTGCGGTGTTGAATCATGACCTGAGACATCTCAACCCCAGCTAGCCTGTATGTGCTGTTCATAACCTGAGACATCTCAACCCCAGCCAGCCTGTATGTGCGGTGTTGAATCATGACCTGAGACATCTCAACCCCAGCCAGCCTGTATGTGCTGTTCATAACCTGAGACATCTCAACCCCAGCCAGCCTATATGTGCGATGTTGAATCATAACCTGAGACATCTCAACCCCAGCCAGCCTGTATGTGCTGTTCATAACCTGAGACATCTCAACCCCAGCCAGCCTGTATGTGCTGTTCATAATCTGAGACATCTCAACCCCAGCTAGCCTGTATGTGCTGTTCATAACCTGAGACATCTCAACCCCAGCCAGCCTGTATGTGCGGTGTTGAATCATGACCTGAGACATCTCAACCCCAGCCAGCCTGTATGTGCGGTGTTGAATCATGACCTGAGACATCTCAACCCCAGCCAGCCTGTATGTGCGGTGTTGAATCATGACCTGAGACATCGCAATCCCAGCCAGCCTGTATGTGCGGTGTTGAATCATAACCTGAGATATCTCAACCCCAACCAGCCTATATGTGCTGTTCATGACCTGAGACATCTCTATTCCAGCCAGTCTGTATGTACTGTGTTGAATCATGACCCGAGACATCTCAACCCCATCCAACCTGTATGTACTGTGTTGAATAATGACCTTAGACATTTCAACCCTAGCCAATCTGTATGTGCGGTGTTGAATCATGACCTGAGACATCTCAACCCTAGCCAATCTGTATGTGCTGTGTTAAATCATGACCTGAGACATCTCAACACCCACCCCCCCCCCCCCCTTTCACAAGCCAGTCTGTATGTGCTGTTTTGAATCATGACCTGAGACATCTCAAGCCCCAGCCAGTCTGTATATGCTGTTTTGAATCTTGACTTGGTTAAATTCTAATAAGCCTTTTATGTGGATGTGAAATTCCAGTAGTCGTACACTACCCACTAATTTCTGAATGTGGAGAGGGGAAGAAGAGTTCTACAAAAGAATCCCCGTGGTCATGGCACTTCGATGCTGTATCGTGGGGTTATTCTTTATACCGACAGCTCTCCCACAGATACGAGATCTTATCAGGACTCAGGCGACCTAAATGGAAATCTATCATCTTGATAATTCGCAAACAGCAGTACGAAAAACAACAAAAACACCAAAACCAACAACTATCTTATCTGTCTCTTTTCGGTAGGATCTAGATCAGTGGTTCTCAACCTTTTTTGGCCCGTGACCCCCTTCACAATATTTTCAGAATGTCATTCCCCCCTTTCGTATTTCCTCCCTAAAAATTATTATCTCCCCCCCCCCGCCCCTACACAGTATAAGTAATAATGGAAGCTAAATTTAATAGCAAATACTAAAACAAGTCTAGACGTCTACATAAAATGTGATTTTGGGGGTCTACTTACGTTATAAAATGAATTTCAGAAGGGCGAGAAGTACAGAACCGTAAAGTATGAAGGTAAAAACAATATCAGGTAATCGGTTCTTGTATTAACGCGATCTTGAAATAATCTTAAATCCCCTCCCCCCCCCCCCCACTGGAAACCCTAAAATTTTCCCCCGGGGGGGGGGGAATTCCCCACCGGTTGAGAACCACTGATCTAGAGGCTGGACCTTCCGTTTAGAGAATTGTAGAACACTACACAACATGAGACGTATATAATCTGCCAATCAGCTGTGTCCTCATCGCCGTTCCAGCCGTGAGCTCTTGGTGCAGCTCTGGACCTGAAACATTCAAACCACATCCAACAGTCTAGTTCATCAACCATTGATAAATGTCTTGCCAACTGACATAGGCAATCATACTGCTTCACATCTATTAGCGGTCGAGATGATACGTCGGAACCTTCATTAACATCGTTTACATGATATGATTGGGAATAAGCACAACTGGCAAGAGCTGTATTATCATCATGATCATGATCATCATCATCATCATCATCATCATCATCATCAGCATCATCATCATCATCATCATCATCATAAGCATCATCATCATCATCATCATCATCATCAAGCGTGGGCAATTGTCACGGGATACTGCGAGTTTAGTGATTCCCCGATAAACTAAAATATAAAATTACTTGCAATGTACGAGGATGGGAAGTTATTGACCTTTGGCTCAGGACCACAAGCTAGCACTTCGGTCTTGAGGTGAATACCAGTCATTAACTCCAAGATCAAAAGAGATATCGCGTGTTTGTTGGAGGACGGACGACGGAAAAACAGCGATTTCAAAACATTTGAACACCGATGTATCGCGATAGGGTATTTCACTAACCTTTGAAGTGGGAAAACGGAGATTCGCGATCAAGCAGTATCACAGCCGTTTTTAGTAACGGAGGCGAATATTCGTGATTAGCGGAGGAGACGGGAATGAGCGGACAGGAGCGAATACGTGATTTCACAGACCTTTGATGTGAGGAAACGGCAAATTCGATTGTTGATGTAGGAACATCAAAAAGGAATGGAGAATTGGAACCAAGGTATAAATAGTTGGGAACGTGTTTTTTTTTTTGTTTTGTTTAGTGTGCGACCAACTAGACGGAGAATGGTTCTATGCGTCCTTAATAAGAATAGAAATATAAGGTCCCTAATTGTTTAGAGGCGATGGGACAGTGGTGCTTATGTGCTTGTGTATTTCGATTCATGGACTACCATAGATAGTATAAGGTAACCAAGCTTTAGCTTAGTAATATATCATAGTGAACTAGGTGTCTGTGCTTTGCTCTTACCATTTCCTTCGTTTAACTAATCGTCTAGAATTTAATGAACTCATCTGTCTTATGTCAGAGTATCGTTCGGTAGCGTCTGAGTACGGCCGGAGGCATACTCTCACATAAGAATTAGTCTGAAGCATGCTGATATCACCTGGTTATCTATCTCCCACAGGTTCTACGAAAAGTATCATGACATACTCAGAGAAGATAACAAAGGCACTTCACTTGTGCAGAGATAACTTACCACATCTTAACAACTAAGATTAGAGAAATTTAATACTCGTGGGCAGAGATACCCAATCGCAAATAAATTAACTCTGAACATAAGGAATATCCAGGTTAAGAAAGCAATGGAAAGGACGTTAATTCTCTGAAGGCAGAGCGACATACAATACATATCTTTGCACTGTGGACTAATATATAAGAAACAATGGATACTTCACGAACAGTTTCCATGGCTACAACAAGTGTTAAGTAAATAACTGGAGACAGTGTGTCGAAACATATATAGTATACTAGCTGACCCTGCCCGGCTTCGCCCAGACCCTGGTGGGGAGCATCTAATTTAATTCATATAAGTAGTCATATAAGTTCTCGTTCCCGTTACTGTCTGTCTGTCTGTCTGTCTGTCTGTCTGTCTGTCTGTCTGTCTGACCCGGCCCGGCATTGCCCAGCTCCTGGTGTGAAGCATCTCATTTAATTTATATAAGTAGTCATATAAGTTCCTGTTCCCGACTGTCTATCTGTCTGTCTGTCTGTCTATCTGTCTGCCTGACCCTGTCCGGCTTCGTTAAATTCATACAACAAAAAAAGTAACTTAAAAGAACGTTCTTCCACACACCATCCATTATTTTTAATGAAAACTCTTTCTAATCACCTGCATGACTACAGTAACTTCTTAAGCAAAAAAAGATGAGTTACAATGTTATGCATTGTGCATCATTTTTATGAAAAATTTGAAAATGCCTTACAGATTGTATCATTATTTATTATAACTCATATGCCGGTACATAACTATGGACAAAGAGTTTATAAATCTTTGAAAACGATGCCACAATATGACTATAAGTTATACAGAAAAGTTATGCCCCTTGAAATAACTTTTACGAGTTAGATCCCCTGAAATATATGAAATTATGATGAAAAATGAAAAATGAAATAATACTGAGTAAGCAGGCGATTTCACACTAACAAAATATCACAGTTGGCTGCTCTGGACTGAAAGGAAGGCGTGTAGAAAATTTCATCTCAATCGGATGGGCCGTTCGCGAACAAATAAAGGACATACAGAGATACATAAATACATACGCACATCCTAATTTATATATAAGATATAAAGACAGTGTTAGACAGTGGTGATGTACTTTCAGTAATGGATTTTATTAACTTCCTGAAGTGGGAATATGTAGAATTCCTGGACTTACCATAATCTCATTATTCCGTGGTGATCAGACATTGAACAAATTCAAGATATTGGAATACGTCCAGACTCAGTCGGAGAGGAACAACCCCGGGTGAGAGCTGTCCACATATGTGTGATGTATTGTCGCATGGCCGTATACGGATGAGAGATGTGATACGGAACATAGACATACAGAGTTCTATCTCGCACACGCAATAGACTACACCACAGATTACATATATACATTCAATACCTACACCTGACATAGTTTTCAGCATTAAATATTCTATTAATTGTTTGGGGAAACTGTTGTCGGGGTATGTTATGAAGGAATAAAAGAGAGAGAGATAGAGAGAGAGAGAGTGATTAGAAGACATAACGGGGGAGTGTAGACAAAGGTCTGACAATAGTTCCAAAGTATATGAAGGATTTTAAAGGTGTGCTTGTTGACTCCACTTTTCCCCAGGGACGACAAGTGACAGCAATCATGCTTCTCCTCAAATTGCGATCTCCGACGGCAGGGATCAATTCATGTGTTGAGAGGGCAAATGGCCGAATGGATAAAGAGCGCATGTTCTTAAACATCAGGTGTGCTGATGCTGAGGTAGGGGGTTTAACCCCTACATCGGTCAATTGGACTAAAATGTTGACTTCTCTTCCTTGACTTGGGGACGTAACTACTAGTACCTCTGAAGTTGGAGTGGGTTCGCCTGATGGCGAGGGTCACTGATAATAGGGAAAGCTAATCCACACACAAAACTCAGTCCAGTGCTATTAGAAGTAGTATGAATGGACTATACGTGAGCAAAGCGGGAAAAAAATGCATGTGCTTACTGTCTTCCGTGCCATGACACAAGACTGTCAAGCATTTTCTCCCGCTGTCTTCACCTATCTCTCTTTCCACAAATCTTTGCGGTTGTCACAGCATGTTCCAATTTGTAATACAACTGTATTTTAATACAAGTGCATACTACTGTGTATTACCTTTGCCCTCTGGCGGTTTTTGATTTAAGAGAAGGATATTGAAAGCCAGATGAGGGATGAGGGTATGAATGTCGCCTTTTACCGCCCGATGGCCATGTTGGGGTATTTTAGACAGACAGACAGACAGACAGACAGACAGACAGACAGACAGACAGACAGACAGACAGACAGACAGACAGACAGACAGACAGACAGACAGACAGACAGACAGACAGAAGGATATGATAGGATATTATAGACAGACAGACAGACAGACAGACAGACAGACAGACAGACAGACAGAAGGATATGATAGGATATTATAGACAGACAGACAGACAGACAGACAGACAGACAGACAGACAGACAGACAGACAGACAGACAGACAAAGATGGATGGGTGGGTGGGTGGGTGGGTGGATGGATGGATGGATGGATGGATGGATGGATGGATGAATAAATGGATGGATTAGACAGACAAACAGACAGACGCACGCAGGGTGGGCGGTCGGGCATGCATGTGTACGTACGTTTATGTACCTTCGTCTGTGTGTGGGTCGATCGATGGATGGGTCGGCCGGTGGGTGGGTGGGTGGGTCGATAGGGAGAGCGAGTGAGCGAGCGTTCGTGCGTGCGTGCGTACGTGCGTGCATGCGTGCGTGCGTGCGTGTGTGTGTGTGTGTGTGTAATTGTTTATTATCTACGGATATGCATATCTGCACGTGTGTTTGTGTGTGAAAGTATAGTTACATATCTATATACACGCAGTAAATATTTTACTTTTCTACATTCGTATACAATTAATAATTGAACAAGTGCATTAACAAAGTAGAACATGAATACATTCTGTTTATAATCGTATAAGCAAAAGACTAACTTTGAAAATAAAACTATACAATTAACTGTTACAAAGATAGTACAATTATTACTTACCCCTTCTCCGACACTCTTTATCTAGGTCACACCATTTCATTGTCCTCTTCAACTTGAAAAATTGTCCTCTATTCTTTAAACTGACCAACCATAATTCTATCACGTAGTAGAAAATTAAAAACCGACACAACACGAAAATCTCATTGTTTTTGCATTCATTTTGTAAGTCGTATTTATTCGTTCGCTCAAACGTTATTTTTGAAGGAAACTTTCATTGTTTCGTATATCGTGAAACCCACGCGCCAAAGTATATTTAGCATTTGTTTTGCGAACATGATCATGAATTCTCTATAGAATTTTCTCTTTGTGTTAATAGTTACTGCTATCTTTTAAACATTTGTTAGGGGGTGTCATATAAAGCTCCAGTAACAAATATATCTTCGGCATGTTCTGTTGTTTAATCACTTGTCAACTACATCTTGTAACGGGAATTTGTGACAGTATTCGCAACTCGCTTTCCTATCATGTTGACTTTAGTTGTAATAGGTAAGATTTATGTTGGTATTTTATTTTGTTTCAGTTAAAGTGACAGTTTGGCGAGATCAGATACAGTATGTACATAACTTACTTTTCTTATTATTTTTCTTCTTTTTCTCCATCTTGTACTTCTTCTTCTTCTTCTTCTTCTTCTTCTTCTTCTTCTTCTTCTTCTTCTTCTTCCTCTAATTTTTGTTCCCTTTCTTGTTCTCCTACTTCTTCTCCTTATTCTTCTCATTCTTGTTCTCGTTTTTCTTCTCCTTCTTGTTCTCATCCTTGTTTTCCTTCTTGTTCTCCTTGTTGTTATTCTTCTTGTTCTTGTTCTTGCCTTTTTCTTCTTCCTATGTTGCCACTGCTTCTTCCTCTACTTCTTCGTCTTCGTCTTCGTCGTCGTCGTCGTCTTCTGCTTCTTCTTCTGCTTCTTCTTCTGCTTCTTCTTCTTCTTCTTCTTCTGTGTCTCCTTCTTCTTCTTCTTCTGTGTCTCCTTCTTCTTCTTCTTCTTCTTCTTCTTCTTCTTCTTCTTCTTCTTCTTCTTCTTCTTCTTCTTCTTCTTCTTCTTCTGTGTCTCCTTCTTCTTCTTCTTCTGTGTCTCCTTCTTCTTCTTCTTCTTCTTCTTCTTCTTCTTCTTCTTCTTCTTCTTCTTCTTCTTCTTCTTCTTCTTCTTCTTCTTCTTCTTCTTCTTCTTCTGTGTCTCCTTCTTCTTCTTCTTCTTCTTCTTCTTCTTCTTCTTCTTCTTCTTCTTCTTCTTCTTCTTCTTCTTCTTCTTCTTCTTCTTCCTCCTTCTTCTTCTTCTACTTCTTATCTTTTTATTTCGCGTGTGTGCGTCCCATAAATACTCTCTCTCTCTCTCAATCTCTCTCTCTCTCTCTCTCTCTCTCTCTCTCTCTCTCTCTCTCTCTCTCTCTCTCTCTCTCTCTATGTGTGTGTGTGTTGAATGTATTATCAATGCCTGTGAGATCTGAATATGTTGGCTTCCCGTCCTTGACTTTGGGACTTAAATTAAAGTACCTCAGAAATCGGAGTGGGTAATAGGGCAAGCTAACCCACACGCAAAATTCAGTCCAGTGAACTAGAAATAGTAGCACGTGTATGGACTTAACCTGAGTTCAAATCGATCGAAGGGGGAAAATCTGAACAAGAAGGGGACAAACTGAGGCATATTTGTTGACTGTAACAGAAATTTCTCAGCGGAAACTGAAATGACCACCATGACCAGACAGAAAATCAAATGAGGCTAACCAAAGTTAGATGCAGACAGTGAAGATTTTATGGGCAAGTTGTGAAAAGAAATAAATGTGAAAACTGCGGAAACTGAACCCAAAACAACTGTTTAGACACCGAGATTGGTATTGATAGCACCAGTCTTTAATCGCACACAGTTCGGGCGTTTTTGTTTTTGTTTTAAATTTTTTGAAGATCTTGTACACGTCTGCTAAATACATCGACAGAACGAAAACTATGTAGCTCTGGCGGCGACCTCCTTTATTCATCAACCTGCATGTATTTCTTCAATATCCCCGACTGTGCTAAACTGAAGGACAAGTACTTTTTTGTATTGGCTTTAATAGCTTCTGCTGGGATACCATATGGACATGCAGCTTTTCAATCCTTCGGGAAAATTATAGTTTTTCTAATTTTGTCTGTGGATTGTTTATATTGTCTATATATATTGAATCTACAGCATCCGCGTTTGCCATAGCAACTGCACAGCTTGGACTTTGCCCAGGACCAAACGGGGATTTCCCAAACCCCAACAGCGAGCAATGCACGACATTCTTCCGTTGTATCCAAGGAAACCCGCTTCTCCTCAGATGTCCAGCCAATCAACGATTTGATTTCTTATTTCGGATCTGTCGACAACAGCGAGTGGTCAATTGCAACAAGTAGGTTTATGTATCATGTAATGAGTATTTGCTAGGGCAAAGGGACGCAGAGGTGTTTCCAAGGCACCAGGGCCGGGTTATGTACTGGTCAAGACCTACTGACGCGTCCTCGTCGAGCTCCCTGGGCAACAGGTCCCTTCGGGGTCCTGGCTAAAGTCAGTAGGATTCCTCCGATGTCAGATAGTGTCTGCCTGTACGGCGAGGAACCACCAGTCTGCACACCAATAAGCCAGACATGGGACAACGGATACTCACGCAAAACTCAGGTCCTGTATGACATCACACTGATGCTGGACAACTGGATGCCTTCATCCAACATACAAGACTTCACGTTGGAGCTCAAGCCAACGAACACAAGCAAGCAAGCAAGCTAGGGCAAAGTTTGCCTTTTGTAAAGATGGAAAACATACTGACCAATAAAAAGATGGCAATTGCAACGAGATGAAGATTGTTGAAGTGCTACATAGAGCCTGTACTTTTGTGTGGTTATGAAAAGTCGGCAATAAGTACATAGGCTGAAAAACATATATCATCTAACAGCAGTGAAAATGTGGTTTCTGAGGAAAATGCAAATAATATTAATAGCAAGATGGACAGACAGAAAAACCAATGAGCAAGGCACAGAAGAAATACATGAAAACAGTAAACTGCTTAGAGAAATTAAACGCAAACTCAAGAAATTTTGGGCACGTTATGAGAAGAAATACACTAGAGAACTTGGTGACAACTGGCTAGATTGAGGAGAAAAGAAAACCTGGAAGGCAAAGAAGTAAATACCTGGATAGTTTGGCCACGTGGGATGGCCGATACAACAACATGGAGCTGATCCACGACTCCGGTGATAGTTTGACAGTTTGACGTAACATGACATCCCACGTTTTTCAGTATGACATATGAAGATGATGAATCAGTACTCCTATGGGACGCAGAGGTGTTTCCAAGGCACCAGGGCCGGGTTATATACTGACCAAGACCTATTGACGCATCCTCGTCGAGCGTCCTGGGCAACAGGTCCCTTCGGGGTCCTGGCTAAAGTCAGTAGGATCGCTGATTCCTCCGAAGTCGGAGAGTGTCTGCCTGTACGGCGAGGAACCACCAGTCTGCACACCAATAAGCCAGACATGGGACAACGGATACTCACACAAAACTCAGGTCCTGTATGACATCACACTGATGTTGGACAACAGGATGTCTTCACCCGACATACAGGACTTCGCGTTGGAGCTCAAGCCAACGAACACAAGCAAGCAAGCAGTATTCCTATATGCAGTTGTATCCATCTTTACCATACTTACTGAAGTTGTGTTCATGACGTGCTTTCAACTTATATTGCTTTACATTGTATTTTTTCTTTTCTTTTAACTGTTCTTAGCAAAGGTGAGACCGTTGTATGGTAACTTTATTACTTAGTGTAAGTGAGACCGTTATATGGTAACTTTATTATTTAGCGTGAGACCGTTATATGGTAACTCCATTACTTAGCGTAAGTGAGACCATTATATGGTAACTTTATTATTTAGTGTAAGTGAGATCGTTATATGGTAACTTTATTACTTAGTGTAAGTGAGATCGTTATATGGTAACTTTATTATTTAGCTTAAGTGAGACCGTTATGTGGTAACTTTATTACTTAGCGTAAGTGAGATCGTTGTATGGTAACTTTATTACTTAGCGTAAGTGAGATCGTTGTATGGTAACTTTATTACTTAGCATTAGTGAGACCGTTATATGGTAACTTTATTACTTAGCGTAAGTGAGATCGTTGTATGGTAACTTTATTACTTAGCATAAGTGAGACCGTTGTATGGTAACTTTATTATTTAGCGTAAGTGAGACCGTTATATGGTAACTTTATTACTTAGCGTAATTGAGATCGTTGTATGGTAATATTATTACTAAAGTAAAGAGGAGCTTCGCTGTGGTTAAGGGGCTACGAACGCAATTCGCAATCCCCAATGCCACGTTCAAAACACAGCTGCGGGATATTTGACAGCAGACCGCCTTGCGATTGTTTTAATACAATGGTATAAATGCCGATCGTTCAGAAAGCAATTTCAGGCCACTGAAAGTTAACTTGTCAAGAAATCGCAAACATCCAAATAATTATGGGGTTGAATTTGATGTCCTATAAGATGGTTTCGGGTTGAATCTACATCAGGGAGGTTTCGGATTTAAAGAATGACCTGGGCTGCCAGCTCGACATTGCCTAAAATGTGTACCAGGAAATGTTTCGCCGTGGCATTCACTACATCGGTCATTGTATGCCGTGCGGTCTATACAGAGATGGGTCAAGCACTATATGTCCCATGCACCCTAAGACTGTAAAGGGGACGTTTATTTACGTGTCATATGCCTAATACACCATAAAGTGTTTAAACGGGTCTTATTGACAGATACTGTTTAGGTGTCGTGAATCAAGGAAGGCTAACCCGGTCAAAACACGCCCGCAGGAGTCGGATGTGTCGGCCGAAAGACGCAACTATCGCAGCTCTGTTGTAAACTAACAGAACGCAGTTATGTCCATACCAAACCAACATACTATCAGATGAACGATGGTGACGACGATGACGAAGAAGAGGAAGTACCGGAAGAAGAAAATATAGGAGGACGAGATATGAGGGGGAGGGGTGGGGAGAGGAAGAAGAAGAAGAAGAAGAAGAAGAAGAAGAAGAAGAAGAAGAAGAAGAAGAAGAAGAAGAAGAAGAAGAAGAAGAAGAAGAAGAAGAAGAAGAAGAAGAAGAAGAAGAAGAAGAAGAAGAAGAAGAAGAAGAAGAAGAAGAAGAAGAAGAAGAAGAAGAAGAAGAAGAAGAAGAAGAAGAAGAAGAAGAAGAAGAAGAAGAAGAGAAAAAAAGTCCCTTAAAGGTCGACGCGTCGACTTCATTGCACCGGGTTTGTATCCCATATGGCTCAGTCTCTTACCGCAGCACAGAGAGCGTCGCACAAAGCACGAACTACGTAGCTCTAGCGACGACCCTCAGGAGTCTCCGAAAAAATGCACTCGTGAACCAAAGAATGCGGCCCGGAATCGAACTCACAACCTTCGGAGCCCGAGTCAGACGGCTTGACCACTTAGCCACGGAGACTCCCAGAAGAAAAAGAAGAAGAAGGTGTCTTGAATTGCTCAGATTTACTGCAATACACAATCATTTTTATCGGTCACCATTATCACCACCAAGTATCTTGTCAGTTCTAAAAATTATCTGGAACAAAAGGGGACAAGTAAGGGAAATGGATACCTCATCGGCAGGAAAATGTGAACCTAGCATTGTAACGACTCAAGAACTGACATCACAGCATTCCGAGAGTTCCCATACGTGCACCGTCCTCATCTGCAACAGCCAGCGAAGAGTCCCAATACTAATGATACCAGCAGTAGTCTGATGTCCGTCTGGCCTTTCCTGGGTGTAAGGCAGTTTACACTTTTTTTCGCATATCCTTTACAGAACATTGCAGTCAACACCAGAATTTTTCAGCTGCTATTGATGTCTTGGCAAGCTTTACGTTCAGTAGTTTGCCATTGCTTTCTGAACGACCGGCTCACATACCCCCGTAAGTAACCAACGCCACGTGATCCGCTGCCGAATCTCGCGCAGCTGTGTTTCCTACAAGAGTTTACGGGATTACGAATAACGTCCTTAATACCTTCGCCAGGGAGACCGGCCAGTATACACTACCTTTAGCTAAATAACCGTAACTATGATAATTCTTGACAATCAGTCAATCAATCTGTTGCCGTCTCCACAATGGAGGTTGGCTGCAATTAATTTCCAACACTGTCTGTCTCTCGCCATGACTGTACATTCTGTCAGATTGATGTTCGCCCAACTCTTGATGTTATCTTCCCACTTGTATCATTGTCTACCTCTTGCTCGCTTGCCCTCAACCTTGCTCTCCAGTATTGTTTTTATATGAGTATTATGTCTTTTAACATAGCCGAAACATTTCACTTGCCTCTTTTTTATTTCTGTCATCAACTTTCTTTTCATTCCCAGGTTTTCTGGAAACTCTGTATTTGATTGTTTTTGTTTCCATGAAATACGACATATTCTTCTGTATATCCACATCTCCAAAGCCTTTATGCGACTTTCTAGTTGCTTGTTCAATGTCCAGGCTTCAGCCCCATACAATAGTGTTGAATATACGTAACATTTGACAATTCTCATGTTTATTGCGTTGTTAATCGCTCTAGATGTTAATAATGATTTCATGTTGCCGAAAGCATTTTAGGCCATTCCCATTCTCTTTTTGATTTATATTTCACTAGAGTTGACAATACTAGAGTCCTGACAATACTAGAGTCTTGACAATACCAGAGTCTTGACAATACCAGAGTCTTGACAATACTAGAGTCTTGACAATACTAGAGTCTTGACAATACCAGAGTCTTGACAATACCAGAGCCTTGACAATACCAGAGTCTTGACAATACCAGAGTCTTGACAATACCAGAGTCTTGACAATACCAGAGTTTTGACAATACTAGAGTCTGGACAATACTACAGTCTTGACAATACTACAGTCTTGACAATACTAAAGTCCTGACAATACCAGAGTCTTGACAATACCAGAGTCTTGACAATACCGGAGTCTTGACAATACCAGAGTCTTGACAATACTAGAGTCTTGACAATACTATATCTTATTTGCAGTCAGCTACAGGTGTTTGCTGCTCCAGCTACTGGTCTTGGTGGACTCGCTGGGGGTGCTGGGGGTCTTCCAGGTTTGGGAACTCTCGGGGGTCTCGCTGGGGGACAGCTTGGAGCCGGACTTCCAGACAGCAGTTTGATCACTCTCTTGAGTCAGCTGGGCGGTGGCGACGGCGATGGGCAGAACGGAAGCAGCAATTTGGCCACTCTGTTGATGATGACGGCATTGATGAACAGAAGGGTAATTTGTGGAATTACATTAACCGTACTGTCCGGGACAAGTAGTATTTAAAAGTAATATTGGGTCAGAAGGCGTTAAAGAAAGAACTGTAGGGGATAAGTAAACTCCTTCTCCAACCACTACCACTACTACAGCTACAGCTGTACTGCTGCTGTTGCTGCTGCTGCTACTACTACTACAACTACTACAACTACTACTACTATTACCACCACTACTACCAATACTACTATTACTGCTGCTGTCGCTACTACTACTACTACTACTACTACTACTACTACTACTACTACTACTACCACCACCACTACTACCAATACTACTATTACTGCTGCTGTCGCTACTACTACTACTACTACTACTACTACTACTACTACTACTACTACTACTACTACTACTACTACTACTACTACTACTACTACTACTACTACTCTGCCCTTCACCTAATGAAAACTTAGCAGCCTGTGACGCGAGGATGAGAATGCGATACGAATAACGCGCGACTATAATGCGATTGATATGTCAGTGACTCGAAGATGTAGCGACACTGTAATGTGACTGATATGTCCCTGACACGAAGATGTGGCGACACTGAAATGTGACATATGTTCGCGACACAAGGCTGTAGCGACACTATAATGTGACATATATCCGCGACGCGAGGATGTATCGGGACTGATAAGTCTAGGAGACTTAGGCGTCCACAATTTCATGACCAGGTGAAACCATCAAGCCCATGAGTCTAGCAAACACTGTGTATGACAAGTTTGTGACTACCCCATACAGATACAATGTACTTACCTAACAACGAACGCAAATAGGGCAAATTGAAATCACAGTATAAAAACAACAATGATGATAATAACGTAAAAATTCATAAAAATTGGTTTCATCACAACACAACAAATCGACGTTTCGAACTTAGCGATCTTCACCGGGTACAACATAAACAGATCAAAAAGGAAAACATTTTCTTGCTCTTGTCTATTAATTATGACTCATACACGCACAGCTACTGGCAAGTCAATGACTCGACTTGCTCTGCGAATGACACGCTCAAGACTCTTCAATCAAAGCGACTGGCATGTCTGTGACTCTCGAATGAATAAAACTTGGTGGAACTGCGGTAAAGCTGTGCAAATGTAAATAATATAAAATAACACAAAGTAATGCAGTTTTACAGAACAGAATAACGACACATACAGATCGTTGCGGCGACTTGCCTTCATCAGCAAACAAATAATACACGAAACACAACATATAGTAGGAAGGATCTTCCGGAGGATCTTCTCCTGTGCCTGTACTATATGTTGCGTTTCGTGCATGTATTTATTTGCTGATGAAGGCTAGTCGCCGCAACGTCCTGTGTGTGTCGTAATTCTGTTCTGTAAAGCTGCATTACTTTGTGTTATTTTATATTGTTTATGACTCTCGCATGCACTACGACTGACAACTATGAACGTAGCAGACACTGCGACTAGCAAGTCTATGGTACCCACACGCACCTTGGCGAGCAAGTCAATGACTCTAGGCGTACTGCTACTGACACGTCCATGACTCTTCAATCAAAGCGACTGGCAGGTCTATGACTCTCGTACGCACTACGACTGACAACTATTAATGTAGCAGACACTGCGACTAGCAAGTCTATGGTACCCACACGCACCGTGGCTGGCGAGTCTTATGACTCCAGATGCACCGCGACTGACACGTCCATGTTTCTTCCATGCACAGCAAATATCAAGTCTAATACACATCATGGCTGGTGACTATAACAGCAGAAGAATAGGATGATTATGATGATGATGGTGGCCTAATCCACCCTAATTTGCAGTTCGCGGCGACTGCACCAGCCAGGTGGTATTAATGTCTCAGAGTCGAGACCACTCTGTCCTACATTGCAAGATACTATAGGCAGTAGATGGCAGTTAATACTGATGAACATGACCGTTTTAAAGACGACAAGAATGATTGAGAGAGAGAGAGAGAGAGAGAGAGAGAGAGAGAGAGAGAGAGAGAGAGAGAGAGAGAGAGAGATGGAGACATAGATAGAGTGACAGAGACAGACATAGATATAGAGGCAGACAGAAAGAGACGTAGATATAGGACAAAGAGAGAGACAGGAAGAAAGAAAGAAAGGCAGAGATCGACAGGTAGAGGGAGAGAACGAAGCGAGAGACAGGTAGAGGGGGAGACAGTAAGAGAGATAGGCAGAGAGAAAGAAAGACACAGAGACCCAGAGAGAGAGGCAGAGAGAGAGACAGAGAGAGAGAGAGAGGGGCAGGGGGACAGAGATATAGAGACAGAGAGAGACGTAGATATATAAACAGGCAGAGCGAGACTAAACACAACTACATCTTACCTTTCAGAATACAGGAAGCCAACAACAAAACCCGACTGCTCCATATGGAGCCGCAGCCTCAGCCTCCTACCCTGGAAGCATCAACCAGGCCATACTGCCCATTGGCTACGTAGGCAACCCGGGGTGGCAACAACCCCTGGCCGCCTACACATCGGAGGGAAATGGAGTCTACCCGGGGCCTGGGATCACACTGGCTGACGGCAGACCGAACTTGAATTTGCCACAGGTAGGTCATGTTTGCCGGTCTCTCTGGCTGTGGGGCTACAACACTTTCTCTCTGTAATCCCGTTTATCACGCAGTCTCGTAGCGGAGCGAGAGCTTAGGCGGTTCGACCCCCGCTCGTGACTTGCGGGATACTGAGCCGGCCGCTCAGAAAGCAATGGCAAACTACTGAGCGTAATCTTGCCAAGAGATCAACATACAGCTGAAAGATGCTGGTGTTGACAGCTAAGTCCTGTAAAAAGGATATGCTAAAAAAAAAAAAAAGGTCATGTTTGCTTCAATGACATCTTTTCTTGCGAATGACTATTTCGTTGTTTTCACGTTCTTCTTTGCCTTTACAGTCATCTTCTTATATATAACTATTTTCCCTCCCTTTAACCTTTACAACTATCTTCTTATTTCCGTCGCTTTCATGCTCTTCTTTGATTTTACAATCATCTTTTTGTATAAGACTACTTTCGGTGTTTTTTTTTGCTCTTCACATTCATCTTCTTATATATCGCTATTTTCGTTGTTTTCACGCTCTTCTTTGCCTTTACAATCATCTTCTTATATATAACTATTTTCGCTCCCTTTAACCTTTACAACTATCTTCTTATTTCCGTCGCTTTCATGCTCTTCTTTGATTTTACAATCATCTTTTTGTATAAGACTACTTTCGGTGTTTTTTTTTTGCTCTTCACATTCATCTTCTTATATATGGCTATTTTCGTTGTTTTCACGCTCTTCTTTGCCTTTACAATCATCTTCTTGTATATAACTATTTTTGCGCTTTTCTTTTTCGTAACAATCATCTATATATATAAAAGATAATGTTTGTTTGTGTCTTTGTTTGTGTGTCTTTTATGCGTTCCCGAACGGTCCATCCGATTGAGATGAAATTTTGTAAAGATGTTCTTCTCACTCCTGCGGAGCCAACTGGCATAGTCAGTTTAAAATCAACAATTTTCCTCCAGCACGAAAGAAAATGGCACGAGCTTCAGAAACAGACGAAAAAATATCCCACCATCTTGCAGCAAGGGAACTCACTCTCTGATTAAACCAGAAATTAGTTATGAACAGTTGTTGTTCTCACTCGCGCGGATGCAACTGAAATAGTTAGTTAGTTTAAAATTAATTTTTAAATTTTGGGAACGGGAATGGGATCATCAGAAACCGACCAACGGGAACGGGAGAAGGGGCCGAATATGAATTAAATTAAACGCTCCCTGGGCGAAGCCGGGCTGGGTCGTCTAGTCTTCTTATATATGACTATTTTCGTTGTAGTTTTCATGTTATTCTTTGCTTGTACAGTCATCTGTTTTCTTGCTGCTCATTTCTTCTTTTTTATCAACACAATTTCTTCCAACTTGTTCTTCTTCCATTTCACCCCTCCTGCATCTTCCCACTTTGATTTCTTCTGTCCTCTCCGCCTTTTTACCATTATCTTAGTTTTTCTCTTCCTCTTCTTACTATAATCAAATGACACGAGGATAAGCGTGGGTGGTCATAGCTCCTCATCTCAGTCGATTACCCCAACCTTGGGACAGATCTGTATTCTTGTCTCCAGTATGTCATACAAGCTTTAAGTTAAAGTAACAAATTTAAACTTTTTAAGATAAAACAAGTTAAAGTAAAGAATATCAACATTTTATGATATAAGAAAAATTTTTAAAAATTAAAACAGCTATCACCTTAAATTAAGATAAAACAAGTTAAAGTAACACCTATCAACTTCTTATGATAATACAAGGTAAAGTAACAATTATCAACTTTGTATGACATAACAAATTAAAGAAACAGCTATCATCATCTTAAGATAAAACAAGTTAAAGTAAAAATAAATAACTTCTTAAGATAAAACAAGTTAAAGTAACAAATATCAACTTTTTTATGATATAACAAATTAAAGAAACAGCTATTAACTTAAGCTAAAACAAGTTAAGGTAACAAATATCAACTTTTTATGATATAACAAATTAAATAAACAGCTATTAAGTTAAGATAAAACAAGTTAAAGTAACAAATATCAACTTTTTATGATATAACAAATTAAAGAAACACCTATCGACTTAAGCTAAAACAAATTAAAGGAACAGTAATAAGCTTCTTAATTTATACAAGTTAAAGTAACAAATAACATCTAAGAATGGAACAAGTTAAAGCAGTTTCTATGATTTGCTATGGTTAGAACAAATTAAAGTAATAGCTGTGATTTGCTAAGGATAGAACAAGTTAAAGTAACAGTGTCAAGTAAAGAATGGTTAATAAGTATTTTAAGATGTTCATAACAATTATTATTGTAACGTGTTCATTCATAATTATTATTTTAACTTGTTCATATATAATTATTAATTTGACTTGTTCATTCACAATTACTATTTTAGCATGTTCACACAGCATTATTATTTTAACTTGTTCATACATAATAATTATTCTGATGAAGTGCCATGGGATGATTAATCACCGTAAGCGACTTCCCATATAGGCCATGGGCGTATATATCGCAGAAATGTCATTGCGTTATAATACGACATGTCTGCTACCATATTAACATCCTTTAAGTCATAACTGTGGCACACCCCTACTTCCCATTTTCCGCCATTCATTTTTGTTTGGTCTAAATCTACTTTTTGATTGGCACTTAATTTGTTAACATGTTCATATAAAATTAATATTTTAACATGTTCATACATAATTATTACTTTAACTTGTTCATACACAATTGTTATTTTAGAGTAATCATGCATAATTCTAGGATCAGAACCAACAAGGCCCAGCATACAGTCAAAGAAACGTGTATCCTTGGAACAGCGCTCAAACTCAAAGCATTCTCTTCGGCCGAAATGGAGCTCCAGCTCAAAATCCAGGTTTTGGAGGGATAGATCAGCTTCTTCTTCAGAACATTAAGGCTTTTCCAGACGGACAAGATGCAGATTCTAACAACGCCAGTGGCCAAGACTCCAAGAATGAGACAAGAAACCCAAGCACCAGAACAGTGCCGACAAGACGCCGAAAGAATAGGAATTGAGAGAGTGGCCAAAAGTCGCTGAAAATGTATTCAAAACTTGCTATATGTTTGTAAGAAACCATAAATAAATATTTGACCACAAAACACTGTGCCTCTTATTTGTGGTATTAAATGACCGGTATCTTTGTGGGCTTTTGGGCAGCAAGAAATTTTGCCTGATAATTTTGATATTACATGACCAATGTCTGAATGTCTGTGTGGTTTTATTTGTTGTTAGAGTGGTTTAGAGTATTATGCACTTATTTTCTATCTATCCTCTCTTCTATAACTAATTTGTTGTTGTTATTCTTTTTCTTTGAACTGAAGCATAGTCCGTATGTGTGCTTCTACTTCTAGTGCAATGGTCTGATTTTTGTGTGTGGATTAGCTTTCCCTATTACCAGTGTCCCTCGCCATCAGGTAAACTCACTACGACTTCTGAGGTACTTGTAATTCACGCTCCCAAGTCAAGGACGAGAAGCCAACATTTTAGTCTGATTGATCGGTGTAGGGGTTAAACCTGCTACCATTGCATCAGCATACTGAAAGTTTAAGAGTGAGTGCTCTTAGGTCTCTAACAATAAACTTGTACTCTAGAATCTTCTAGCATCCTGGTATAAAAGTGTTTATGATGATACCCGCTATAAGTTACTGCAACTTATCATAGCAGGTATCATCATAAACACATTTAAGCCAGGATGCCAGAAGATTCTATAATAAAAGTTTATTGTTAGAGACCTACGAGCACTCACTCTTAAACTTCCAGCGCGCTGATACCATGATAGCGAGTTCAACCCCTACACCGGACAGTCAGACCATTGCCATTGTTAGCTGTGTGTGACTTATTAAGCAATTCAGTAGGTTGCCATTGCTTTCTGAATGACCAATGTTCACATCATAACAACCAATGGAAGGTGGTCTACTTCCAAATCATCAGTGGCAGAGTTTGAACCCTTGACTCGGAAAGACAGGAATTTGTGATAAGTCTTCACAGCCCCTGAGACATAGTGCTCCAGCACTTGATATGACACCCGGAATAAAACAGGCTACTACTGGTACCATCTGCATGGGAAGAAAAGTCACGAGTGCAATGGAATTGATTATTGATTTCATATATCCTATTATTAACATCAAGAGATGGATGAACAGCAGTCTGACAGAATGAACAGGGCGAGAGCCAGACAGTGTTGGTGATCCATTGCAGTCAATCTTCATTGTGGAGATGGCACATGAATGTTCCTAGTAGAGGAACACACTGTACGCAGGTGATGAATTGAGCAGAGAGTCTGCCGCTGGCAGAGTATAAAACTATCACAAGCCCACACAGAGGGGGTATCAAAGTAGTTGCAGTAGATGTCCCACACAGAGGGGGTATCACAGTAGCTGCAGTGGATGTCCCACACAGAGGGGGTATCACAGTAGTTGCAGTGGATGTCCCACACAGAGGGGGTATCACAGTAGATGCAGTGGATGTCCCACACAGAGGGGGTATCACAGTGGTTGCAGTGGATGTCCCACACAGAGGGGGTATCACAGTAGTTGCAGTGGATGTCCCACACAGAGGGGGTATCACAGTAGTTGCAGTGGATGTCCCACACAGAGGGGGTATCAGAGTAGCTGCAGTGGATGTCCCACACAGAGGGGGTATCACAGTAGCTGCAGTGGATGTCCCACACAGAGGGGGTATCACAGTAGCTGCAGTGGATGTCCCACACAGAGGGGGTATAACACTAGTTGCAGTGGATGTCCCACACAGAGGGGGTATCACAGTGGTTGCAGTGGATGTCCCACACAGAGGGGGTATCACAGTGGTTGCAGTGGATGTCCCACACAGAGGGGGTATCACAGTGGTTGCAGTGGATGTCCAACACAGAGAGGGTATCACAGTAGTTGCAGTAGATGTCCCACACAGAGGGGGTATCACAGTAGTTGCAGTGGATGTCCCACACAGAGGGGGTATCACAGTAGTTGCAGTGGATGTCCCAAACAGAGGGGGTATCACAGTAGTTGCAGTAGATGTCCCACACAGAGGGGGTATCAGAGTAGCTGCAGTGGATGTCCCACACAGAGGGGGTATCACAGTAGCTGCAGTGGATGTCCCACACAGAGGGGGTATCACAGTAGCTGCAGTGGATGTCCCACACAGAGGGGGTATCACAGTAGCTGCAGTGGATGTCCCACACAGAGGGGGTATCACAGTAGTTACAGTGGATGTCCCACACAGAGGGGGTATCACAGTAGCTGCAGTGGATGTCCCACACAGAGGGGGTATCACAGTAGCTGCAGTGGATGTCCCACACAGAGGGGGTATCACAGTAGTTGCAGTGGATGTCCCACACAGAGGGGGTATCACAGTAGTTGCAGTGGATGTCCCACACAGAGGGGGTATAACACTAGTTGCAGTGGATGTCCCACACAGAGGGGGTATCACAGTAGTTGCAGTGGATGTCCCACACAGAGGGGGTATCACAGTAGCTGCAGTGGATGTCCCACACAGAGGGGGTATCACAGTAGCTGCAGTGGATGTCCCACACAGAGGGGGTATCACAGTGGTTGCAGTGGATGTCCCACACAGAGGGGGTATCACAGTGGTTGCAGTGGATGTCCCACACAGAGGGGGTATCACAGTGGTTGCAGTGGATGTCCAACACAGAGGGGGTATCACAGTAGTTGCAGTAGATGTCCCACACAGAGGGGGTATCACAGTAGTTGCAGTGGATGTCCCACACAGAGGGGGTATCACAGTGGTTGCAGTGGATGTCCCACACAGAGGGGGTATCACAGTAGTTGCAGTAGATGTCCCACACAGAGGGGGTATCAGAGTAGCTGCAGTGGATGTCCCACACAGAGGGGGTATCACAGTAGCTGCAGTGGATGTCCCACACAGAGGGGGTATCACAGTAGCTGCAGTGGATGTCCCACACAGAGGGGGTATCACAGTAGCTGCAGTGGATGTCCCACACAGAGGGGGTATCACAGTAGCTACAGTGGATGTCCCACACAGAGGGGGTATCACAGTAGCTGCAGTGGATGTCCCACACAGAGGCGGTATCACAGTAGCTGCAGTGGATGTCCCACACAGAGGGGGTATCACAGTAGTTGCAGTGGATGTCCCACACAGAGGGGGTATCACAGTAGTTGCAGTCGATGTCCCACACAGAGGGGGTATCACAGTAGCTGCAGTGGATGTCCCACACAGAGGGGGTATCACAGTAGCTACAGTGGATGTCCCACACAGAGGGGGTATCACAGTGGCTGCAGTGGATGTCCCACACAGAGGGGGTATCACAGTGGTTGCAGTGGATGTCCCACACAGAGGGGGTATCACAGTGGTTGCAGTGGATGTCCCACACAGAGGGGGTATCACAGTAGTTGCAGTTGATGTCCCACACAGAGGGGGTATCACAGTAGTTACAGTGGATGTCCCACACAGAGGGGGTATCACAGTAGTTGCAGTAGATGTCCCACACAGAGGGGGTATCACAGTAGCTGCAGTGGATGTCCCACACAGAGGGGGTATCACAGTAGCTGCAGTGGATGTCCCACACAGAGGGGGTATCACAGTAGCTGCAGTGGATGTCCCACACAGAGGGGGTATCACAGTGGTTGCAGTGGATGTCCCACACAAAGGGGGTATCACAGTGGTTGCAGTGGATGTCCCACACAGAGGGGGTATCACAGTAGTTGCAGTGGATGTCCCACACAGAGGGGGTATCACAGTAGTTGCAGTAGATGTCCCACACAGAGGGGGTATCACAGTAGTTGCAGTAGATGTCCCACACAGAGGGGGTACCACGGTAGCTGCAGTGGATGTCCCACACAGAGGGGGTACCACGGTAGCTGCAGTGGATGTCCCACACAGAGGGGGTATCACAGTAGTTGCAGTAGATGTCCCACACAAAGGGGGTATCACAGTAGTTGCAGTGGATGTCCCACACAGAGGGGGTATCACAGTAGTTGCAGTAGATGTCCCACACAGAGGGGGTATCACAGTAGTTGCAGTGGATGTCCCACACAGAGGGGGTATCACAGTAGTTGCAGTGGATGTCCCACACAGAGGGGGTATCACAGTAGTTGCAGTGGATGTCCCACACAGAGGGGGTATCACAGTAGTTGCAGTGGATGTCCCACACAGAGGGGGTATCACAGTAGTTGCAGTGGATGTCCACACAAAGGGGGTATCACAGTAGTTGCAGTAGATGTCCCACACAGAGGGCGTATCACAGTAGTTGCAGTGGATGTCCCACACAGAGGGGGTATCACAGTAGTTGCAGTAGATGTCCCACACAGAGGGGGTATCACAGTAGTTGCAGTGGATGTCCCACACAGAGGGCGTATCACAGTAGTTGCAGTGGATGTCCCACACAGAGGGGGTATCACAGTAGTTGCAGTGGATGTCCCACACAGAGGGGGTATCACAGTAGTTGCAGTGGATGTCCCACACAGAGGGGGTATCACAGTGGTTGCAGTGGATGTTTCACACAGAGGGGGTATCACAGTGGTTGCAGTGGATGTCCCACACAGAGGGGGTATCACAGTAGTTGCAGTGGATGTCCCACACAGAGGGGGTATCACAGTGGTTGCAGTGGATGTTTCACACAGAGGGGTATCACAGTGGTTGCAGTGGATGTCCCACACAGAGGGGGTATCACAGTAGCTGCAGTGGATGTCCCACACAGAGGGGGTATCACAGTAGCTGCAGTGGATGTCCCACACAGAGGGGGTATCACAGTAGTTGCAGTGGATGTCCCACACAGAGGGGGTATCACAGTGGTTGCAGTGGATGTCCCACACAGAGGGGGTATCACAGTGGTTGCAGTGGATGTCCCACACAGAGGGGGTATCACAGTAGTTGCAGTGGATGTCCCACACAGAGGGGGTATCACAGTAGTTGCAGTAGATGTCCCACACAGAGGGGGTATCACAGTAGTTGCAGTCGATGTCCCACACAGAGGGGGTATCACAGTAGTTGCAGTGGATGTCCCACACAGAGGGGGTATCACAGTGGTTGCAGTGGATGTCCCACACAGAGGGGGTATCACAGTGGTTGCAGTGGATGTCCCACACAGAGGGGGTATCACAGTGGTTGCAGTGGATGTCCCACACAGAGGGGGTATCACAGTGGTTGCAGTGGATGTCCCACACAGAGGGGGTATCACAGTAGTTGCAGTGGATGTCCCACACAGAGGGGGTATCACAGTAGTTGCAGTGGATGTTTCACACAGAGGGGTATCACAGTAGTTGCAGTAGATGTCCCACACAGAGGGGGTATCACAGTAGCTGCAGTGGATGTCCCACACAGAGGGGGTATCACAGTAGCTGCAGTGGATGTCCCACACAGAGGGGGTATCACAGTAGTTGCAGTGGATGTCCCACACAGAGGGGGTATCACAGTGGTTGCAGTGGATGTCCCACACAGAGGGGGTATCACAGTGGTTGCAGTGGATGTCCCACACAGAGGGGGTATCACAGTAGTTGCAGTGGATGTCCCACACAGAGGGGGTATCACAGTAGTTGCAGTAGATGTCCCACACAGAGGGGGTATCACAGTAGTTGCAGTCGATGTCCCACACAGAGGGGGTATCACAGTAGTTGCAGTGGATGTCCCACACAGAGGGCGTATCACAGTAGTTGCAGTGGATGTCCCACACAGAGGGGGTATCACAGTAGTTGCAGTAGATGTCTCACACAGAGGGGGTATCACAGTAGTTGCAGTGGATGTCCCACACAGAGGGCGTATCACAGTAGTTGCAGTAGATGTCCCACACAGAGGGGGTATCACGGTAGTTGCAGTGGATGTCCCACACAGAGGGGGTATCACAGTAGCTGCAGTGGATGTCCCATCCATTTAGATATCTGGACCTGGGACCAGAACACAACTCTACCAATCTACAGCAGCTGAGATCAACAAGAGTAGGAGATATGGTGTTAAGAAACGAAGGATAGAATTACTTGGTAACAACAGAGTGTGACAGATGGAGTTAAGGCAATAAGGAAAGAGTCAGGATAGTGGAACAAAACAGTGGGACAGATAGAGTTAAGAAAAGCAGGATAGTGTTAGTTAAACTTATTGAGTGGGACAGACAGAATTTAAAAAAAAGTAGGATAGAACTAGGTTAGTCTAACAACAGAGTGGGGCAGATGAAGTTAAGAAAAGTAAGATAGAGTTAGTTAAACAAATGAGTGGGACAGACAGAGTTAAGAAAAGTAGGATAGAACTAGGTTAGTCTAACAACAGAGTGGGATAGATGAAGTTAAGAAAAGTAAGATAGAGTTAGTCTAACAACAGAGAGGGACAGATGAAGTTAAGAAAAGTAAGATAGAGTTAGTTAAACAAAAGACTGGGAAGGGCAGAGTTAAGAAACGTGGGAAAGAGTTAGTGTAACAACAGGGTGGGATATATTGAGTTAAGAAAAGTTGGATAGAATTAGGTGTCTAAAAATAGAATTATGCCAGCTCCATGGCAAAGGGGTTACAGATGCAGTTTGTGATCCCGCATACCTGCATTCAAAACACAGCTGCAGTCTATTTGGCAGCAGACCGCCTTGCGTTGGGTTTTTACAAAATTGTATGGGTGTCGGTCATTCAGAAAAAAATGAAAAACTACTGCACGTAAACTTGCCAAGAGATCACAACAGCAAACAAATGCTGGTGTTGACTGCAATGTCCTGTAAAGGATATGCAACTAACTTTTTTAACAGAATGGGACAGATGGAGTTAAGAAAGTACCTCACAAAAGGAGACACCATAACAACTATATGATGAGTTACATGGTGTCAAATGAGATGAGTTCACACAAATTCCAACCCATACCCCATAACCACATTTCAAAATCAAAAACATCAAGACATAAACAATCAAATCTTTTAATTTAATCATTGCAGGAACAGAGACTTTAAATTACACAATAACAACAAACAATTCCAAGACAAACATAATTAACTTCACTATATAAATATTACACTCGTTCACAGTAGAACGGCTCTCAATGTACATATAATAAATACACAATGCATAGAACATTATTATTATTCAGTGTTACATACAAGGTTTGTGTGTTATTGTTATAGCAAGTTTTTGCAATGTTCCAACGGGGGATTAATGTGCAACATGGGACTGACACAATATCTCAGCTCCTAAACAGTCAAGTCTACCTCACTCCAGCCTATTACATTCAAGTCCACCTTACTCAAGTCTACCTAACATACAAGCTTATCTAACTCACGACCTAACTCACTTAAAAGTCTGCTACACTCAAGCCTACCTCAATTACATGCCTACCTCACTCATGCACCTACCTCAGTTTCAAGCCTGCCTTACTCAGGGAACTACCTTACACACCTACTTCACTCATGAGCCTACCTCACTCATGGGCCTACCTTATCAGTAAACCTCACTAAAGTCTAACTACATTACAAGCCTACCTCACTCAAGACCCTAACTCACCCACAAGCAGTAACAACACTAGGACCAACTTGATTTTTGCCTAAATATCCACTCTCGACATTTGTTCAGACATACATACATGTATACTGCTCTCATTCTGAATTCAATATTTCCACAAGATTACTAAATCACTGCAGTTACAGTGTTGGGACCAACCTGATTTCTGCTGAGATATCCACTCTCTATATTTGCTCAGACGAACATGTATACAGTTCTCATTCTGAATTCAATATTTCCACAAGGTTACTAAATCACTGCAGTTACAGTGTTGGGACCAACCTGATTTCTGCTGAGATATCTACTCTCTATATTCTCTCAGCCGGTCTCCCTGGTCTAGAGGTTACACGACTTTCTCCGTACTCTCGTAAGTAACGTGACATTGCGCGAGAATTGGTAGCGGTTCTCTCCGCGTCTGTAACTTACGAGGTATGTGAGCCTGTCGCTCAGAAAGCAATGGCAAACTACTGAGCATAATCTTGCCAAGAAATCAACAATCAGCTGAAAGACAGTGATGTCCTGTAAAGGATATGCGAACAAAACACATTAAAAAAAAATTTTTAAATTAGGCTCAGGCGAACATGTATACAGTTCTCATTCTGAATTCAATACTTCCGCTTGCCAATCATTGCAGTTATAGTGTTAGGACCAACTTGATTTCTACTGAGATATCCACTCTCTATATTTGCTCAGACGAACATGTATACAGTTCTCATACTGAATTCAATGCTTCCACATGCCAGTCATTGCAATTACAGTGCTAGGACCAACTAGATATCTACTGAAATATCTACTTTCTATATTTGCTCGGACACACATGTAGTGTTCTTATTCATGCTAGCCTTCAGTCACTTAAACATAAGCATTATTACATTGACAATTCTCTACAATTTGCAACTATTCTGCACCAGGGCATCCAAAACGTTAACAACTCAAACAACAATAATGGTTAATTGCTAATTACTGATTTGTAAAGAAATCACATCAATGGACTTCAATCTAAAACCACAGGTGCTCAGTATCTCTGTGCATGTACTGTAAGGAAGGTATTTCCTTAATGGACATGGCAAATTCTAATCAATCATCTCTATAATGATACCATCACTTCACTGAAGAAGCAAATGTCCTTTGGATCTCTTCCAGTTAGAATTCTCTTGAATCATAACTATTCAGGTCTGCTATTCATATCAACAAACAATATACAATTGACTGATCATTTATTTAAAAAAACTGTTACAGTTCCAGTCATATATAAGAGAAAATCTGGCCAATGCAGTCAAACACATTTCGTAGCTTCACTATTTTAAGTTACTAGAAATTTTCTCAATAACAATTGTCTTTTGGTTCAAATTTTGTATCTTCATTAAGTCACCAAAATATATTCTCATATCAGTCTTCTTCTTCTTCACATTTCAAATCGTCACTGAATCAAATCACCAAAACTATTCTCTATATCAACTTTCTTCTCATTCAAAAGTGTTCATCATTATTATGTTTGCAGTAGTTCCTCTGCAAGACATCACTGTCATTTTTGCGTGACAAAAAGCCTCTCTACCTCCTGTCATTTCACCCGCCTCATGCACCATTATATTTAAGTGTCTGCAATGTCCTGTGTCTATCTCCATGCTTTTCGACCCACTGCCTCTTCTTATAGGAACTTGTCTTCTATCATTGTTCTATTTTAGCCCTGTGACATTTTATATTGTCAAAGTATTTAAGTTTCCAAGACATGAGACCGTTTGAGCCCATTTTCTTCGATGTTTATCTTGTAGAATGTCAGTTTATTTCTTCTTCTTGCTCCACCTACACCATTCTTTGACTAGCTATATTACTTCCAACACTCTTTGACAATCATAATATCTACAGTCTCTACCCCAAGATCAAACTGATTTCCAAACTCCAACAGTTGTTGAATTGCTATAATTACCAAGGTACCACCATTCAAGAGACAATCATTTATTGCCTTTAGTGTTTCAATCTCATCAAACAGTAAGGATTGAAATATTGAAGGAATAATGGTTTCTAATAACTATTATCACAAGTTTATTTATGAATACAGACAAGAAACTCTTACTGTAGCATCGCAGTGGAATAATTTTCTTGAGAAATATTACAGAAAAAAAAAAACACAGACAATACATTCGGATGAGTTGTGGTAAGAAATAACTGAAAACAAAACAAACCAAATAATAAAAATTAGTTTACTGATAACAAATAACAACATAAAAAAATACTGATAAATAAGAACAAAATAACTGATAACAAATATAACACCCATTTAATAGATGATTTGATGATAAAATAGTGAAATGACTAGTAACAAATACAACAATGTTAAACAAACAACACAAAACAACGGAGCAAATATAGAACAAGATGATTAATGATGATCTAACATAATTAGTAACATTAAAAAAAACTAGGAACACAAAGCAAGGAACAAAAACTGGAACAAGATGATGGTCTAATATATATATATATATATATATATATATATTTATTTTTTTTGTCATATCCCTTACAAGACGTTGCAGTCAACATCAGCATTTTTCAGCTGCTGTTGATGTACTAGGCAAGATTACACTCAGTAGTTTGCCATTGCTTTCTGAGCAGCTGGCTCACATACCCCGTAAGTTACCAACGCGGCGAGAACCGCTAGCAATTCTCTCGCAGGTTACGTTTCCCACGAGAATATACGGGATTATGGAGAAAGACGTTAACCCTTAGGCCAGGGAAACCGGCCTAATATAATTAGTAACATAAAAAACTAGGAACACAACGCAAGGAAACAAAACCAGAACAAGAATGATGGTCTAATATAATTAGTAACATAAAAAACTAGAAATACAAAGCAAGGAAAGAAAACCAAACAAGAGGATGGTCTGATATAATTAGTAACATTAAAAAAAAACTAGGAAAACAAAGCAAGGAAATAAAACCATAACGAGATGATAATCTAATATAATTAGTCACATAAAAAAAAAACTAGGAATACAAAGCAAGGAAACAAAACCAGAACAAGATGAAAGATCAGCACAAGTCATGCCACTGTACTGAAGAAGCTACCAGAAAGGACACCAGCCGATGTAACACTGACACAAGTTCTCATGAGATGTAGCCTGTTGGATCAACAGCTCCACCTGCCTGTTAACATCCACAGGGTCCTCTTGGCCAAAATCACGACCTGTTATGGACAGAAACATAAAGGAGATGTATGTCAGGCAATGTACCCTGCATCCCCCAGCCCCAGGAATAAGGGCCAGTCCCATTGCTACAATTAGTGCAGTGTTGGGTCTTCATATACACTAAGCATAACAACTATTTTCTGTTGCCTATTATCCCCCATTGGGCATTTACCCTCAAACAACTCGTTCTAAACCATCCTAGTTTGTTTAATATCTCCTGCAACTCCCTCCATGTCCTGGTCATGAGGAATGCAGGGAGAATGGACAGGCTGATAGGCTGGCAGGGAATGCACCTCTTGGCGGGAGATTATCTATGGACAAGGGAGGGGTGGTCGGGCACCTGTGGAAGCAGGTCGAGAAAGCGGTGGAACAGACTGAGAACCCATATGTGGAGAGAATGATATGGTGGGGCATCGACAATGGCACTGGATGAATCTCAAAACTGAAAGGGAAGACCAGGAGAACTTTCAATCAGTTGGCAGTTGGAACCATTAGCAGCATGACTCTTCATTGGCTGTTGAACGAGGGGACGGAGCGCATGTGGAATTGTCCTGAGTGCAGTGATGACGTTTCTTGTCACAACTCAACTCAACTCCCTCAGTGTTCCCTCTTCTTCTGTGTATTGAAACATGAAGGAGACATAGGTTAGGCAATGTACCCTGCATCTCCCTCCCCTCCAAACAGTTCACAAACACAATGACCTTTTAAGGCAGACGTGGCTGAGCCCTTTACAATCATGTTTATAGTGTGGAAGAATGGATAGATCATCACGGCTTGGAGAGAATGATGTGTAGGGATCTGGCTGACACTTAAGACTCTGAGGAAAGGCCAGACGGACACATAATCAGACTGATACAGGCACCATTAGTACTGGGACTCTTCGCTGGCTGTTGTAGATGAGGGCAAAGCATATATGGGAATGTTCTGAATGCTGTAATGTTGATTCTTGACTCAACTCAAGGGCCAATCCCATTGTAAAACTTAGTGGTTTTGTGAAGTGCTAGGTCTACACATATACTATGTATAACTATTTTTATGTTGCCTTTTATCCCAAATTGGAGTATATACGTCAACCAACTCATTCTAAGCCAGTCTATCTTTTTTATATCTCCTACAGCTCCATCCATGTCCTCCACATATTATTCATCTCTGTCTCAGACCCTCTTCTCTGACATGGTCTACTTAACTGTCATGTCATAATGTACTTACCGGTCAGCTTGTCACAGACATGGTTTACTTACATGTTAACTTGTCACAGACATGGTTTACTTACATGTTAACTTGTCACAGACATGGTTTACTTACATGTTAACTTGTCACAGACATGGTTTACTTACATGTTAACTTGTCACAGACATGGTTTACTTACATGTTAACTTGTCACAGACATGGTTTACTTACATGTTAACTTGTCATGGACATGGTTTACTTACATGTTAACTTGTCACAGACATGGTTTACTTACATGTTAACTTGTCACAGACATGGTTTACTTACATGTTAACTCATCGCAGACATGGTTTACTTAAAAAATTGTCAAACACAGCATACTCACCAGTCAGCTTGTCACGGACCCGGTTTACAATGCTGATGGCTTTCTTGCTGGTGACCTCCAGTGTGACGCCAGTTTCGTCTCCAGCATCCCCAGCCTCTCCGTTTGGTTTCTTGCTGGTGCCAGTGGACTGTGTGCCATCCAGGTGCTCTAGCAGGTCAGCAGATGCTGAAATAAGATGATGCATCTCTTTTCATCATGCAGAGCCCATATGAATGCAGTACAAACCAAAATAAAAGGCTTCAGCCTAAACAGCAGCACAGAAGAAGTAATGGTAAGCAGGAAGAAAAGAAGCCTTCAGAAATGCAACATCAAAGCAGAGGACACACCTCTGAAGCAAATTAATGCGTTCAAACATCTGGCATCATTAGGAACAGTAGTTGGATGATGTATTTAAGCGATGAAGTGCAGAATAGTTCAAGCTACAGCAGGGATCTATAAATTGCGGTATATTTTAGGTAATACGTCTTCGTCAATGAATATGTGAATAAGAGTTTTTTTTAATATATACTGGCACCTTGCTGTTTTGACAGACGATAGTTATTGTGCTTAAAAAATGGCATAACCTCCCAATAGCACAAAGTCTGGGTTGAAGTGTAGAATCCATTTTTCCTGATCTGCACGGCACTGCATCATCCACCTATCCTGATCTACACGGCACTGCATAACCCATCTATCCTGATCTGCATAACCCATCTATCCTGATCTGCATAACCCATCTATCCTGATCTGCATAACCCATCTATCCTGATCTGCATAACCCATCTATCCTCATCTGCAGGCACAGCAGATGGGACAGCAGTCCATTCAGTCTGCATTTCTTGGTTTTCTACATCAGGGGTGTTTTCAATGTGCACGCCACGCACACAGATCCTACTGGGTTTTTAAGAAGGCTAGACGTCTGATCAAGGAATAAGTAACAGTTACAAATAATGTCCTGTCTTTTACAGGATGTCAGAATTAACCCCAGCATTTGTTTGGCTATTTGTGAATTTCTAGGCAAGTTTATATTAAGTAGTTTGCCATTGCTTCCTGAATGACATGTGCTCACACCACTGTGGCAATTAATGCAAAGATAACTGCTTCCAAATGGCCTGAAGGTGATTTTGAGTCTGGTATGCAGGACTGTGAAACCTCATTCACTGTCCCTAGGTCACAGATGCTGACAAAAGTTCAGCAGAGGAACCTATTATATGCTTTAACATACGGTCAGCATGACCGAATGGATAAGCTCACTCCCTACTAAACTTCTGGTGAGCTGATGCTAAAGTAGCGGATTCAACCCCTACACCGGTCAGCTGGACTAAAATGCTGACTTCTTGTCCTTGACTTGGGGATATAAATTACAAATACCTCAGAAGTCGGAGTGGGTTCACCTGATAACGAGGGAGACTGGTAGTAAGGAAAGCTAATCCACACGCAAAAATCAGTCCAGTGCCCTAGAAATAGCAGCACGTGAATTGACTACGTTCAAGTCCAAAGCGAGTGAACAAAGAAACAAAAATGTCTTCAAGCCTATTGGGCACATACTCCTGTACACTGTTTCAAAGCTGTATGAGAACAGGGTATATAAATAGACAAGGTGTGAAAACCATACTTACTGGAAGCATCTGCACTTTCATTGATGGAGCCGCCAGACTTGCCACCTTTGCCTGCACCTCCTGTCTTGGTCTTGTGTGCATCCACCAACCTCCAACTGAGCAGTGGGTCATACACAAAGGCTTCGAGCACTGCCATCAGAGATTCCTTGTTCTCTCTGAGCACAGACATGACCTTCTGGCATGTCTCTCTGTAGTTGCCATCAATACCAGTTACCTGTGGAAGTGATACAAGAATCGATACTGTTGTGTGCAGGTGAAGCATGGACAATAATTAGACAAGGTGAGAAACATCTTAAAGGCTGAGGAAATGTGGTTTCTGAGGAGAATGTAAAGAATACCATAGATGGACAGAAACTTGATTGAGATAGTCCTTCAAGAAACAAATGAAAACCATAAACTGATTAGATAAATTAGACTTAGATAGTCAAGGTTGTTTGGGCATGTTATGGGGAGAAATAAATATTGAAACTTAGTGACAATGGCGCATCTGAAGGGAAAAGAATAAGGGAAATACAAAGAGATAAGATACCTGGATAGTTTGGCACATCGCATAAACAGACCAAGAACACAGACTCCCATCCAAGACACTGGTGATTGTGTGAAGGGCAAACTATTACCACCTATGCTTGTTGGTATGGCACAAGATGATGATGATGTTTAGACCTATATAAACTGGCAAATGCCTGTCACAATGATGATAGAATGCCGTCAGAAGAACCTCATCAAATGCTATGGGACATTTGTATCAACATAAGACCCTAACTACAAATTAAGTACTTTCATAAAGATTCCCTGACCCTAACTACAAATAAGTAGTTTCACAAAGATTCAATCTGGCAACTCTAAAAGCATCGTAAACAAGATCAGGCTGCAGGTTGTTATTTGGGCTCTGCATCAACAGACTTTCTATCTAGGTCTATGCCTATAGATTTTGCTGTTCATTGTCCAATTATGTAGAACTCATTAACAAATTTAATCATCATGGCCTGGGGAGAAGGTGAGGCAAGCATGGACCAGAGGACATGGCTGACACTCAGTACTCGGCGGAAAGACCAGACAGACACATAATCAGATTTCAACTGGTACCATTAGTACTGGGACTCTTTGATGGCTGTTGAAGATGAGACGGAGCACTGTGGGAATGTGCTGAGTGCTGTCATGTTGGTTCTTGGCTCAGCACAACTCCATGTGGCTAAAATTCCGTGACAGAATCACCAATGCACAGCTTATCGAGAGAAATAAAGAAATCACTCTAACTTTTCTTCTCTTCTGCTCTCTCTGACCTTTTCTCTCACACCTCTCTCTCTCTTTATCCCCATCTCTCTGTCTTTCTCTTCACCCCATCTCATGCTCTCTTTCTTTATCCCCATCTCTGTCTCTCTCTTTACTACCATTTCTCCCTGTTTACCCCATCTCTCTCTCTTTACCCGCACCTCTGTCTCTCTCTTTACTACCTTTTCTCTCTGTTTACCCCTTCCTCCCCTCCATCTCTCTCTGTTTACCCCCCTTCCCCTCCATCTCTCTGTTTACCCCCATCTCTCTTTACCCCCATCTCTCTCTCTCTCTCTTTACTGCCATCTCTCTCTTTCTCTTTGCTGCCATCTCTCTGTTTACCCTCATCTCTCTCTCTCTTTACTGCCATCTCTCTGTTTACCCACATCTCTCTCTCTTTGTTGCCATCTCTCTGTTTACCCCCATCTCTCTCTCTTCCTCTCTCTGTTTGCTGCCATCTCTCTGTTTGCTGCCATCTCTCTGTTTACCACCATCTCTCTCTCCCTCTCTCTCTGTACTGCCATCTCCCCCTCACTGAATCAGAGAGCTGACTCGCACATACCTCCATGGCATTGATCAGCATTCGGGTGAGCCTGAAAGGAATCTTCTCTGGGTATTTCTCCCTGACCATGGCCACCTCAAAACAGTCCCCAAAATCTATGTGGATGATCTTGCCACTGATTCTGTCCAGCATCAAGTTGGATGGATGCCTGCGTGATGTCAGAGAAATGTGATCAGAGAAACATGATGAGAGAAACATGATAAAAGAAACATGATAATAAAAGAAACATGACAGCAAGACAAACAGATAATAAGAGAAACACAGTAATAAGAGAAATATGGTAATATGTGAAACATGGAAATAAGAGAATCATGGAAATAAGAGAAAAATAATAATAAGAGAAACATGGTAATATGCTAAACATGTCAATAAGAGAAACATGGTAATAACAGAAACATTATAATAAGAGGAAAATGATAATAAGAGAAATATGGTAATAAGAGAAATATTATAATAAGAGAAACATGTTAAATAAGAGAAACACGACGATACGAGAAACATGTTAAATAAGAGAAACACGATGATATGAGAAACATGATAAGAGAATCATGGTAATAAGAGAAACATGGTAATAAGAGAAGCTTGATAAGAGAAACATGATAATAAGAGAAACATGGTAATAAGAGATATATTATAATAAGAGAAACATGTTAAATAAGAGAAACATGACGATATGAGAAACATGATAAGAGAATCATGGTAATAAGAGACTCGTGGTAATAAGAGAAGCTTGATAAGAGAAACATGTTAATAAGAGAAACATGATAATAAGAGAAATGTGATAGTAAGAGACACATGCTTATAAGAGAAACATGATAATAAGAGGAACATAATCACAAAATCTTGTTGATAGCATTTTATATGGGTTCACGAAGGGGATCCAAAAGTCCCAACAACATAATGCGTACAAGTCCAACCAATCATATCCTAGGTGCAGTGATGGCTGCGGAGGCTACAGTTTGCTCTTGATAGTAAGCTTCTAGTATATGACCTCTTCTGTACAAATGGCAACGTCTTCACATGGTGATCCTGCCCTCAGTTTACTATAGGGGCATTTGAGTGTCCGATGTTGGCAACAGTTTTGGGCCCTTTAATATAAAGATGCAGTGCTTAGTGGCAAGTGGTGTATGCTCTACTCTTGCTTATGGTAATAATAATAACAAAAATGATAATGTTATACAAATACAAACAGACAATTTACGAATATGTACGCAAGTCTGACATTCTCTACAAATTATGCCGTACGTACCTGTCTCCAAGACCTAGCACATAGCCAACCATAGACATGACTGCTAAGGAACGTGTATAATTGGTCCTACGGTCAAACCAGACCTGCATGAGACAACGTGAAGTTATCATACTGGCATGAAACAAAATGAACTTGTCATACTGGATGAGACAAAATGGTGAACTTGTCATACTGGCATAAAACAAAATGAACTTGTCATACTGGCATGAGACAACATGAAGTTATCATACTCATATTAAACAAAATCAAGATATCACACTCACATGAGACAAAATCAAGTTATAACACTCACCTGAAACAAAATCTCTCTCTCTCTCTCTCACACTCTCAGTCACTCATACTCTCAGTCACTCACACTCTCACTCACTCACACTCTCACTCACTCACACTCTCACTCACTCACACACACCCTCCCTCCCTCCCACCCACCCACCCACACACACATACACACACAGAGAGAGAGAGAGAGAGAGAGAGAGAGAGAGAGAGAGAGAGAGAGAGAGAGAGAGAGAGAGAGAGAGAATCTATATCACATATATATATATATATATATATATAGCTATCACACACATTAAACAAAATCAAGTTATAACACTGGCATGAAACAAAATCAAGTTACCACACCCACATGAGACAAAATCAGGTTACCACACCCACATGAGACAAAATCAAGTTACCACACCCGCATAAGACAAAATCAAGTTACCACACCCATATGAGACAAAAATCAAGTTACCACACCCACATGAGACAAAATCAAGTTACCACACCCGCATAAGACAAAATCAAGTTACCACACCCACATGAGACAAAATCAAGTTACCACACACGCATAAGACAAAATCAAGTTACCACACCCACAAGAGAAAAAATCAAGTTACCAAACCCGTGTGAGACAAGATCAAGTTATCACACCCGCATGAGACAAAATCAAGTTACCACAACCACATAACTAAGGTCTTGGATGATGAGGTGAATATAACAGTAAATGAAGAAAGCCTATAAAAACTGAAAACTCGAAAAATACACAAGGTACAAGAAGAAATAGCAAAATACATATACTAATATATCAGTCGACAACTGGCAAGATTGCGGGGAAAGGAACAAGAGGAAGGCAGCAAAGTAAAGATCTGGATGGCTTGGCCACATGGTATGGTCGAGACAAGAACACGGAGCTGATCCACGACTCTGGTAATCATGTGAGATGATGAAAAATGACCGCCCACACCTATCAGCATGGCACATGATGATGACGATGAACATATGAGTTAGCTAAAGATGTGAAATTTAAAAAGGAAATAATGACATATTTCTGTGGTAGAGGTGAAGGTCACATAGCAGATACTGCCACGGGGACGTGAAGCTTTAGATCTTCACATAATCTAGGCCATGACATAAGAGGTAGGTTGATCAATTCCCTTCCTTGTCACGTTTCCTTTCCAGTCAATTCCTATACAATTCTGAAAATTGTCGGCTACCGACGTCAACATCTGTGGCTTAGGGGTTAGTAAATTCCCAGATGGAGAAGGGGAGCAGATCACTTCGCGTTCATTCCAATGGTGTAAATATTGGCCGCTCAGAAAGCCACGGCAAACTACTGAATGTAAAATTGCATAGAAAATCACAAACTAATAAATGCTGGGGTTGCCTGCAACATCCTGTAAAGGACACGCAACTGACCCATTTTTAAGAGACAGTTTTGACCTCAGAGCGTTCTGGTGAGAAATAATAATCTTGCCTTGGCTGGAGATTAAACTCAGACCAATGTCTTGACAGACAAGTGAGCTAGATACTAGACTACTGTGGCTCCATATTTCTAAGACAGGAGAATATCAAACCCAAACCTCTGAGCTGGGAGACTTGTACCACAATATCCTGGCCAGGTCATCGCCCTGAGTGTGTTCCAAAGCATGTTCAAAGACCTCCACCTTCTGCATGAGGGTCAGGTGATCATAATCTGGCGCCATCTGTGGGAATAATTTGAAGGTAATTACAGCTTAAACATCATCATCATGTGATGTGCAATGTGGTGCAGGCATTCATGTCTCTCCACAGACAGATCTTGGTGTTCTCATCATCATTATTATGTGCCATGGTGAGAAGCATGGGCTGACATGTTTCACCAATCAATCAATAAATCAATCAATCAATTAATCAAACCATCTCACATGAACACCAGAGTCGTAGATCAGCTCTGTGTTCTTATCTCGAACATACCACTTGGTCAAGTCATCCAGGTATTTACTTCTCTGCCTTCTCCTTGTTCCTTTCCCCTCAATCTTGCCAGTAGTCACCAAGGTCTCTAATTTATTTCTTCTCATGTGTCCACAAATTGTGACTGTCTACATCTAATTTCTCTAAGCAGTTTACGGTTTTCATTTGCTTTTGTGGGACTTGCTTGTTAGTTTTTCTGTCCAACCATGATATTCTTTGCAGTTTAATCACATTTCCACAGCCAATAGATGTTTTTCAGCTTGTCTGCTCATTGTCCACACTTCACATCCATACAAAAGTACAGGTTCTATGTAGCACTTCAGCACTATTTTTCTCATTGCAAATGGTGTATTTTTATTGGTCAGTATGTTCACCATCTTGCCTTGGTGTTCTGGATCATTCTATTGATCATATCCTCCATGCCATCTTCTTATACCATCAAGCATACATTTTCTTGGTCTTCCTCTTCTATTGTTGATCTTCTACTGTTGACCGCCACAATGTTCTCCAATACCTCTCTCCTTATTATGTGACCAAAGAAATGTCTCTTTCTTAAAGTTGTGTATAATATTCTACTTTCATTAGCTACTTTCATTAGCCTCTTCGAGCGACTCATTGTTAGTCACATCGGCCATCCAAAATCTTGGCAACATTCGTCTCTGAAACCACATCTTGGCTGCCACCAGAACCTGCTCACAGTGTGTTTATATTCCAAGATCTTGGCAACATTCGTCTCTGAAACCACATCTTGGCTGCCACCAGAACCTGCTCACAGTGTGCTTATATTGAAACCACATCTAGGCTGCCACCAGAACCTGCTGACAGTGTGTTTATATTCCAAGATTTACTGCCATACAGCAGACAGGTTTGGCATACCTTTTCAGTTCTCTCCATCTGACATTCATTGAAAGTGATGAATCATATTTTATATCTTCTGAAATGCAGCTTTTACAGCTGAGATTATAAACTAAAAAAAAGACAATTCAATTGTGGTGAAATGCTTCATATACATCCTTGAAATAACATATAAGAATTATATCTTAAATGCCAGTACGTAGAATCAGACAATTTATAGCGCCATATGAGGACCCCTCAACAGCTGTAAAAATAGACGCATGTGTCAATGGAGTCAACTCATCACCCAAAATCATGGTTGCGTGACTGAGGATCTGCTTGAAGACCGCTAGTTTTAACCCTTAGGTCCGATTTCGGCCACGTCTGCCTTATTAACCGGCTCCATGGCAAAGGAGTTATAGACTCAATTCGTAATCTCGCATTCCCGTGTTTCAAACACAGCTGCGGATGATTTGGCAGCAGACTATCTTGTCATTTTTTAAAATAAAATGGAATGGGTGATGGTCGTTCAGAAAGCAATGGCAAACTACTGAATGCAAACTTGACCAGGAATCACGAACAGCCAAAAAATGCTGGGGTTGACTGCTATGTCCTGTAAAGGATATGCAACTAGGTGTTAACACAGAGCACAATTATGGCAGTAAACATAAAGCTGAAACACTGAAGTTCTACAGGTGACCTCACCCTCAGCATGACCCGGTGCTCAATGTTGAGGAGGATCTTCCTCTTCTCTCGGTAGTCTCTGATCAGGGAATGAATGGTATCACAGTTCCTCACCCAGCCAATCAAACCAGAATTCGTGGACAAGGGAATGGCAGCAAACCGTGTGATCCTAGAAGAGAACACAAGAACAGTTTTGACTTTACTTGGACAATGAGCAGACAGGCTGAAAAACATCTAATGGCAGTGGAGATGTGGTTTCTGGGGACAATACAAAGAATACCATGGTCAGACAGAAAACCAATGAGCAAGTCCTACAAGAAACAAATGAAAAGCGTAAACTGATTGGAGAAATTAGATGCAAGCAGTTATGAGAAGAAATAAACTGGAGAACTTGGAAGCATTGTCCACTATTTAACAGTAGTTTCAGTAGCAATATTAAGAATGTTAAAGGTTATGAAAATAAAAAACACAACTTGAGAATGACACTTAGGGGTCATGATCATTAGATCAACAGACACATGAAATGATGAATAGGTAGCCAGGCAGGCAGGTGGTAGGCAGATGGATGGATGGATGGACAATGGATAGAAGCATACACAGACATACAAGAGAAACAATTCTTACGTGAGGTTTCTTCTGAAAGTGTCTGGATTGTTTCGGAGCAGAGAATTGACCAGCCCAAAGAGCTGCATCACCCTTTCATCCTGGCGCAGATCCTCATGGCCTTTCAGTAGAAACTGGTACTCAATTCCATCGCTGCCTGAAGCCACAGGAAAGAGAAAGAAGAACAACAGTTTATTGATCAAATATCGGGCAGTGTGGTGCCTTTTTAACTGTGGTGTCCTTTTATTTATGATTCTTGTAAAACTGATGGACTCGTCCCACTTCTTTACTTTTTAGATGGAAGGTCTGTGGATGATATATTTCAGCAAGATTACTTTGGGGAAATACAGTGATGGTTTCCCTTTGTCTTCTGTCTGGTCAATTTCTCTTCACTTGAATACAGATTATCATAATTGTATTGTGTATACACAAATATTGAAATGTTACATTGACCCAGTTCTACTGTATAGCAATGAATCTTGGAATGTAAATGAACAAATAAGAAAAAGCTTGGAGGTGGTGACGATGTGGTTTCTGAAATGAAGCTTGGATGGCCAGAGTAGCTAACAACAAGTACGTGGCAGAAGCTAATAAAGTAGAACATTATACAAGTTAAGTCCATATCCTTTCCAGGATGCCACTGTCAACCCCAACTTATTTTTTTGGCTGTTTGTGGTTTCTTGGTAAGTTTATATTATGTAGTTTGCCATTGCTTTCTAAATAACCATCACTCATACCATTTTACAACCCCCAACGCAAGGTGGTCTGCTGCCAAATCGCCCACATTTGTGTTTTGAATGCGTTTTGCATGATTACAAATTGTCTCCATAATTCCTTCGCCACAGACAGGCTAAAACATTATACAAGTGTATAAAACAATAAAACATAATTCTTTGAGTAGAAAACCTCATGATAACTGGAAAGATCAATGGTAAGAGAGGCAGAGGCAGACAGAGACAGGCATCTTACATCTAAGCCAAACGAACATTGAACAACCGAATTACTGCTCACCAAAAATGCTCAACTTCCTTGGCCTTTGTTTCGAGGTTATGACCTGCAGTGAACTCTGAACTCTCTTGATGCGGATGACTGGCTGGTTTGGTTCATATGAGCCCGGCACAGCAAGTTCAAGGTCTCGGCAGCTCAAGAGCTTTGGTGAAACATACTGAAGCTCCAGAGAGGTCAGCTGGATAAACATTGTTTCAACTGGGTTAGCACCGTTCATCACAACATGGCATCAAATAAAAAATATCTTTACGAGTTATCCTATGAGCGCACTTCATATGAAAACCTTGAAAGTGTGAAAGAAATTACAATAACCATGCCATTGTCTTGAAACCTTTCAATATTGTTGTTAAGGATGACAAGAGTGTTAAGCACATGACATCACTGTGCAGACAAACACTGTGACATCATAAGGAAGTTTAAAGATGGCTGCCCAACTTTTGACGTGCACCAAAGGGGAGCAGCGTTCTGTTATCCATTTTTTTTTAATCAATGAAGGGGGTGAAAGCTATAGAAATTCACAGGAGAATGAAGTTCCAGTATGGTGATGCATGCCTATTAGTCCAGGTAGTGTATGAGTGGAGTAGGAAGTTTCAAAACAGCGTGACTTAATGTGAGAGACTGTTCACGACCGGATCAATCACAACGAGTAATGACCCCAGAGTCGATTTTTCTAAGGAATCCAAGAACTTTATCAGTGCTGGAGGACTTGCATTGAACTTAGTGGTGCCTACAACGAAAAATGATACATATGTTCTATACTTTGTCAGAACATAATTACCAAAATACAAAAACAACAAAAATTAAGGTTTTCATATAAAGCTCCCTGGTATAAAGACTCTTCTACAACATTAAAGCTACCCAAACTGAGCAGTAGTGGACACGCTGGTGTGATCACTAGGAGGTTAGGCTGATAATGTCATGAATGTGGTCACATGAGGGTTCAATGCCTGCGCTCATCATTCAGGGGGGGCTGAGTGGTCTCAAGGTATGGTGTCCGCCTCAAGTGCTGGAGGTCCCGGGTTCAGGCCCCGGTGAGGACCGGGATTTATTTTTAAAAATCCACCTGGACTTCCAGTAATAAAATTTCCCCTGGTCTCTGGGTAGTGAGATCGGACGCCCATGTGTATTGTTGTGCACGTAAAAAATCCCTTGGCAGTTGGAAATCGAAAAAGAGTAGCCTGACGGCGCTTCCCGGGCAAAATTTCGAGTTAAAAATCTACCCAAAGTATTTCAGGATCTTCGCCGATGCAACAGAGTTCGTGCATTGAGCTGAGTTTCTCCAGACTCAGATTTGAGTTAGGAGGAAAACAGAGCACTTATGGGTTAAACCGTGTGCCGTGATGTTGATCCAACGACTAAACTAAACTAAACTAAGCTCATCATTCACTAAGAGAAGGAAAGACAGGCGAAATATTCCTCTCTGAATTCAGACCTACAAAATGTGAATGGTTCGATGTGCAATGAGGATGATCTGTTGTCTAACTAACTAAATGTGATAGTCTTAACTTAAAATACACCTGTACCATACCCATGTGAGCTGTATCATATCTGTCTCAACTGTACAATATACACGTTCCACACCTGTCTACACTGTACAATATACCTGTGCCATACCTGTCTCAACTATTCAATAACCCTGTGTCATACCTGTCTCAACTGTAGAATAAACCTGTGTCACACCTGTCTACACTGTACAATATACCTGTGTCACACCTGTCTCAACTGTACAATAAACCTGTGTCATACCTGTCTCAACTATACAATATACCTGTGCCATACCTGTCTACACTGTACAATAACCCTGTGTCATACCTGTCTCAACTATACAATATACCTGTGTCATACCTGTCTCAACTGTACAATATACCTGTGTCATACCTGTCTCAACTGTACAATATACCTGTGTCATACCTGTCTCAACTGTACAATAACCCTGTGTCATACCTGTCTCAACTATACAATATACCTGTGTCATACCTGTCTCAACTATACAATATACCTGTGTCATACCTGTCTCAACTATTCAATAACCCTGTGTCATACCTGTCTCAACTGTAGAATAAACCTGTGGCACACCTGTCTACACTGTACAATATACCTGTGTCACACCTGTCTCAACTGTACAATAAACCTGTGTCATACCTGTCTCAACTATACAATATACCTGTGCCATACCTGTCTACACTGTACAATAACCCTGTGTCATACCTGTCTCAACTATACAATATACCTGTGTCATACCTGTCTCAACTGTACAATATACCTGTGTCATACCTGTCTCAACTGTACAATATACCTGTGTCATACCTGTCTCAACTGTACAATAACCCTGTGTCATACCTGTCTCAACTATACAATATACCTGTGTCATACCTGTCTCAACTATACAATATACCTGTGCCATACCTGTCTCAACTATTCAATAACCCTGTGTCATACCTGTCTCAACTGTAGAATAAACCTGTGTCACACCTGTCTACACTGTACAATATACCTGTGTCACACCTGTCTCAACTGTACAATAAACCTGTGTCATACCTGTCTCAACTATACAATATACCTGTGCCATACCTGTCTACACTGTACAATAACCCTGTGTCATACCTGTCTCAACTATACAATATACCTGTGTCATACCTGTCTCAACTGTACAATATACCTGTGTCATACCTGTCTCAACTGTACAATATACCTGTGTCATACCTGTCTCAACTGTACAATAACCCTGTGTCATACCTGTCTCAACTATACAATATACCTGTGTCATACCTGTCTCAACTATACAATATACCTGTGTCATACCTGTCTCAACTATACAATATACCTGTGTCATACCTGTCTCAGCTGTACAATATACCTGTGTCATACCTGTCTCAACTGTACAATATACCTGTGTCAACTTTACAATAAACCTGTGTCATACCTGTCTCAACTGTACAATATACCTGTGTCACACCTGTCTCAACTGTACAATATACCTGTGTCATGCCTATCTCAACTGTACAATAACCCTGTGTCATACCTGTCTCAACTGTACAATATACCTGTGTCATACCTGTCTCAACTGTACAATATACCTGTGTCATACCTGTCTCAACTGTACAATATACCTGTGTCATACCTGTCTCAACTATACAATATACCTGTGCCGTACCTGTCTCAACTATACAATAACCCTGTGTCATGCCTGTCTCAACTGTACAATATACCTGTGTCATGCCTGTCTCAACTATACAATAACCCTGTGTCATACCTGTCTCAACTATACAATAACCCTGTGCCATACCTGTCTCAACTATACAATATACTTGTGCCATACCTGTCTCAACTATACAATAACCCTGTGTCATGCCTGTCTCAACTGTACAATATACCTGTGCCGTACCTGTCTCAACTATACAATAACCCTGTGTCATACCTGTCTCAACTGTACAATAACCCTGTGTCATACCTGTCTCAACTGTACAATATACCTGTGGCATACCTGCCTCAACTGTACATTATACCTGTGCCGTACCTGCCTCAACTGTACAATATACCTGTGTCATACCTGTCTCAACTATACAATATACCTGTGTCATACCTGTCTCAACTATACAATATACCTGTGTCATACCTGTCTCAACTGTACAATATACCTGTGTCATACCTGTCTCAACTGTACAATATACCTGTGTCAACTTTACAATAAACCTGTGTCATACCTGTCTCAACTGTACAATATACCTGTGTCACACCTGTCTCAACTGTACAATATACCTGTGTCATGCCTATCTCAACTGTACAATAACCCTGTGTCATACCTGTCTCAACTGTACAATATACCTGTGTCATACCTGTCTCAACTGTACAATATACCTGTGTCATACCTGTCTCAACTGTACAATATACCTGTGTCATACCTGTCTCAACTATACAATATACCTGTGCCGTACCTGTCTCAACTATACAATAACCCTGTGTCATGCCTGTCTCAACTGTACAATATACCTGTGTCATACCTGTCTCAACTGTACAATATACCTGTGTCATACCTGTCTCAACTATACAATAACCCTGTGTCATACCTGTCTCAACTATACAATAACCCTGTGCCATACCTGTCTCAACTATACAATATACCTATGCCATACCTGTCTCAACTATAGAATAACCCTGTGTCATGCCTGTCTCAACTGTACAATATACCTGTGCCATACCTGTCTCAACTATACAATAACCCTGTGTCATACCTGTCTCAACTGTACAATAACCCTGTGTCATACCTGTCTCAACTGTACAATATACCTGTGGCATACCTGCCTCAACTGTACATTATACCTGTGCCGTACCTGCCTCAACTGTACAATATACCTGTGCCGTACTTGTCTCAACTACAATAAACCTGTCCCATACCTGTCTCAATTGTACAATATACATGTGCCATAACTGTCTCAACTATACAATAACCCTGTGTCACACCTGTCTCAACTGTACAATATACCTGTGTCATGCCTGTCTCAACTGTACAATATACCTGTGTCATACCTGTCTCAACTATAAAAAACCTGTGCCATACCTGTCTCAACAACAATAAACCTGTGGCATACCTGTCAACTACAATAAACCTGTGGCATACCTGTCTCAACTATAATAAGCCTGTGTCATACCTGTGACAACTATAGAATAAAACCTGTGCCATACCTGTGACAACTATCCATGAAACCTGAGCCTTACCTGCGGCAGCTGTTTGGAGATCCTCCTGAAAACATGGTAGTACAGGTCCCAGGCTTGTGTGAGGTCTTTCACCACACCTGAGCGTTGGTACTTTCGGCACCATTCCTGAGCTTCCATGAGGTCACGACCATAAGCCTGTGTAACATGGGGACAAATGAAGAAATAAAAAAAAAAAGTCAGGGAGTCACAAGCAGGGAGACACAAATGAAGAAATGGTCACCACTACTGCCACGGCATGGTTGTGCACTGTCATACAATGAATTAACTGCCAATCAGAACAGGCTATCACAGAATGTGAGTGTGCTAGCCATTGGGTGACACCCTAGGAGTGCAGAGGTTACGGCATTGGCAGAGAGAACCGTCATTTGATGACTTAGCTGTCAATCAGACCAAGCTGTCACAGAATGCAAGTGTGCTAGCCATTGGGTGACTCCCCACAAGTGCAGAGGTTACTGTACTGGCAGAGAGAACTGTCATTTGATGACTTAGCTGTCAATCAGACCAAGCTGTCACAGAATGCAAGTGTGCTAGCCATTGGGTGACACCCCACGAGTGTAGAGGTTACGGCATTGGCAGAGAGAACCGTCATTGGATGACTTAGCTGTCAATCAGACCAAGCTGTCACAAAATACATGTGTGCTAGCCATTGGGTGACTCCCCACAAGTGCAGAGGTTACTGTACTGGCAGAGAGAACTGTCATGGGATGACTTAGCTGTCAATGAGAAAAGGCTGTCACAAAATACGAGTGTGCTAGCCATTGGGTGACTCCCCACAAGTGCAGAGGTTACTGCATTGGCAGATAGAACAGGTTGCTGAGGATGGGGACGGAGCGCTTATGGGAATGTCCCGAATGCTGTGATGTCGGTTCCTAAATCAATCAATCAATCAATCATAGAACTGTCATTGGATGACTTAGCTGTCAGTCAGACCAAGCTGTCAAAGAATGTGAGTGTGCTAGCCATTGGGTGACGCCCCACAAGTGACAAGTGGTTACCGCAGTGGCAGAGAGAACTGTCATGGGATATGAGTGTGTGGCAGTAGGTTCCAATGTAGTTCATTTGTATCCATTAATGTTATGGATAATAAAACTGACTATATACTGTAAGTAAGAGTCATGGATCTTTCTTCTCTGTGCTGTGAACCTATGGGTCAAGAAATGTTAGACACAATTTACATCTAAAAAATTATGGGAAATGAACTTTGGACAAATACTAATAACCAACAACTGTGAGAAAAAACGTAGTAGTTATCATTACGCAGATACTGTTGTACCTGTGTGGTATGTTAGATCTTCACATCTACTAAGTCACAGGATAATACAGTGGGGTAACCAGATGAATTTCTCACCACCTTTCCTTCGCAGAAAATTCCAGTTGTAGAAAATGTCAAAGTTATCGAACACATATTTTATGAAGCTGGTTCAACCCCAAAGCCCTGCTTGTTGGAATAGAAGGATCCTGTCATTGTTTCGTAACAAACCTTGGCTACTATACTGGTCAACAAATGCACTAACCCAACCACAACTTCCATTTTATGAGGCTTGATTAGGAGGTCAGCATGGCTGAATGGATAAAACCACCTGCTCTTAAATTTCTGGTGTGCTGATTCAAGGTAGCGGGTTTAACTCCTACACCAGTCAGTTGGAATAAAATGTTGACTTCTCGTCTGCAACTTGGGGATGGAAATTACAAGTACCTCAGAAAACAGAATGGGTTTGTCTGATGGCGAGGGACACTGGTGGTAAGAAAAGCTAACTCCCATACAAAAATCACTCTAGTGCAGTAGGAGTAGCAGCACATGTTTGGACTACCCTTGAGTTCAAAGTGAGCTTAGAAAAAGAAACACAAACAACCAATTAAAGAAAAAAGAATAGACTTGGTTGATAAAGAGTCTTGTCAATGCTTGAGGTTAAAGCCCATGTGTTTGCAGATAAGTGGACTTTTCACTAAGGTAGCACATATCAAGACATCTAGGTCAGTTGGATTTTAAAAAAGTTAGTTCCATATCCTTTACAGGATGTCACAGTCAATCCCAGCATGTTGTGGCTGATTGTGATCTCTTGGCAAGTTTATGTTCAGTAGTGTGCCATTGCTTTCTGAACGACCGGCACTCATACCTCTTTATAAAAAAAACCAGCGCAAGGTGGTCTGCTACCAAATTGCCTGCAGCTGTGTTTAAAATGTGGTATGCAGGATTACAACCTGTGTCTGTAACCCCTTCGCCACGGAGCCGGTAAATAAGTCACAAATTAGTATGTAACAATGATCTATATTAGATGTGAACTTGAAAACTATTTATTATTGTACTTACATTTCTTCTTATTTATCAACATCTCAGTGAACAATGATGCATTTATCCCATAATTTTATCAATCACCCAATAGTCTTTAGGTCACTCCATCCATCATGTGCGATGCCGATAAGCGTGGGGGGTCATGATTCACCATTTCACTCGATCACCAGAGTCGTGGATCAGCTCAGTGTTTCTGTCTTGACCATGCCATGTGGCCAAGCCATCCAGAGATTTACTTCTCTGTCTTACCATTGTTCTTTTTTCCTCGATCTTGCCAGAATCACCAATTTCGCCAATTTATTTCTTCTCATAACATGCCCAAAAATTGTGACTGTCTATGTCTAATTTCTCTAAACAGTTTACGATTTTTATTTGTTTCTTGAAGAACTTGTTCATTGGTTTTTCTGTCTGTCCATGGTATTTTTTGCATTTTCCTCAGAAACCACATTTCCACAGCCATCAGATGTTTTTCAGCTTGTCTGTTCATTGTCCACGCATCACATCCATACAAAAGTACAGATTCTATGCAGCACCTCAACACTCTTTTTCTTTTTTAGGTCACTACCTTCTTATTTATCAATATATTCTCAGTGACCACTGGTGCATTTATCCCAAAATTTTATCAGTCACCCAATAGTCTTTAGGCCACTGCCTTCTTAATTAACATAATCTCAGTGAACACTGAAGCATTTACCCCATAATTTTATCAGTCACCCAATATCTGCACCATAACAGTCTTTAGGCCACTGCTTTAGCCAATTTTCCACCTCACATTCAACCTCTTTCTCATCAGCGAATCCTGAGGAGAAAATGTTTACCAACCTGTGTGAAAGAAGTTTCCTTAAGAGTCTGGGGGCCACGCTCTATCATGGCATGAAGGGGTTCCAGAGTGCTGAACATGCCACGGACATTCCTGTCTCCAAAGTAAAGTCTGGAGGCCTCTTCAAGTCCCTCATGCCAGAGTTCATGCCACAAGATGGCCACTCGAATGAGTTCTTCAGATACCTGATGTAAAATGGTTAAAAACAAAAGACATATTAATATCATCATCATCAAGTGTCATGCCAACTGGAGAGACATTTATGACTCTCCACAGACCTGGGTCTTTGGTTTTCTAGATCAACTCTGCTGACGATATTCCTCCATGCCATCATCTCAATCCATCCAGCATCATTTCTCTTGGCCTGCCTCTGCCTCTCTTCCCCTCGATCTCTCCAGTGCCTCTCTTCTCATCACATGACTAAAGAAAGCTGTTCGTCTCTTTCTTATTGTTGCATACAATGTTCTAGTTTCATTAGCCTCTTAAAGCTATCGTTGTTAGTTACTTTGGCTGTCCAAGGAATTCACAACATTCATCTCAGGAACAACATCTCTGTTGCTCCCAAGTTCTTCCTAATTTGTTCATTTACATTCCAAGATTCACTGCCATACAGCAAAACAGGTTCTATATAGCAGTTCAGCACTCTCTTTCTTACACTCAGTGACAGTGACTTATTGCATAAGATACTCTTCATTTTCTTAAATGCAGCTTTTGCTTGCCCTATTCTGCTCTTAATCTCCATTGTGCATCTTCCATTTGACGTTATAAATGCCCCTAGGTATTTAAAATTATCCACTTGGTTAAGCATATTCCTTTATATTTCCATTTCACATTTTGTTGTCACTTTTTATTTGGATATCACCACTGTTACTCTTCTCTTGCTATTCAAGGCGAGTCCTTTCTTGGCACTCTCTGTTACTACAATGTCCAACAAATGTCAATGAAAAATTGTGTGTGGTCTGTCCGTACGTATGAATGTGAATCCTAGACAATGAGTAATAAAATGGTGAGAAAGCAGAGCAAGATACATAAAGAATGTAACAGCATCATCATATCAATCCTTGGTCAAACCAATTAAGAAAGAAAACCAGTTCCTCAAACCAGAGGTTGACAATCCACAATATATGAACGCACCATGACTAAGGGGAAAGTGGAATACATAATGATAGCAATAAAACTGGATGGGTTGAGAGTCAGGGGAAAACCTAGAGAAAATAATCAGACAACTTAACATCATGGCATGAAGCAACATCTATATCAGAAATTAATAGAGAGGTAAGCATGGCCAAATGATAAGTCATAATAATACCCTTGTATATGAGCACAGACAGGAAGCAGTGGGAATGTTTTAAAGACAGATGTTGAGAATGCCATGAGCAGAGAAGAAAACAAACATAGAAGAAGTGATAAGTGTTATATTGGCTGTTCATGATTACTGGGCAAATCTACAGTCAGTAGTTTATCATTGCTTTCTGAATGACCGGCACCCATACCATTTCATAAAAAACCAACATAAGGCGGTCTGTTGCCAAATCATTCACAGTTGTGTTTCGAATGCGGGTATGCGGTTTTACCAACTACGTCCATAACCCCTTCGCTACGGAGCAGGAGTGTCACTAGATCACTCATAATAATCAAATTAATAAAACAAATGAACTTTATGGGGCACATCAATAGAAGATACATTTGTTGAGAAATTAGCAAAATCCAACTGACCATGAACAAATCAAAAGATAAGGAGAAAGAAAATAACTCAGCAAAACCATGAAGAAAGGAAGTTTTTTCAAAAGAGGTATGACTCACTGCAAAGATAGCCGCAAGGAATCTGGGTTGCTGAATTACTTCCTTTTTTTATGCTACAAATCCCTTACAGAACGTTGCAGTCAACAACATAATTCTTCAGCTGCTGTTGATGTACTAGGCAAGATTACTCTCAGTAGTTTGCCATTGCTTTCTGAGCGACCAGCTCACATACCCCCGTAAGTTACCAGCGCGGCTTGAACCGCTGCCGGTTCGGGCACAGCTGCGTTACTCACGAGAATATACGGGGTTACGGTGAAAGCCGTAAAACCCTTCGTCCAATGATGGCGGGTAGGCATAGCTTCCTTCAAGCCAAATGGTACCTGAGAGTTGCTGCAGATAGGAATCACCCGCTGCATGAAGCCATGATGGATATGGCCAATGGTCATAGACTAAGATGAGGCAATAATACTCCAATAGGGGACAAAAGTCAAAAGAAGGAATCTGTAGGAAAGTAAAGGCGGTTGGCATAATACTAAGCATATCAGCCATCATGTGTCAATTGGTTATAGACAAATATTTGTGTAGGAGACTATATCCTCAATGTCATTTGGTTATAGAAAATGCTGGTGTAGGAGAATATATCCTCAATATGTCATTTGGTTATAGAAAATGCAAGTGTAGGAGACTATATCCTCAATATGTCATTTGGTTATAGAAATGCTGGTGTAGGAGACTATATCCTCAATATGTCATTTGATTATAAAAAATGTTGATGTGGGAGACTATATCCTCAATATGTCATTTGGTTATAGAAAATGCTGGTGTAGGAGACTATATCCTCAATATATCATTTGGTTATAAAAAATGTTGGTGTGGGAGACTATATCCTCAATATGTCATTTGGTTATAGAAAATGCTGGTGTAGGAGACTATATCCTCAGTATGTCATCTGGTTACAGAAAATGCTGGCGTAAGAGACTATATCCTCAATATGTCATATGATTATAAAAAATGTTGGTGTGGGAGACTATATCCTCAATATGTCATTTGGTTATAGAAAATGCTGGTGTGGGAGACTATATCCTCAATATGTCATTTAGTTATAAAAAATGCTGGTGTAGAAGATGAAAACCTCAATATGTCATTTGGTTATAGAAAATGCTAGTGAAGGAGAATATATCCTCATTATGTCATTTGGTTATAGAAAATGCTGGTGTGGGAAACTATATCCTCAATATGCCATTTGGTTATAGAAAATGCTAGTGTAGGAGAATATATCCTCATTATGTCATTTGGTTATAGAAAATGCTGGCGCAGGAGACTATATCCTCAATATGTCATTTGATTATAAAAAAATTTGGTGTGGGAGACTATATCCTCAATATGTCATTTGGTTATAGAAAATGCTGGTGTGGGAGACTATATCCTCAATATATCATTTGGTTATAAAAAATATTGGTGTGGGAGACTATATCCTCAATATGTCATTTGGTTATAGAAAATGCTGGTGTGGGAGACTATATCCTCAATATGTCATTTGGTTATAGAAAATGCTGGTGTAGGAGACGATATCCTCAATATGCCATTTGGTTATAGAAAATGCTAGTGTAGGAGAATATATCCTCAGTATGTCATTTGGTTATAGAAAATGCTGGTGTGGGAGACTATATCCTCAATATGTCATTTGGTTATAGAAAATGCTGGTGTGGGAGACTATATCCTCAATATATCATTTGGTTATAAAAAATATTGGTGTGGGAGACTATATCCTCAATATGTCATTTAGTTATAAAAAATGCTGGTGTGGGAGACCAAATCCTCAATATGTCATTTGGTTATAGAAAATGCTGGTGTAGGAGACGATATCCTCAATATGCCATTTGGTTATAGAAAATGCTAGTGTAGGAGAATATATCCTCAGTATGTCATTTGGTTATAGAAAATGCTGGTGTGGGAGACTATATCCTCAATATGTCATTTGGTTATAAAAAATGCTGGTGTGGGAGACCAAATCCTCAATATGTCATTTGGTTATAGAAAATGCTGGTGTAGGAGACGATATCCTCAATATGCCATTTGGTTATAGAAAATGCTAGTGTAGGAGAATATATCCTCAATATGTCATTAGGTTATAGAAAATGCTGGTGTAGGAGACTACATCCTCAATATGCCATTTGGTTATAGAAAATGCTGGTGTAGGAGACTACATCCTCAATATGCCATTTGGTTATAGAAAATGCTAGTGTAGGAGAATATATCCTCAATATGCCATTTGGTTATAGAAAATGCTAGTGTAGGAGAATATATCCTCAATATGTCATTAGGTTATAGAAAATGCCGGTGTAGGAGACTACATCCTCAATATGTCAAATTGACATGCAAATGAATTAACTTCCATACACACTGTGATTAGTGAGTAACATTGTCATTGCACCCCGCTCCACAGATGCCCCAATTGCCTACTCACTATCCCTGCCTTACAATGACTGATTGTACCAGTTCTGTGTTCATTAAGTAAATATTTTGCGCTCTTGACAAAAATATGAAGTCTGTTGGCGCCCATGCCTCACTCCAAACTCTCTATATGGACAAAGAAACAGATTCCAAAGTGTCTTTTAAAGTCAACTGTTCATCCTGCATCTTTTGTTACTTTGATATCAGGCCTATCCATTTCTCTTTCCTCCTCGATCGTCGTTATGTCCACCAATTGATCAGCAAGCCTTCCATTCTTGAGAGGCCTAATACATAGATTAAAGTTTGTAGGATTAATTGTGGTATTCTCAGTGTGTCAGGAGGAGGAGGAGGAGGAGGAGGAGGAGGAGGAGGAGGAGGAGGAGGAGGAGGAGGAGGAGGAGGAGGAGGAGGAGGAGGAGGAGGAGGAGGAGGAGGAGGAGGAGGAGGAGGAGGAGGAGGAGGAGGAAGAAGTGAATTGTGGATTAATTGTGATATGCTCAGTGTGTCGAGAGGAGGAGAAGAAAAATTGTGGATTAAATGTGATGTGCTCAGTGCATTGAAAAAAGAAGGCGGCGAAGAATTGTGGATTAATACTGATATGTTCAGTGTATCATGAGGAGGAGGAGAAGAATAATTAATTAATGGATTCATTGTGATGTGCTAAGTGGCTTAGTGTGTCGAGAGGAGGAGAAAGAGGAGGAGAAGAAGAATTGTGGATTAAGTGTGATGCGCTCAGTGTCGAGAGGGGAGGAGGAGGAGGAGAAGGAGGAGGAGGAGGAGGAGGAGAAGAAGAAGAAAAAGAAGAATTGTGGATTAATTGTGACATGCTCAGTGTATTGAGCCACTCACATTGTATGAGGCTAGTCTGGACCTCATTAAGTTGCTCTGTACAAGTACAGCTTGGGATTAAAAACCCAGATACTACCCTGGCAAGCTAGGACACCACCCACTACATCACTCTAAACTGGTAACACAAACAGAACAGAATGTCAGGCACCCCTACCAGCATAGCTTGGGCCACCAGAGTCTGGCTTCTTTCACACATGCTCTTCAGGATCTTGTTTGCAGCTGCCTGCCGTAAAGCGGTGTTCGATTTGGAAGCCACAGTCAGTGGATAGATCAAGGCCTGTCAGATGTAACAACAAATTTAATCACATTGAGTTTACCCATGGGTGGAATCTCAATAGTAAATCACATTATACTACTATGGTGAGTAGAACCTCAAAAGTAAACCACATTTTTTCACATGAGTGATGTCAAAATTAAAACATATGACTTATTTCCATGAGAATAATTTCAAAAAATAAATTATATGTTTTTCTAACAGCAAAACCTGAAGAATAAATGACACATTTTGTCATGAAAAGAATCTCAAAAGTAAATATTTACCAAGAGTAGAATGTCAAAAGTCAATAAATACCATAAGTAGAATAATAATAATAATGTTTGCATATCCTTTACAGGACATCGCTGTCAAATTCAGCATCTTTCAGCTGATTATTTATTTCTTGGCAAGATTACGCTCAGTAGTTTGCCATTGCTTTCTGAGATAAGTAGAATATCAAGAGTAAATATACACCAAGAGTAGAATGTCAAAAGTCAATATCTACCATAAGTAGAATGTTAGTGGGTAGGGGTATCTTTATCAAAGGAGATGAGAGACGCCTCCTTTCCCCGTTAGTCTACGGGACACTCTTGGCAAGGTGGAGTACCCGTTTATCCCGCACCACCAGGGTTACATGAAGCCACGAGCAGGTGGTGGATGGAGTGTGAGAGCAGCCCACAGATTGTTGTTGGTTATGGTCTGCACTCTGCTGCGCTAGACAGATGGTCGCATCAGTAGAAACACACCAAAAGAACAAACACGCACGCACATTCATACATACATCATTTACACAAACTAGCTCAGTTATATACTCACTTCATAACTCACAAATACACACTCCTTTACATGCACAAATACCCACTCACAATCACAAATACACCAACAAACGTTTATTTATACTTCATTATCTTTCTCTCTTCATCTGTATCTGAAAGTGCATATGTTAATTATGTGTGAATGGGAAGGAGTGGTTGTGTGTGCCTTGCTGTATGTATGAATTAGGTTGTATGGGTGAGAGAGAGAGAGCGAGAGAGAGAGAGAGAGAGAGAGAGAGAGAGAGAGAGAGAGAGAGAGAGAGAGAGAGAGAGAGAGAGAGAGAGAGAGAGAGAGTGAGTGAGAGAGAGAGAGAGAGAAATCAAATCAAATCAAATCAACTTTATTAGGGTCACAAATTGGGCGCGCAGGCCCGTCTGACATTCGGCCCTTCCAATCACTCATCTTTCATTCATCAAGAGCATTATACATTTACATAGGAAGCAAAATAAACATTGTGAAATGAATGTTGTAAACATAAACAAGGCAAATTACCATGTTATGAGGCCCATCTCCCACCTATCCATACATCACCCCACCCACACACACACCCCCACCTACCCACACACACGCACACCAAGGGACACATACATAGCCCACCAACCAACCATTCCCCCTCCCGCACATCCCCTACCCACACACACTGCCCTCCTCTGTTCCCCCAACCAAACCACACTCGCCACCCACAAACATTCCCCCAACCAAACCACACTCGCCACCCACAAACATTCCCCCACCAACCCACACATCCCACGCCCACCCACATACACATCCTAACCCATACATCCTCTCCCCACCCACACCTCAAACCACCCAGCCCCCAGCCACATCTCCATCGACCACATATTTCCCACCCATGCACACAATCCCCCACCAACCCACACATCGCACATCCACTCACACATCCCCAAACCATACACACACATCCGCACCAACTGACATCTCCCTACCCCCCCCCCCCCACCCCCCACATCTTCCTAACCACCCATACATCCCCAATCCACTCACACACACCCCACCATCCACACATACATCCTCCACCCACCCACACATGCCTTAACCCAATCCCCCACCACACAATCCCCCATCCTCACATCACATACATCCCCTACCACGCAATATTCCCAACCCACGCACATACACATACCCCTCACCAACACATCCCACACCCACATACCACCACACATCCCCACCTACACACCACACACATACCCCCACCCACACACCACAAACATCCCCCATCCACACACACATACCTCACCCACACAATATCCCCAACCAACACACGACACGCCTCTCCCCACCCACACACATATTCCCTACCCGTCCACCAACACACACTCACTCACGCACACATCCTCCACTATGCACCCACACACCCCCACCCACCCCCAACCAAACCTCTCTCAATCACAATACCCCTACCCACACACATCCCCCACCCACTCACGCATCCCACCCCGACACATACACATCCCTCACCCACCTACACATCCCTAAGCCACTCACACACCCCCACCCACACATTCCCCATCCACACACACATCTCCCACCCACACACCCCCACCACCCACAAATACTTCCCCCAACCACTACACATCCCCTACTCACCCACACATAAACCCACCCATACACACATTCCCCGCACCCATCACACACATCCCCCACACCACACACTAGCCCCCACCCACACACATATCCTCACCCATACCACCACAAACATACCCTCCACCCACACACCATGCACACATACCCCACCAACACACCACACACATATCTCAAACCCATACACCATACACTTCTCCCCACCCGCCCTTGCATCCCCAATCCACCCAACACAATTCCCTACCCACACAAACCCGCCACCCACACATACTTCCTCAAACCATCCACACATCTCCACCCACATAAACACACATCCCCTGCACCCGACCCATACACATATCCTCCACCCATACAAACATCCCCCACACCCATTCCCACACCCCTACTTTCACTCCCACACATCCATCCACACATCCCACCAACACCCACAAATATCACTACCCACCAAAACCCACACACCCAACCCATCAAAATGCATACCCCCACCCACACATCCCCCACCCACACATATCCCCACACTCACACACATCCTCCACACACACTCACACCTCCTCACATCTAGACACATTCAAAATGTCTCACGTTAGCAATGAAATTAGTATGAACAAACTCCCACACTTTACTCACACACATACACTGACAATTGTCATGAGCAGTCTCATAAAAATGTTAAACATGGAGAAAAATGTGTACATAAAAAGTATGTGACGTAAAAATAATGATGCTCCCACACACAGAGATACACACCGAGAAGGCAGGCACACACACACACACACACACAAACACACATACACACATTCACTCTCACACTCACTCATTCTGTATCTCATTCACACTCACTGACTCTCTCACTCAAACTACAGTAATGAACATGAGTTTATATTATGCATGATAAAATCAAATGGTATTTACCTGATAATATGACAGATGAGAATACACAAACATATGGATTCGCGTGTTACATAACATGCGTGTTACATGACATGCATCTGCTCAGCTCTCTCTCTCTCTCTGTATTCTTTCATATACACACTCACACGCATGCGTGCGCTCACACACACACACACACACACTAACACATCAACTCTCCCACTGTCTCACTCTCTCACACACAATCCTTCACACACACACTCACTCTCTCAATCACACTCTCTCACACATACACATACGCATGAACGCATGCACACACTCCCTCTCTCACACATACATGTACGAATGCATGAACTGACACATTCCCTCACCATTTCTAGCTCAATCACTCTCTCCACACACACGCATGCACGTGCGCAAACACACATTCACTCTCTCACTCTCTCTGACACCCACTTTCTCTCTCTCTCTCTCTCTCTCTCTCTCTCTCTCTCCCCCACACGCACACATATATATATAGTGAACAATTATAGTTAAAAAATTATAATGAACAATTATAATGAACAATTATACGAGAGAGAGAGAGAGAGAGAGAGAGAGAGAGAGAGAGAGAGAGAGAGAGAGAGAGAGAGAGAGAGAGAGAGAGAGAGAGAGAACTGTGAGTTGAGTGCATAACTGTGAGAGTCTGTGTAAATGATATAAGTAAGTCAGTGAGCCAGTGAGCCAAGTAAATAGTAAGTAAGTAAGTCAGTCAGTCTCTGTCTGTGTGTGTGTGTTTATGCATGTGCATGTATATATGTGTCTTTCTGCCTGCCTACGTACATACGTACGTACATACGTAGGCAGGCAGGCAGGCGTATGTGTGTGTGTGCGTGCGTGCGTACGTACGTGCGTACGTACGTACGTATGTATGTATGTATGTATGTATGTATGTATGTTTAGGCATGTGCGTGTGTATGTTTGTCTGGCTGCCTGCCTGTCTCATAACGTAGTACTATGCATTATGTTCACAGCTTTCATTTGACAGTGATTTTTTAACTATGTGAATGTAACATGCACAATAGATCATTGATGTACAGAAGATAAGTAATTGGACGGTCCGAATGTAAGTTGGGCCTGTGTGTCCAATGTGTGACCTTTTTAAAATAAAGAGTGTTCTCTCTTTGAAAGAGGAAGAAGTAGAAGAGGAATAACTTTCTTTTGTCTAATATTGAATTGTCATCAATCTCCTAAAATCACAAACAAGCAACAAACTAGCAACAAACAGCAACAAATTACCAACAAACAGCAACAAATTACCAACAAACAACCTACAAACAGCAACAAACTACCAACAAACAAGCAACAAATAGCAATGAACAGCAACAAACAAGCAATATACTAACAACAAGCAACAAACAGGAACAAACTAAAAACAAACAGCAACAAATTACCAACAAACAGCAACAAATTACCAACAAACAAGCAACAAATAGCAATGAACAGCAACAAACAAGCAATAAACTAACAACAAGCAACAAACAGGAACAAACTAAAAACAAACAGCAACAAATTACCAACAAACAGCAACAAATTACCAACAAACAACCTACAAACAGCAACAAACTACCAACAAACAAGCAACAAATAGCAATGAACAGCAACAAACAAGCAATAAACTAACAACAAGCAACAAACAGGAACAAACTAAAAACAAACAGCAACAAATTACCAACAAACAGCAACAAATTTCCAACAAACAGCAACAAATTACCAACAAACAGTAACAAATTACCAACAAACAACCAACAAACAGCAACAAACTACCAACAAACAAGCAACAAATAGCAACAAACAGCAACAAACAAGCAATAAACTAACAACAAGCAACAAACAGGAACAAACTAAAAACAAACAGCAACAAATTACCAACAAACAGCAACAAATTACCAACAAACAGCACCAAATTACCAACAAACAGCAACAAATTACCAACAAACAGCAACAAATTACCAACAAACAGTAACAAACTACCAACAAACAGCAACAAACAACCAACAAACAGTAACAAACTACCAACAAACAAGCAACAAACTAGCAACAAATTAGCAACAAACAAGCAATAAACTAGCAACAAGCAACAAACAAGCAACAAACAGGAACAATCTAGCAACAAACTAGCAACAAACAAAAAGCAGACTACATTAGGAGCATGAAGAGGCAGCTACCTGTGGGTGAGCCTTGCCGATCTCAATAAGCAGTTGATGCACCAGTTTCTGCACCAGGGACCTGGGTGTATCGATGCGAGCAATCAGCTGAGGGATCACCTGCAGCCAGTTGTCTATCTGTATGCTCTTGACTCCATCCGCCATCATCTCGTAGACCTCAGGCCACTGCCCGTAGTCAAACCACAGAGTCAGTAGTCTGTTGGCAAAGTATATAGTTGTCACTGTCGCATGTGTTGTAGTTTAGTTTAGTTTAGTCGATGAATCAACATCACGGCACACGGGTGCAACCCATAAGTGCTCCGTTCTCCTCCTAACTCAAACCTGAGTCTGGAGAAACTCAGCTCAGTGCACGAACTCCGTAGCACCGGCGAGGATCCTGAAATACTTTGGGTAGATTTTTAACTTGAAATTTTGCCCGGGCAGTGCCGTTAGGCTACTCTTTATCGATTTCCAACTGCCAAGGGATTTTTTATGTGTGCAACAATACACACGGGCGTCCAATCTCACTACCCAGAGACCAGGGGAAATTTTATTACCAGAAGTCCACGAAAAAAAATCCCGGTCATCACCGAGGCTTGAACCCGTGACCTCCAGCACTCGAGGTGGACACCATACCTCGAGACCATGCAGCCCCCTATGTCGCATGTGTTTACTGTTGGATGTTGTGATGAGAATAGAGGCATTGGAGAACATTGTGACAACTGGAAAGATCGCGGGGAAGAGAGGCACAGGCAGACTACGTGAAATGATGCTGGATAAATTGAGATGGTGGCTTGGAGGAATATCATCAGCAGACTTAATCCAGAACACCAAAGGCCGAGATCTGTGGAGAGCCATGAATGCCTACACCAGCTGGCAGGGCACTTGATGATGATAATGATTAACTTCATAAAATAGAACCTTGTGTTCATATGCATCCATTGTGGGCGAAGATTTACAGCACTAATTGATCTGATCAGCCACATTCGCTACCGCCATGGGTTGTAGTTAATATGCCTTTTTGAAGCACAATGTAACAAACTATCGTCTGTCAAGATGGCAAGGTAACAATGAATGAATAAGATAGCATATTCACATCAACCTTATGCTACCAATGTTAAACTTGGACATTATTCAAATCACACTTAAGCAAAATCAACACCTGCGAGATGAGATGTCTGAGAAGAGTTGCCAATTTAAATATCTGAGGCCGAGTGAGAAATGATGCTATCAGACAAACAGTGGGATCAACACCTTGTGCCACATATATTGAAAGGATTCTGGTCCCCAACATGGAGGATAGGCATTTAAACGGTTAAAGCCTCTGGAGTGTTTATGCTTGTGGCTACCATTTGCATTTGCATTTTCCTCATGTTGGACTGGAAGTACGTGGTTCCATCACCCTGCTACTGAGTTGAGTGTGTGGCATGACACTGTGAGCTGTGAATTTTGTGTGAAATGCTTTTACATCTGTCTGCTGTTGTTTGTAGCGTGAACTGCATGTTCAGAATAATGGTGGCCGACTTTGTCACAGAACTGTCTGGTTTGCCTTATGCAGTAATGTGTGGCTACTGGTTTTCTAGCGACTGCCGCTTCCATCGACGATGAACTTTATTTTTTGTGTAGGACTGTTGTGTTGGCATTCTGGTGACGGTATTATGCACAGTGTACCTGCACAGGCTATTGGTTTGTAGAGACTCCTGTATGTTCCACTTTTCACATGGGGCAGTGAGGAGCATTTTGTGTGATATTCACTGGCACAGGAATGGAGCATAATGGGGACGACCTGTTGCCAAGAAGTTGGAACCACGTCGAATGACTAATATTAAAAGGCAAAAGATCAAATGGTTCAGCCGTCTCATTAGAATGTAACACCATCAGTTACCAGAACTGGTGCTGCATCAAAGATCTGATACAAGAGTTAGAGGACGCCTGAGAAGAAAATGGATTGATGACATCAAAGTTATTGTACAATTGCATGGTAAAAACCTATCTGATGCTCAAACATCAATATTCCTTCCGAAGACACTTGACGGCAACAATCATGGTGATAATGAAGATGGCTAGCTTCACTGGATAAAATAAGTCTTCATCTGCAACAGTAAAGATAATCTATGCACTGTGGTTCCAAATCTTCTTATCCTTTACTGCACTCTAACTCCATGGTGGGGGGGGGTTTGTTATAGACGCAGTTCATAATCTTGCATACAGCGTTCGAAACACAGCTGCGAGCGATTTGGCAGCAGACCGTCTTGTGTTGGGTTTTTTATAAAATGGTATGGGTGCCAGTCATTCAGAAAGCAATGGCAAACTACCTAATGTAAAACTTGCCAAGAGCTTACAAACAGCCAATAAATGTAGGGGTTGACTGCAACATCCTGTAAAAGGATATGCGACTAACATTTTACTGCACCATCATATCATCATCATGAGCCCTGACAATAAGCATGGGTAGTCTAGCTTCTAATCTGACATGGACAAGGTCCAAGGTTCATACCAGAACATGATCAGCATTGCCAGCAGTGGGTTGCGCTCAACCTTCAAACATAAAATATTACTAGAAAATTCTAGCTGAGCATTCTTGTTTTGGCTGGTTTTTTGCTTAGTCTTTCTTGCTTGTTAATAAACTCTGGTTGAAACATTTGCCACTACTTTTGCGTGTTTTTCCTTTCATCGAGCTACCTAGTCATATTCTGTATTTATTTAGATTCTAAAAATCGTGAATATCTTCATCTAACTTCTCTAAACAAATTTATGGTTTTCATCTGCCTCTTGAAGGATTGTCTCTTAATGTTTATGTCTTTGCATTTTCCATATAAACACAATTCTGTTGCCATAAGATGTGTCTCGGCTAGACTGTTTATTGCCCATGTTTCCCATCATTCATACAACAGCTCAGCTATATATATACTTTTTGGCGCCTGTTATTTGTTATTTTGACTTCTCTGTCTCTGTACTCTCCCCTTGCTTTTGCTCTGTTCTCATCCCACTCATGTCTTCCTTGTGAAGATTGACCTTCCAACATCCTTATTTCCTCTTGGCTTACACTTTACCTACTATGTAACTTCAGGTGATTTGATCTATGGAGTTCATGGCCCTCAGTTTAGATTTTTGTGCCCTAGGATTCAGTTTCGACTTGTGTCTTTGGATTTGGACAACCTTATACCTCAGTTAAATGACTTCATTGTTATTTTTAAAATGTAGTTGTATCAGTGCTTTGTGTGCTGATGAAGACTTTCAAACAGCAACATCCATTTGTGATAGTGTTCTTGTAAAGACAACCAACTTCACTTTCCATTTTTGTTTATCTATTCATTGTAAAACAAAGCAGGAAAGATTAATACATAATAATAATAAGAATCATTGTTCTTGTCTTTTTCATTCATCATTATCATGTGGCAGTTCCTCAGCAGATGGTCAACTGCCAGTAGTGCTCTAAATCCTTTACCAGTTCCTTTACCTCAAACAATTTCATACCCAAGGTGTCTTTAATGTCCTGAGTCCACCTTCATGATGGCTGACCTGGGCCATTCATCATCATCATCATAACGTGGCCTGCTAAATGGTGTAGCGATCATGTCTGCCCACAGATCTCTGTTCATTGAAGTTCTGGTTCAACTCTACTTCTTAGACCTGAGCGTTGGTACTTCCTGCATGATTCCTGGGCTTCCATGAAGCCTTGGTTGTCAAATGGTCTAGGATCAAAGCTCCGAAAGGCAAACAGTTAGAGCAATGCTTTGCTTCTTCTTCTTCTTCTTTCGTTCGCTTGAAATATGTCTATATCTGCAATGTTGTCTCTTGCATGAATTTAACTGTCTTATTCAGTTCACACAGTAGACTATAGAGTTTATCTTCCACTGTCGTTTCTCTAGGCCAGAAGGTTTGCCTAGATATGTTATATTTTTGCTGATGCTTTGCTGGTAAGGCAGCTTCTGCAGCTTGTCTTGTTCCAAATGTACTAGTGTTGCCTTTCCTCTGGAGTAAATAGGCAGGCCGAGAGAGGGATCATGTTGTATGGGCAACATATGTTCTCTACAATTCAGCCCAGGCTTTGTGCTATGAAGAGGTATAACTCCATCCCTGATCCCCGCCATGGATTGTAGTTATTATGCCTTTTTTGAAGCACAATGTAACAAACTATCATCTGTTATGACGGAAAGGTGCCAGTTGTATGCACCTGATGAGATGCAGCGAAATATACCAGGCAATAAATCATGCAACATACTGTTTGTTGCTTCTGCATTTATATTCTTTTTCTCTGGCCCTTGAGGCTACAAGTGAAGTACAGGCCCATAACCACTAATAGTCATGGCTGGTAAAGATTAGTTTCATTTTCATGCCAGGGCATGCAGGTGTACATGCTGACAGGCTTGCAGGTAGAGCTCCTTTGGAGGGCGGACGAGCCATAGACAAGGCTAATATACTGAATGCCCTACGAGAAGTAAGTCATTAGCGAGAAGCAAGTGATAACAGTGAATCTACAACCATGGTCAGACTGCGAAAACAGCAAGTTAAAAGAGGTGTGGCCAAACAAGAACACTATGTAGGAAGCCAAAGAAGATTAATAAACCAACACAGAACTGGCGTCGTTAGTCGCTACACACTGCAGGATTTACTGAGGAGGGGATCCGAGCACTTATTGACTGAATGGTTTAATGTGCAATGAGGATGATCTGTCGACTAACTAACTAACCAAGCCCTTTGTAGGTCATTTCATGGCTGTTAGATGTTGGCCGGCTTTTTCTACAGTGTGAGATAGCTTGTCCCAGACCAGCACTCTATCTTAACATTGACTAACCTAAACTAAACAATACACTCTGTTCAAAGCCACAACTGCTCAGTCTCATTGAACATATCTCAACTGAAACTTCTAGAAAACATCACAAAGTATCTTGCCTGAGTGTATCCTGCAGACTATTCTGAGATGAGAGATCAATGGACTTGAAAAATCCATGGACAGCTAGAATGCAGTGCTTCTGGATCTTGGCAGGAATTCCCTTAGGATAAGAACAATAATGCCTTAAAATTCTCCAGCGCATCTGACAGTTACAACAGAAAAATAATATACATGTTCTTGCAGGTATCTGTAAAATCTAACAGGCACAACAGATTTGAGACTTTTAAGAATATCTGAGATCGAAAGCATAAAAACAGCCGTAGATTTTTACAGATATCTGAAAGTTGTGAAAAGAAAAACAACTGTAGATTACTGTATCTGAAAAATATGCTAATTATTTTTTATATTTTTTTAGTTTTTTTTTTTTTTTGCACTTGCTCGCTTTGAACTCAAACATAGTCCATATAAACTACTTCTAGTTGCACTGGACTGAATTTTGCACATGGATTGGCTTTCCCTATTACCATGGTCCCTCGCCATCAGGCGAACCCACTCCGACTTCAGAGGTATTTGTAATTTACGTCCCAAAGTCAAGGACAAGATGACAACATTTTAGTCCAACTGTCCGAAGTAGGGGTTGAACCCTTTACCTCAGCATCAGCACACCGGATGTTTAAGAACATGTGTTCTTATCCATTCAGCCATGCTGACCTCCAGATGTCAATTACTGGCAGCAAAGGTTTCCTTGATCACACTGGGTAGTTTACAAAAATGCCAAGAGAGTCCATGTGTAAGTTAGTCATGTAAAAATATTTCATGGTATTCAATAACTGGAAAGAGTAGGCCATAGTGTGACTGCTCTGGCACAAATGCTAGGGTTTGGTTGGTTGTCTGTGAATCATCCGGAAGACTGAGTTTTAACTGATGCATCAGTGTTCAGGTCATGTGAGTGAAGAAAAGGGCTTGCAGTTATTGGGGGAAGGTTGGTAAAGTGACTTTTCCCCTGCTCCGGTACTTGCAGTTATTGGGGGAAGGTTGGTAAAGTGACTTTTCCCCTGCTCTGGTACTTGCAGTTATTGGGGGAAGGTTGGTATAGTGACGGTTATATTGATGTTGGCTCTTGGTTCGTCTGTTTTGGGTGGTTATAGTCCTTAGAAGGACTCATCCTTTGGTTTAGTTGCTTTTGCTCCTGACCCATGAGCATCTCAAACATATTCTTGGTTGCCTCCGCCAATTTGTATACTTTTGTATATGTGTGTATACTAATTTGTATACGCTAATTTGTATACTGTTCTGTTGCCATTATACGTTTCTACCTCCCCCTCATTTCTTGTTTTCTTGAGTAGCCCTTATAAGGACACTAATCCTCTGCTTCTTTGTCTTCATCTGCCCTGTTTCTCCCATTGAAGCATAGAACCCCCCCTCCCCACCCCCAAATTAACTTGTGCCAAGCCATCTGATCTTTTGTTTTACTTTTGCAGCTCCCTTTTTGTTCTCCCTATATTATTCTCTGCCTAAATTCTCTTTTCCGTGTGTTTCTAGGTCTTCCTCTATTTTGCTTGTGGGTTCCATAGAAATGACTTCCTAATAATACTATGATCAGATGTTTTCAATGTGTGCCCTACCCAGCACCAGCATCTTTCTGTCAAGTCTTGATTCATTTGAATCTGTCAAGTTCTCTTGCAATGCTATTTACAGCAAATCTGTCATATTTTCTAATTTTAGCAAAGTTCTCTGTGGAACCAAATTTGCCTTCAAACTCCAATCTCTCCTCTCTTAACCAGACAATAGTAAAGCCTTACCGCTCCAATCTCTCCTCTCTTGACCAGACAATAGTAATGCCTTCCTGCTCCAATCTCTCCTCTCTTGACCAGACAACAGTGATGCCTTCCTGCTCCAATCTCTCCTCTCTTGACCAGACATTAGTAATGCCTTCCTGCTCCAATCTCTCCTCTCTTGACCAGGCAACAGTAATGCCTTCCCACTCCAATCTCTCCTCTCCTGACTAGACAACAGTAATGCCTTCCCGCTCCAATCTCTCCTCTCTTGACCAGGCAACAGTAATGCCTTCCCACTCCAATCTCTCCTCTCTTTACCAGACAACACTGATGCCTTCCCGCTCCAATCTCTCCTCTCTTTACCAGACAACACTGATGCCTTCCCACTCCAATCTCTCCTCTCCTGACTAGACAACACTGATGCCTTCCTGCTCCAATCTCTCCTCTCTTGACCAGACAACAGTGATGCCTTCCTGCTCCAATCTCTCCTCTCTGGACCAGACCACGCCAATCTCTCCTCTCTTGACCAGACAACAGTGATGCAGTTGGCTTTCAAGACCACCACATTGAGGTGGGATCGGGGTTTGGTCACCACTTGCCGATGAACCCAGACTCAGGCAATCAAGTTTTGAGATCCAGACTGCACTCATCTCTTCTGCTGCATCTTCAACCGCAAAATCTGACTGATGGACCCAGATGTAAGTATCACCATCATGATCCCCAACAAGTGGCACAGGTTTCATGCTTCTCCGCAAACCTTGGCGTTCTGGATCAATACTATTGATGATATTCCTCCATACCACAGTATTATGTTTTCATCATTGCCCTCTTTATTTCTAATTTAATTGATGCTACTTGTTTCCATTAAATATTATTTCATTATTCTGAGATCTTTTTCACATCAGTTTTAATATTTTCCAACAGATGTAAGCAGTCAAGCTATTAATTACAAACTGCAATCACCTCTTCCGCTGAACCTTCAAACCTAAAATGTCACGCTAATAATGCAACAAATTAACAAATTATGGTCACAGACTCACAGTCTCTGGTTTAGGATTACTTCCAAAGTCCTGCAGTCGAGGAGGCCCTTCCGGAGCATTGGTAGGTGTTGCTGTTGCACCCGCTGCTTGATCCTTCTGCTTGTAAAACAGAACTGCTTCATAATTCATCAGTGCCAGCGAGTGCCATGCCTGGCAAAAAGCAGACATCAGAAAAACAGTGTTAAGACTCAGTATAATATACAAACTATGTCAGAAAGAAAACAAGCTAGTTGCATATCCTTTACAGAACATCTCAGTCAACCCCAGAATTTTATGGCTGTTTTTTGATATCTTGCAAGTTTTAAGTTCAGTAGTTTTCCAATGATTTCTGCATGACCGGCACTCATAACACTAAATGAAAGTCAGGGCTAGGCAGTCAGCTTGCAAATCCCCCGCAGCTGTATTTCGAACGTGATAAGCGGGGTTGCAAATTGCGTTCTTAACCCATTTGCCACAGCGCTGGTGTGCTGATGTCGAGGTATCAGGTTCATCCCTTACACTTGACAAGTGGACTAAAATGTTGACTTCTCATCCTTGACTTGGGTACCTAAATTACAAGTACCTCTGAAGTCGGAGTGAGTTCGCCTGATGGCGAGGGACACTGGTAAAAGGAAAGCTAATCCACGTGCAAAATTTAGTCCAGTTCTACTAGAAGTAGAAAGTGAGCGAGAACAACAAATAACCAAAATACTAGACCAATATTTGTATAGCCCAATACAGCTTCACAGTACAATCTACAAGGGAACAACCTTATTGCAGTGCTGCTCTATTCGCCATCAAGGTGTGCAAGACCCCTTCACATCTGTGGAGAGACATGCCAATCCTTGGAACATTTAGCAGACTGGGGACACTGTGAATGGACCACACCAAGAAGACATGCATAAAGTCATGGCCAGTGTAAAGTCTGATTCTCATCTTGGGGTCTCAATGGCCCTGCAGTCAGATAAGGCTGCAAAAGAGATATCAAGTTTGCTTTCACAAACTGGGAAACATCCCCCCCCCCCAAAAAAAAAGCCACTTTTGTTATTCTTAACTTGGGGTTTCAACGGCCTTTCAGTCAGACAGGACTGTAAAAGAGATATGAACTTAAGGGGTGCTTGTAATTTATGCCCGAAGTCAAGGACGAGAAAATATTTTAGTCCAACTGACCGATGTAGGGATTGAACCCGCTACCTCTGCATCAGCACATCGGATATTTCAGAATGAGCGTTCGTATTCAATCGGCCAAGGTGACCTGCTGTCAGCACTTGACTCTGTTATGTTCTGTCTGAGATTGTGAAATGTCAGGAATCATGAGCACCTGCACCAGTCCAGGCACTTCATTGTGATGGGTCAGCTCAGGACTCGGGAGTCTCCGTGGCCAAGTGGTCAGGCCATCTGCCTCAGCTCTGAAGATCGCGGGTTTAATTCCGGGCCACGTCATTTAGTTCACGAGTGCATTTTTCTCTGAGACTCCTGGAGGTCATCGCTGGAGCCATAGAGTTTGTGCTTTGTGAGATGCTTTTGGTAGGTCTGCTTGCAGAAAGAGACAGAGCCATATGGGATAAAACCCAGTGCAATGAAATTAATCCTCTCACCTTTAAACTCTTTAAAAATAAGGCCCACATCAGCCAGTACCCCTGTACTTCAGTTAGGGCGACCATGATGCTACACTTCCATGTTATAGAATTCAATAGGTTCTACAGTTCTTGGCCAAATACAAGTGGACCAATGCCAGACAATGCTTAAGCAGTCACAACTAACAGCTGAGTTGAGTTGAGCTAAGAGCCGACATCACTGCCCTCAGGACATTCCCATATGCGCTCTGTCCCTCGTTTAACAGCCAGCAAAGAGCCATACTACTAATCATTCCCACCACTATCTGATTTAAAGTTCTCCTTGTCTTCCCTCTCAGATTTGAGATTCTTCCAGAACCCTGCCAATTCCCCGCTATATGAATCTATCCACATACGGATTCTTAATCTGTTCCCCCACCTTCTTAACTTGGTCCCACAGGTGCTCGGCCACTTCCCCCTTGTCCATAGGTAATCTACCACCAAGAGGTGCATTCCCTGCCAGCCTATCAGCCTGTTCATTCCCTCACACTCCCACATGGTCAGGGCAAAAGATCCATACACTTCTCACAATCTGGGACCTTTGAAGCGAGGATAGCCATTCCACACAAAACGTTCCTGACTCCAACTTACTTAGTATACTCCTTGAGTCTATAATGAATGCAATGTGTGATGCAGTTCAAAACGTATACTCCTTGAGTCTGTAATGAATGCAATGTGTGATGCAGTTCAAAACTAACGTATACTCCTTGAGTCTAATGAATGCAATGTGTGATGCAGTTCAAAACTAACGTATACTCCTTGAGTCTGTAATGAATGCAATGTGTGATGCAGTTCAAAACTAACGTATACTCCTTGAGTCTGTAATGAATGCAATGTGTGGTGCAGTTCAAAACTAACAACACAGCTACTACCAACACTTTAGAACAGCATGAGAACAACAAACGGTAACATGCTTATAAATGCACTTCTATTACTCACATATTTCAGAGTCATAGTATATAACTCAAATTACAAGCGCAATTCCATATAACCAATTCAACTAATTAATCTAAAACGATATGAGGTGCTATAAGTATATTTAAACCATGAGATAGCCAGACATTTCTTGCCAGAGCTCACACCCAACAGATTACTACTTCACAACTTTTCAGTGCCGATATCAAACGCCCGTGTGGTTCACGCCTTTGGTGTGAATTATGCTTCAGTTGGGCACTCTCTGTGAATTATCACAAAGGAATCCATGGGACTCAGAGATGATGAGGAAATAATGCTAGGTCATGAGACAAAATGCAAAAAACACATCATGAACGAACGAACGAACAGACTTTATTTTCAAATGGTCACAAATTGGGCACGCAGGCCCATCTTACATTCCGCCTTTCCAATCACTCATCTTTCGTTCATCAATAGTGCATGATACATTCACATAGGAAAAAAAAACATTGTCAAATGGATGTTGTAAACATAAACAATGCATATTACCATGTTATGAGACAGGCAGACACACGTGTACATGCACATTCATAAAAAGACACATACTTGCATACATTTTTTTCCCCCCCCCGCGTTTCCATCCTGTTTCAGGATATTGCGGTCAACACCAGCATCTTTCAGCTGTATCTTGATTCCTAGGCTAGATTACGCTCATCAGTATGCCACGACTTTCTGAGCGACCGGCTCCATACTCTCATACGTCACTAGCGTGACTCGAACCACTTCTAATTCTCGTCCGCTCACGTTGACTACGAGAGTATTCGGGATTAACGGAGAAAAGTTGCTAAACCCTCTGCCAGGCAGCCGGCTACTTGCATACATACTGACATCATTTGCACAAACTCACAGTTATGGACTCACTCAATAACTCACAAATACACACTCCCTCGCATATACATATACTCAATCACAATCACAAACTCACTGAACAATGAAGACAGATAAACAACATCAGATAGAACCTACCTTATACCACGTGTCCTCAAATTCTTTGGCCATGTTGTAGTGATCAAGAATCGTCGGAATGGATTCTTCTGTAATGCCATGCAGGTCCTCGGACCACTGACCCATTCGCAAGTAACACCTGAAAGTAAAACATCACGTATCACATGGCTGCAGGTAGGTCAGCATGGCCGAAAGGATAAGAAGGCATGTTTTTAAACACTGGGTGTACTGATGCAGAGGTAAGGCGTTCAACCCCTACACCGGACAATTGGACTAAAATGTTGACCTATCGTCCTTGACTTGGGGACGTAAATTACAAGTACCTCTGAAGTCTGAGTGGGTTCGTAAAACTGGCGAGGGACACTGTTAATAAGGAAAGCTAATCCACAAGCAAAATTCAGTCCAGCACTGCTAGAAGTAATGTGTATCGACTACACTTGAGTTTTTTTTTTTTAAATGGCTGCAGAAATAAATCGGAGAAATCAATCGGTCACTCAAGAATTATCACCTGGTTGGATGCAATACATCTCCAATACTTTCTGCTTTTGCTCTGGTGCTACATTCCCACACACACACACAAACTGCTGTTTGTCCATCCCTTTATGCCATCTTCCCACTTGTAGCGCTGCCTACCTCTTGCTTACATGTCTTCAACAAACCCCAGTATTGGTTTTAGGAGTGTCATGTCTCTTAATGCCACCAACTATTTCATTTTTCTCTCAAAATGTACTCCTTGGTGAGTGTAAACATGGAAGCCATAAACAATATATTGCACGATTTATTGCGTGACATATTTCGCTGCATCTCATCAGGAGCATACTGGAGAGTAGTGAGGTGTTAGTAATTAGGCGATTCCGGTCCATTTTATGCAAATAGAAAGAGTTCATGTTAAATTAAAAATTACAGTAGGGATAACAGATACTCCACATTCGAACAATATTTCACAATCTTCAAGTGGCTGCAGGTTTTTCCTTTCTGATTTATATCGTGTCGTCTAATTTCTCAGAATTCATATGTACATGCAGTTTTCTCCTTTCTGTTTTGTATTGTGTCCTCTAGTTTCTAAGAATTCTTATGTACCTGCAGCTTTTTCCTATCTGTATTGCATTATATCTTCTAGTTTCTCAAAGCAATGTGTCACCATACAATTACTATATTAATATCCTATTTTGATGGTAATATCACAGTTCAGGAAAAGCCTCATAGGTGAGGCATGATGCTGAAATATGACACGATGCTGAAATATGACACAATGCTAAACCCTTGGACGAGAGATGGTTGCATACCTGGCAGTCAGCTGGTTGAGCTTGGTGATTTCATCATGTCCCTTGATCGACCTTAACTTTTCGTGCAAGGGCACATTCACAAAAGACTGCAGCTTCTTGTAAGCATCAACCTACACAAAACAAAGCACACAGCATTAAAATGGCTGAGTTGACAGACTAATGGAGTCAGTGAAGTTCTTTCTGAAAAACATCTGATGGCTGTGGAAATTTGTTTTCTGAGGAAAATGCAAAGAATACCACGGACAGACAGAAAAACCAATGACCAAGTCCTACAAGAAACAAATGCAAATCGTACACTGAATAGAGAAATTACACATCGACGGTCAGAACTTTTTGGTCACGTTATGAGAAGGAATAAATTGGAGAACTTGGTGACAACTGGCAAGACTGAGGGAAAGAGAGCAAGGAGAAGGCAGAGAAGTAAATACCTAGATGGCTTGACCATGTGGCATGGTCGAGACAAGAACACTGAGCTTATCCAAGACACTGGTGATCGAGTGAGATGGTGAAACATGACCGCTCACGCTTATTGGCATGACACATGATGATGGTGGTGATGATGATGATGATGATGATGAAGTTCTTTCATCTGATTACCACCATGCGAAATACATTTACAGGCATTGCTTGGCACTCATACAAGTAGACGAAATGAAGTAGATATTAAAGGACACACTCATCATCATCGCATCATCATCATCATCATCATCATGTGCCATATTGATATGCCTGGGCGTTCACCATCACATGATCATCATCATCATCATCGTCATCATCATCATCATCATCATCATCACATGACCATCATCATCATCACCATCATCACATGATCATCATCACCATCACCACCACCACCATCATCATCATCACCACCATCATCATCATGTGCCATGTTGATATGCCTGGGCATTCACCATCACATGATCATCAGTATCCTGATCAGGTCTGTGGTCTCGTGCTTATTAAGCTGTATGGCCAGAACATCTACACTAGAAAATATTGACATTTGAAAGCTATGGTGACAACACCAGTTTTTAACCTGTCAGTGACCACACCAGTATTTAACCTGTCAGTGACCAGACAAGTATTTAACCTGTCAGTAACCACACCAGTATTTAACCTGTCAGTAACCACACCAGTATTTAACCTGTCAGTGACAACATCAGTATTTAACCTGTCAGTGAACACACCAGTATTTAACCTGTCAGTGAACACACCAGTATTTAACCTGTCAGTGACCACACCAGTATTTAACCTGTCAGTGACCAGACCAGTATTTAACCTGTCAGTAACCACACCAGTATTTAACCTGTCAGTAACCACACCAGTATTTAACCTGTCAGTGACAACACCAGTATTTAACCTGTCAGTGACCACACCAGTATTTAACCTGTCAGTGAAAAAACCAGTATTTAACCTGTCAGTGACAACACCAGTATTTAACCTGTCAGTGACCACACCAGTATTTAACCTGTCAGTGACAACACCAGTATTTAACCTGTCAGTAACCACACCAGTATTTAACCTGTCAGTGACAACACCAGTATTTAACCTGTCAGTGACAACACCAGTATTTAACCTGTCAGTGACCACACCAGTATTTAACTTGTCAGTGGCAACACCAGTATTTAACCTGTCAGTGACAACACCAGTATTTAACCTGTCAGTGACAACACCAGTATTTAACCTGTCAGTGACCACACCAGTATTTAACCTGTCAGTGACAACACCAGTATTTAACCTGTCAGTGACCACACCAGTATTTAACCTGTCAGTGACCACACCAGTATTTAACCTGTCAGTAACCACACCAGTATTTAGCCTCTCAGTGACAACACCAGTATTTAACCTGTCAGGAACCACACCAGTATTTAACCTGTCAGTAACCACACCAGTATTTAACCTGTCAGTGACCACACCAGTATTTAACTTGTCAGTGACAACACCAGTATTTAACCTGTCAGTGACCACACCAGTATTTAACCTGTCAGTGAACACACCAGTATTTAACCTGTCAGTGACCACACCAGTATTTAACCTGTCAGTGACCACACCAGTATTTAACCTGTCAGTGACCAGCCCAGTATTTAACCTGTCAGTAACCACACCAGTATTTAACCTGTCAGTGACAACACCAGTATTTAACCTGTCAGTGACAACACCAGTATTTAACCTGTCAGTAACCACACCAGTATTTAACCTGTCAGTGACCACACCAGTATTTAACCTGTCAGTAACCACACCAGTATTTAGCCTCTCAGTGACAACACCAGTATTTAACCTGTCAGGAACCACACCAGTATTTAACCTGTCAGTAACCACACCAGTATTTAACCTGTCAGTGACCACACCAGTATTTAACTTGTCAGTGACAACACCAGTATTTAACCTGTCAGTGACCACACCAGTATTTAACCTGTCAGTGAACACACCAGTATTTAACCTGTCAGTGACCACACCAGTATTTAACCTGTCAGTGACCACACCAGTATTTAACCTGTCAGTGACCAGCCCAGTATTTAACCTGTCAGTAACCACACCAGTATTTAACCTGTCAGTGACAACACCAGTATTTAACCTGTCAGTGACAACACCAGTATTTAACCTGTCAGTAACCACACCAGTATTTAACCTGTCAGTGACCACACCAGTATTTAACCTGTCAGTAACCACACCAGTATTTAACCTGTCAGTGACAACACCAGTATTTAACCTGTCAGGAACCACACCAGTATTTAACCTGTCTGTGACCACACCAGTATTTAACTTGTAACTTGTCAGTGACCACACCAGTATTTAACCTGTCAGTAACCACACCAGTATTTAACCTGTCGCTTCCACTTTCATATAAAATTTGAAAGCTACAGTGACCAATCTTGTTCTTCAGTGACTACTCTTGTTCTTCAGTGACTACTCTTGTTCTTCAGTGACTACTCTTGTCGTCCAGTAACCACGCTTGTTCTTCAGTGACTACTCTTGTTCTTCCTCTTCTTCTTCTTCTTTCGTTCGCCTGAAATATGTTTATAACTGCAATGTTGTCTCTTATATGAATCTAACAGTCCTTTTTAGTTCACTCAGTGGTCCATAGAGTTTATCTTCCACTGTTGTCTCTCTAGGCCAGAAGGTTCGCATGGATATGTTGTAGTTTGGGCAATCCTGGAGTATGTGCTCTGCTGTCTGCGACGCCAATCCACATGTGCACATGGCTGAGTCACCAATCTTGAATTTTGTATACATGTGGTTGCATAATCTATTGTGTCCTGTTCTTAGGCGCAGAATAATGACCTGTTCTGGTCTGTCCATAATGTTGTAGTCGTCTTGAGTAAGGTTTGTTCTTCAGTGACTACTCTTGTTCAGTAACCACGTTTGTTCTTCAGTGACCTGTCTTGTTCTTCAGTGACAACTCTTGTTCTTCAGTGACAACACTTGTTGTTCAGTAACCATGTTTGTTCTTCAGTGATTACTCTTGTTCTTGAGTCACATATCTTGTTCTTCAGTGACCACTCTTGTTCTTCAGTGACCACTCTTGTTCTTTAGTAACCACTCTTGTTCTTTAGTAACCACTCTTGTTCTTTAGTAACCACTCTTGTTCTTCAGTGACCACTCTTGTTCTTTAGTAACCACTCTTGTTCTTTAGTGACCACTTTTATTCTTCAGTGACCACACATGTTCTTCAGTGACCACTCTTGTTCTTCAGTGACCACTTGTTCTTCAGTGGCCTGTCTTGTTCTTCAGTGACCATTCTTCAGTGACCACTCTTGTTCTTCATGCAGTGTTGTTATTTACATGTGTGCAGCGGTCACTATGTCTCCATGGAAGAAAGAATTTTTTGAAAAACTGTCCTGACTTCAAGATCGACCTGGCCTCAAATGTTCTGGGCAGTAAAGGTGATCTGTGTGATATTGACATTACCCATCAAATGGTGAATGGTCTTCAAATATACCCACTGAATGGTGAATGGTCTTCAAAACTACCCACTGAATGGTGAATGGTCTTCAAATATACCCACTGAATGGTGAATGGTCTTCAAATATACCCATTGAATAGTGAATGGTCTTCAAAAATATGGGGTTAGGACCATAGACCCAATACAATTAATGTTGTGGAAACAGATCCTTTACTGTGCCATAACTTACGATTATTCATCCATTATAATGTTAACTACATTGCCTGTGTCACTACATGTGTTATATCATCATATCATTTGCCTTGCCAGAGGCCAGCACGGCTAAATGGAAAAGAATGCTTGCTCTCACACTTCCGGTGTGCTGATGGTGAGATAGCGGATTAAACCCCTACACCGGTCAGTTGGACTAAACTGTTAACTTCTTGTCTTTGACCTGGGGATGTAAATTACAAGTACCTCTGAACTCGGAGTGGGTTCGCCTGATGGCAAGGGAGACTGGTAATAGGGAAAGCTAGCCCACATGAAAAGCTCAGTTAAGCATGGACTACGCTTGAGATAAAAGTTAGCGAACAAAGAACAAACAAAGTGTACCCTGCCAAGTGGTACAGAGTTAAAGTCTCCACAGAGCTCGGCCACTGGTGTTCTGAATCAATTATATTGATGATATTCCTCCATATGTTCTGGGTCAATTATATTGATGATATTCCTCCATATGTTCTGGATAAATTATATTGATGATATTCCTCCATATGTTCTGGATAAATTATATTGATGATATTCCTCAATATGTTCTGGGTCAATTATATTGAAGATATTCCTCCATATGTTCTGGGTCAATTATATTGATGATATTCCTCCATATGTTCTGGGTCAATTATATTGATAATATTCCTCCATATGTTCTGGGTCAATTATATTGATGATATTCCTCCATATGTTCTGGAAAAATTATGTTAATGATATTCCTCCATATGTTCTGGATAAATTATGTTAATGATATTCCTCCATATGTTCTGGATAAATTATGTTAATGATATTCCTCCATATGTTCTGGATCTGTTATATTGATGATAGTCCCCCACATCTTCTGGATCAATTATAGTCCCCCATATCTTCTGGATCAATTATGTTGATGATAGTCCTCCATATGTTCTGGATCAATTATATTGATGATATTCCTCCATATGTTCTGGATCAATTATATTGATGATATTCCTCCATATGTTCTGGGTCAATTATATTGATGATATTCCTCCATATGTTCTGGATAAATTATGTTAATGATATTCCTCCATATGTTCTGGATAAATTATGTTAATGATATTCCTCCATATGTTCTGGATCTGTTATATTGATGATAGTCCCCCATATCTTCTGGATCAATTATATTGATGATAGTCCCCCATATCTTCTGGATCAATTATATTGATGATAGTCCTCCATATGTTCTGGATCAATTATACTGATGATATTCCTCCATATGTTCTGGATCAATTATGTTGATGATATTCCTCCATATGTTCTGGATCAATTATGTTAATGATATTCCTCCATATGTTCTGGATAAATTATGTTAATGATATTCCTCCATATGTTCTGGATCTGTTATATTGATGATAGTCCCCCACATCTTCTGGATCAATTATAGTCCCCCATATCTTCTGGATCAATTATGTTGATGATAGTCCTCCATATGTTCTGGATCAATTATATTGATGATATTCCTCCATATGTTCTGGATCAATTATATTGATGATATTCCTCCATATGTTCTGGGTCAATTATATTGATGATATTCCTCCATATGTTCTGGATAAATTATGTTAATGATATTCCTCCATATGTTCTGGATAAATTATGTTAATGATATTCCTCCATATGTTCTGGATCTGTTATATTGATGATAGTCCCCCATATCTTCTGGATCAATTATATTGATGATAGTCCCCCATATCTTCTGGATCAATTATATTGATGATAGTCCTCCATATGTTCTGGATCAATTATACTGATGATATTCCTCCATATGTTCTGGATCAATTATGTTGATGATATTCCTCCATATGTTCTGGATCAATTATATTGATGATAATCTTTCATATCTTCTGGATTAATTATATTGATGATATTCCTCCATATGTTCTAGATCAATTATATTGATGATATCCCTCCATATGTCCTGGATCAATTATATTGATGATATTCCCCCATATCTTCTGGATCAATTATATTGATGATAGTCCCCCATATCTTCTGGATCAATTATATTGATGATAGTCCTCCATATGTTCTGGATCAATTATACTGATGATATTCCTCCATATGTTCTGGATCAATTATGTTGATGATATTCCTCCATATGTTCTGGATCAATTATATTGATATTCCTCTATATGTTCTGGATCAACTATATTAATGACATTCCTCCATATGTTCTGGATCAATTATATTGATGATAATCTTTCATATCTTCTGGATTAATTATATTGATGATATTCCTCCATATGTTCTAGATCAATTATATTGATGATATCCCTCCATATGTCCTGGATCAATTATATTGATGATATTCCTCCATATGTTCTGGATCAATTATATTGGTAATAATCCTCCATGCCATCAATAAATTCCAATACGCTAGCGTTAATCATAGTTGTGCATACTGTTCCATTTTCATTAGTCTCTTCCAGACGATCATTGTTAGTAACTCCGGCTGTTCAAGATATTCGCAGTACTCTCTTTATGATATGAGTTACGTTTCTGTGCACATGTGTGCATGGATGCATGTGCGTGCATGGATGCATGTGTGTGCATGCACACATAAAAAAAATGATGAGACAATATGTGACATACCTTACGATTATCCTTCCACATATGTTTCAGATAGGCATACCAGACCTTATGGTGCGTGGCTGGGACCACTTGATCCGGTTGCTTAGCTGGGTCAAAGCCTAGCAGTGTGACCAGCGTCTTGTGGGACAGAGCCTGTGATTAGAGATGGCTGATAATTACTGTGGAACACTGTGATCATATTGGCACATAAAATCATTGTGGTAGTATTGAGTGTGAGCAGTAGGTGTTTGTGTACATTTACAATTGCTAGAAAAGAATTATTATTATTAGTGTTGCGAAAGGAAGAATGTACGATGGCAGAGGTTGTGTGGAAAGGTCAAGGATGAGGAATTAGAAAAATGGACGCAGACAAGAAGAGTCTGGTGGGTTGCTGTAGGGCAGTGGTTCTCAACCTTTTTTGGCCCGTGCCCCCCTTCACCATATTTTCAGAACGTCATTCTTCCCCCCCCCCCCCCCTTCATATTTCCTATCTAAAAATCCCCCCACCCCTACACAGTAAACGTAAAAATGGAAGGTAAATTTAATAGCATATACTAAAACAAGTCTAGATATCCACATAAAACATGATTTGTGGGTCTACTTACTTTATAAAATGAATTTTAGAAGGATGAGACATACATAACTGTAAAGCATGAAGGGAAAAACAATATCAAGTAATCGGTTCTTGAATTAACGCGATCTTGAAATGGTCTTATTTCCCCCCCCCCCCCCTCGAAACCCTAAAATTCCCCCCTGGGGGGGAATTCCCCACCGGTTGAGAACCACTGCTGTAGGGGTTCTAGATGTCAGGTTATTGGACAACATCATCATCAAGTGCCTTGCCGCCTGGCATGGGCGAACATGCTTCTCCACAAATTGTGATCTCTGACAGCATGGATCAATTCATGTGTTGACTACCTTCTGTGTCATGACACGAACCTGTCAAGAATTCTTTCTCTGTCTTTCTCTAACTTTCTTTTCACGAAACGTTGTGTTTGTCACAACATGTTCCAGTGTTTGTCTTCTCATAATGTGGTCAACAAATGGTGACTGTCTCTTTCTGATGTTTGTGATAAGTTGTCTTTGCGATTTAGCCTTCCTCAGAATATTCAGCCAGATTGCTTATTTTGGCTGTCCAATTAATTTTCAGCATTTTTATATAAAACCACATCTCCAAGCCTTCCAGGAATTTTTTTGCCTGTTTATTAACCCTTTACAGGGCAGAACGGCCATTTGAGGCCGTTGCCTTTAACGAGCGGATCGGCCAGTTCCGCCCGATACTATTATGCATTGTAAAAACGTGATTTCTCGGCCTTTCGATACTTCCGACGGCTACTTTCGCTTTCGCCGATAGCTTGACAACGTGGCCGCCATTTGTAAACGCCAACTATGAATTTGAACGGACTTTTACGGACTTTTTTTGATAATTTTCGGGGTTTTTACGCGTAGTTTTTCAAAACGGATTTCGGCGATTCTTCATGTGATAGCCAAGATTTTGCTAGGTTCAATTTAAGTGACATTAAAGGGCACGAAGTTGACTATTAATCAAAGCTAGATATCAGTGAAAAGCGTTACTTTGCATTAGCATTAGCAGTCTTGAGTCGGACTTTAAAGAAAGTGATTATGATTCTGAAAATGTGTTTGTAAATTGCTGTATAGATGACGGAAAATCACAAACAACATGCTGTATTTCGTAAATATTTGTGTTCATATATGGAGTACCGACAACAATCATGTGAGTAACATATTCTGCATGCTTTTCCCTTCATTGAGTTGTTTATTTAACTAAAATCGGTTGACTATTTATGATGCTTTTACTAACGCAACCCGACATTTTACCGAACCTGAAAAATTCTTGCCCGTTCAGGGCTAAAAAACGGACAAGCGTCTGTCCTGTAAAGGGTTAATTGTCCAGGATTTGCAGCCGTATGTTAAAACTGGTTCTATGTAACATACAAGAACTCTTTTTCTAACTTTCAATGACAAGGACTTATTTGGCAGAATGCATATGTTGTTTGTCCTGTTCTGTTCTTTATCTCAGTGATGCATCTTCCATCTTATGTTATCCATGTGACTAGATATCTGAATTTATGCACTTGCCCCAAAATAATGTCATTCACTTTAACTGCATATTTAGGCACAATTTGTTTCTATTAGACAACCAGTTGGAAAAGGTGGGGGGACAGGTTGAGAACCCTTATGTGGAAAGAATGAGATTACAGGGGATCGGCAGGGTTTCTGGAAGAGTCTCAAAGCTGAGAGGGAAGATAAGAATAAATTTCAATCAAATAGTGGTAGGAAAGATTATCAGTGTGACTCTTCACTGGCTGCTGAACGAGGGGATGGAGCGGGTATGGGAATGTTCTGAGTGCAGTGATGTAAGTTCTTAGATCAACTAGACATCAGTAGTAGAAACAAGTTGACGAGACTACAGGTCAGAAGAAGCAGCAGTTTGTACAATAATTTTTTTTTAAATTGTTGCGTATCCCTTACGGAACGTTGCAGCCAACACCAGCATTTTTCAGCTGTTGTTGATGTACTAGGAAAGTGTTACGTTCTGTAGTTTGCCATTGCTTTCTGAACAACCGGCTCCCATACCAGCACGTTACAACACAACGCGACGCAGTCTGCTGCACAAATCGGTCGCAGCTGAGTTTCGAACGCCTGGTACCCAGCTCACGAACCGCATTCGCAAGCCTTTGGCCGCGGAGACTGGTACAATAATACTTTGAGTGTAATTGTCAAAAGGCTTATTTTTGGTGGTCGAGAACAGATAATACCAACATATGATATTACAACAGAAGGGAAAATGCTTAACCAAGTCAATAAATTCAAATATCTATGGGTAATCGTATCAAACAAAGATGCGAGACAGAGATTACGAGCAGAACAGGCCAAGCAAAAGATGCATTTAAGAAGATAAGAAGTACCTTATGTAATAAGTCACTCGCATTAAATGTCAGAAAGAGAATACTTAAATGCTATATACTACCTGTTATGCTGTATGGCAGTGATCTTCAAATGTGAGTGAACAAATTAAAAAGAGCTTGGAAGCTAACGAAGATGAAGTTTCTGTTGCAAACAGTTTGGACTGCCAGAGTAAATAACAATGACTGCATGGAAAGGGCTAATGAAAACAGAACAGTGCATACAACTATAAGAAAGAGACAAACTATATAATGAAAACAGAACATTATATGCAACTATAAGAAAGAGAGAAACAATATTTTTTGATCACATAATAAGACAAGGAGCATTTAAAATATAGTGACTACTAGAAAGATCAATGGTAGACAAGGCAAGGGCAGACCAAGAAAAATTATGCTGAAAGAGTAAAGATAGTCACATGAAGTCCTAACATCGTTACAACTGATTTGTAACACCGGGGAACAAGGTATATGGAGATACGAGATCACCTACGCCATCTGGCATTTGGTACAGTAGATGGCAGTCTTAAACAGAATTGAGAGCATTTGTATTGACAAACAGTGATGATACGTGATTATAATTTGCTGTCAATCAGGCTGGTGAATCACAGAATGTGAGTGTGTGCTGCAGAAGTTATGATTGTAGCAGTTGGTATTATCATCATCATCATCATCATCATCATCATCTTCCACTTCTGCCGATGGGTGGCACTGGACAGTGTCATTCCGTGTGAGTGTACCATGTCTTTGCTGTCGTCAATCCATTTTCTTCTTGGACGTCCTCGTGGTCTCGTCGCAGATGATCTTTGATGTAAGGTCAGTGATGGTAGTTTATGGTGTTGCATTCTAACGACATGGCCAAACCACTTGATCTTCTGTCTTTCAATAAATGCGGCACAAGGTGTTGATCCCATTGTCTGTCTGATAACAGCATTTCTTACTCGGTCTTGGATTGTATTACCAATAATCAAATTTAGTTCGTTGTAGGGAAGAGTTGTGTTTCTTTCCAAATGATGCAATGTTAGTTAGTTTAGTTAGTTAATTTAGTTTAGTTTAGTTAGTTAGGTTAGTTAGTTAGTTTAGTTTAGATAGCTTAGTTTAGTTAGTTAGTTAGTTTAGTTAAGTTTAGTTAGTTTAGTTTGATTAGTTTAGTTAGTTAAGTTTAGTTAGTTAAGTTTAGTTAGTTAGTTTAGTTAAATAGTTTAGTTAGTTTAGTATAGAAGTTAGTTTAGTTAGTTAAGTTAATTAGTTTAGTTAGTTAGTTAATTAAGTTAGTTTAGTTAGTTAGTTTAGTTTAGTTAATTAGTTTAGTTAACTTAGATTAGTTAGTTAGTTTAGTGAGTGAGTTAGCTATCTGTTAGGGTATCATCCGTGCAAACCACCCCCCCCCCCCCCAGCATTCAGCAGCTAATAGTGCCAGTTCTATATTAGTAGAGGCTCCTAATTATCCCAATGTGCCTCTGGCTGTGCCACTTCTTACTCCCAAGTCTCTCATTCTAGATAACAATGTGAAATCTATGGCATCAAAGTCCTCCACAATGTATAAGATTAGATCTAGAACAATTTATAAAACACCAACAAATTGTATTACCATTGCCATTATCCTACTGGTGATCTCTGATAAACATGATTCTTGGCATTCATGGACATACCACGGTAAAAGGTATAAAATGAGTCACTGTGTAATCATTCCCACAGAGGCATAGCATGAGTTCAGATGTTATTATTCCCACAAAAGTATACAATGAGTTCACATAAATATATTCCCATAAATGAATTGCAAGAGTTAAAATTAATATATTCCCATAACGGCATAGTATGAGTTCAGATGTTGTTATTCCCAAAAAAGCATACAATGGGTTCAAATGAATATATCCTATAAAGGTATTGCAAGAGTTCATATGAATATATTCCCACAAAGGTTTAGTATGACTTCAGCTTTAATTATTTCCCAATAAGTCTCTATTGAGTAGACATGAATATATTCATATAAAGGTATAGTTCAGATGAACATATTCCCATAAAGATATAGCATGGGTTCAGATGTTCCCATTCAACAATATTAAACACATCTCACTTATAAAACTGAACACATCTCTTTTATAATATTGAACACATTCCACTTTTAATATTGAACAAAGCATCCGTATAATTTGAACAAAGCCCCCTTATAATATTGAACAAAGCCCCCTTATAATATTGAACACAGCCAAATTATAAAACTAAACAAGCCCACTTACCAGGCGTTCGTTCTTGCGACACAGGCTCGCATACTTCAGCCAAGCATCCATGTCTTCCTCTGGAGAAATGACCAGGGACCGAACCTGCAGGATCCTCTGCCAGTCTTCGACCACCCTCTGACATCCCTGCGGAGTCAAACACTATGTCAGTGACCCAGAAACAGTCACAAATAATGCTCACTTAATACAATGTATCTCCTTAGTAAATTTAAACACAAAAGCCCCAAACAAGAGGTTGCACAATTTATTGCCTGACATATTTCATTGAATCTTGTCAGGTTCATATTGCAGGTTCATATTGCAGAGTTATGTATCATATGAAGTAAATAGATTCATATTTTGGTTGAAATACACAACAAAGTCACTTATACTGTTTAAATGAGGAGAGTCTTTTTATCTCCACAGTAATCACAATAAAATCTATCTGAATACATTCACAGACAATAAACAATTAGAATAACAAAGACACAATAAATAGATCGCACGATTTATTGCCTGGCATATTTTGCTGCATCTCGTCAGGTACATACAGCAGAAATCACGCAGCATAAACTAATTAGATAAATCCTTCAAGCACACATATTCACAAAATAATTTAAATTGTCTACCATGGTAATTTAAACTGACTATCATGTCTTTCTGTTTGCAGAAAACTGGCTTCCGTAAATTAATGGCAATCGCGTCTGCCACCTTTAACATGTGACAATGTTTGCGAGTTGTTTAACACACAAAATAGTTGCATGTTAAAGGATATATTTATAAATTTACATGCAGGTGCCAGTCTACCTACATCGGCAGGACAGAGAGGCAGATGAACAAAAGGGTGGTCAAACACATACCCAATTGGATTGACAGAATAATAAAAAAAGACTCTGGAAACATAGTCAAGCTGACACAACACAAATCTCCTATGTCACTGACTGGACGGCACATTTTGGAAACCAGCATGATTGATAGGGTCAATGTGTTTTGCATGTTATTTAACACACAAAATGGTTGCATATATGAATATATATATACAGACCTTAGGCCTGTTTTACTGCAACTCGTTGTCCAAATGATTTAAATCCTTTGACCAAGCAGGTATATCTCTGAATATTCATAGGTCCACTTTTGCTGATTAAAGTGAGGGAAAGATTGGCCACCTATTCCTCCTTGCTCTCAGCCTACAACATATGATGACATCATAAACCCATAGCAGTAAAGTGCGCAGGGACAATTTATATTCATCATTCATAATGAAAATCGCATCCTTGAAAGTAATAACTCCTGCTGTGTTTTATTGTTGTATTCTGTCACTTTGGTTTCTGCTTCAAGGACTAAAAGAGCTGACCTGCATGATTATCTGCTGACAGCAGATGGTCATTGTGGCACCAACTTCCACTCGATTACCTGCTTCAATATCTGTTCTTGTGCTTACCTTGAGCCTGTTCCACCATACTTGCTTGACAACCACTCAACATTCTAGCACCAACTTGCACCAGATCACCTGCTTCTTATGCTTACCTTGAGCCTGTTCCACCACATCTGCTTGATGGCCTCTCGTCGCTCTGGCACCAACTTGTACTGGATCACCTCCTCCAGCTCGGCTAGCATCTGAACATTTACCATTGCCTTCAAGAGACACAGAAGAAGCAACATGTTATGCATCTGCTCAAGTTTAATGTGGCAGAACAAAACTGGCTTGTGCAAACAACAAAGACATCAACATGGGTCTAAGACAGTGGTACTCAACCGGTGGGGAATTCCCCCCCCCCCCCAGGGGGGAATTTTAGGGTGTCCGGGGGGGGGGGGGGGGGGGGGGGGGGTAATTAAGATTATTTCTAGATTGCGTTAATACAAGAACCGATTACTTGATATTGTTTTTCCCTTCATACTTTACGGTTCTGTACGTATTACCCTTCTGAAATTCATTTTATAACGTAAGTAGATTCACAAATCACTCTTTATGTAGATGTCTAGACATGTTTTAGCATGTGCTATTAAATTTAGTTTCAGTTATTATGTATACTGTGTAGGGGCATGGGGAAAATTTTTAGGGATGAAATACGAAAGGATGGGAGGGTGGGGAAGGGGGGGGGGATGACGTTCTAAAAATATGGTGAGGGGGGGGGGATGACGTCTTAAAAATATGGTGAAGGGGGGAACGGACCAAAAAAGGTTGAGAACCACTGGTCTAAGACAATGCTAGAGAAGAGATGATAGAAAGAAAACCATGTTGAAGACCTGCTGTAGCACAGACTATCTTTATTCTTCTTCTTTGAGCTTTTTTACATGCTTTGAGACATATGGTGCTAACCCCGTATTGTTACAGACCAACTGGGACCCAATGGGTGATAAGGTTAATATCACACCTGTAGCTTTTACTTCCCAGGAAATTTCTGGTTACTTAATTTAGACTGGGTCAGTCTGTGAGTCAGGTCAATTTTACAAAATCTGCCTTGATGTAGATTCAAACCCAAGACCACTGGGCTTGCAGACAAGCATCTAGCCACCTCACTACGACGACTCCTGGGACTTCTCTATAATACTAAACACACTATACATATCACACTGAGACCCTACTGTAATACTGGAAATTGAATACAGGTAAACATGATAGGACTTCACTATAATACTGGAAACTTGATATATAAACATGATAGGACTTCACTATAATACTGAAAACTTAGTTTAGTTTAGTTTAGTTTAGTTTAGTTGTTGGATCAACATCACGGCACACGGTTTAACCCATAAGTGCTCCGTTTCCCTCCTAACTCAAACCTGAGTCTGGAGAAACTCAGCTCAATGCACGAACTCTGTTGCATCGGCGAGGATCCTGAAATACTTTGGGTAGATTTTTAACTCGAAATTTTGCCCAGGCAGCGCTGTTAGGCTACTCTTTTTCGATTTCCAACTGCCAAGAGATGTTTTACGTGCGCAACAATACACGCGGGCGTCCAATCTCTCTCAGAGGCAGACCATGACAAACGTTGCTGTATGGTCTAAGACAGTCATGAGGTGGAATACTGGAAACTTGATACATATAAACATGATAAGACTTAACTATAATATAAGGGACTTAATAATATCAATAGGACAAAACTTGATACATATAAACATGATATGACTCAACTATAATGCAGAATGATATAAACAAATAAGACTTCATTATAATACTGGTCACTTGATACATATAAGCACGATAGGACATAACTATAATATTGGTCACTTGAAATATATAAACATGATAGGACTTCACTATAATAAAAAAAATCTGTTACATATTTTGAGGTCTCATTCTAATACAGGAGGAATGCCAATTTACAAAATTTATGGCAACGTACATGCTAATGAAAATAGAACATTATACACAACTAGAAGAAATAGACAATGTTCTGTGGTCATGTAATGAGAAGAGAGGCACTCAAGCACATCGTGACGAATGGAAAGAACTGTGGTACAAGAGGCAGAGGCTGACCATGACAAACGTTGCTGTATGGTCTAAGACAGTCATGTGGTAGAATTAAGAGAAGTGAACTAGAACACCAATTTGGAGATCTGAGGAGAGACATGTATCCCTACAATATTCAGTATGGCGAATAATGAAGATGATGATGATGACGGTGATAACTTACACCATAAGCTCTGTTGTAGCTCTCACCAGCCATGGCTGTTAACTCTGTGTCCAAGATATCCCGAGCTTTATCAATGCACTGTCAAGATAAACAACACAAGAGCTTTCATAATAAACAGCATGGAAACATAACCAGGGTGGGATTCTGTAAAATAATTATGAAATTACTGTTTTTATGTTAATATGTACTAATATTCATCTTCAGGTTTTCACATATAAATCTCAAAGACTCCTACAAATGTCATGTATAAAGGGCATAAGTAAAATGTCTTTGGTACTAAATAAAACTAGGCCAGTGATTTTATTCTGGCAGTTCAGTTATGCTTAAAATGGACAGTCATTTAATTACTACTATGGGCTGTATTCATCAAGCAGGAATCAATATCATTGTTAATTCCAGTGTTACACTTTCCATGTGCCATTCTCATTTTGACGTCAATTAATCTTACATGCCACTCCTTTCTCTTCATTATTACATTATGTATATCATAGTATTTAGTTCTACTTCTCCATTTTGGCAATAATCTACCTATTTTCTCCTAACCTATTGTACAATCATGCATGTTTATTAAAAGCAGAATCATACACTTTTTGCACCATTTCCTGTTCAGTTCAATTCAGATTATCATCACTGTATTTCAGAGGTGAGCCATGATAGCACAATGACAAATAAACAAACAAACTTTATTTTCAATGGGTCACAAAATTTGTCAGGTAGGCCCGTCTTACATTCAGCCCATTCAATCACACATCTTTCATACATCAATAAATCAATTATCTATTGTGCATGTTACATCTTTATATATAAAAACATTGTAAACTGAATGCTGTGAATATTAACTAGCATTCTTGCCTTTCAGCCCAGTAGTCATATGTTCAAATCCACTCTAAGGTGGGTATTTATGTTCACTGATATGGCCGACCACTTCTAGCCAACCTAAAAAAGGGTACCAGGAAATTTCCTAGGAAACAAAGATGGCTGACGTGACACTGACCATATGACCCATCCCATGGTGATCCGTCCAAAAATATTGCGGCTAGCAGCATATACCCAGGGAGCCACAGGGCGAAGCAAACTATCCGAAGAGGAGGCAGCCATGTGGATAGCTGTGATGCCCCTTGTTCAGGCACAGAGAAAGGGCAAAAAAGGAAACAAAGCAATTAAACCAAAGAATGAGTCCTTCTAACACTACACCCACTCAAAACAGACAAGCTAGTAGCCATCACTGGCAAATGGAAAAGCAGGAAAAAACAGACACCCACAGAAAACCCATCAGCCAAACTCCCAGGTGACATCACAGGCATAATCTCTGTTGCAGTGTAAAGTCAGCTGAAACTGACACAGAGGATAAAAGAAACTAAACCCACACCATGAACTACCACAATTATAACAAAGGCTGCTAAAACTGGTCGAACCAGGTGGAAAGTTTGTTTTTCTTCTACATATCGGATCGGATGTGATGGGCGAAGCAGCTAGCATGCTTGCCTGCCAGCAGTGGTGGTCATGTCCCTCACACAGGCTTCAAATCTAGCAACTCCCAGGTTGACAATAAATCATCAAAATCTTGTTCCCCTTGTACCTTGCTGTGTCGAGTTGAAGCATAAACAGCGGGAGAGTGCCCGTTTATGGGCTTCATGTATCGAGATTCCCATAGACTCTCTTATTCCCTCTGTCCATTGTTTACATGGTTGGCCTCTTCTTCTGGAAGAAAGAAGCAGGCTGACACTAATGTCATCAAAATCAGCAATTTGAAATCATTCTGGTAGTTAAACTGAATTGTCCTCACAGGGTGTGCAGGACATGGGTGGGCAAGGTAAACCCTCAGAATATTCACTGAAACAGAGGTTAAGATCCTGTAGAGAAACAGCAAGCACAAACACAAATACAACCTTATATGGACCTTAGACCAGGTGAGCTGAAATCGTACAGAGAAAATAAAAGTAAATGATATGATAACTAAGGAAAGTTAAAACACACCACAAATGTTGGTGATAACAACCATTCTCAAGAACATAACAAACACGGTATGTTTTAAAGTTTATAATATTACTTTTCAAAGCCCAGGCTTTGTGCTATGGAGAGGTATAACTCCATCCCTTGTCCCAGCAGTAGGTTGTAGTTATTATGCCTTTTTTAAAGCACAATGTAACAAACTATCGTCTGTCAAGATGGCAAGGTGCCAGTAGTAGTATACATTTTCTTAGTCATTATATTATTTTCATTTTCCCACTGTGATTTCTGTACAAGGAAAGATGACTGCAATTGTCTTGGACAAGTGCGGACCAGACATAAGCTTCTCACCTGCTGAGCCAACTGATAATTCTCAGAGTGTAGAGCAAACACAGCCTTGAAGAACGCAGCATTATGGCTTGTACGAGGAATGTAAAACATGTACTGTTCCACGCTGTCCCACTGACCTGATCAGAAATAATTATTGAAACATGAAATTAGATTCATGCTAAATTAGAAATTATGACAAATTCAAGCAGAAAGCCAACACTGTTATTGCCAGTTTGAAATGTAATTCTTTTGCTATATAATAATAACAACAAGGTTTTCTTCTTTCACATTTGTCTCAAAGTTTTTGTTTTGGACATAATTGTACTGTGTCAGTTTATAGACCACTTATCTCTATGGGCCACAAACTCTGAGATTCCCTGACATGTATCCATGGTGTATATGAGGAGGTAAAGTCAGGTCTTAGTCAGATATGATTGAGCCATCCCGTGACAGTAGACAGTACTAACTGCTTTCTGTTAGCGCCAAATGTTGGGTGGCTCTCACCAAACCTGACACCTCACATTGTGTCAAGAGCTTCGGGCAGAGGAGAGCAATTGGGAGGGTACGAGTCTTATCCAGGTGCGAGGAAATGCAACCTAAAGACTAAATGTCATGACAGGGCAGACCAAGCCTTAAGCCTTGGTTTGTAACTGGTCTAGGAGTCTAAGCTCTCGCTTTGCAACTGGTCTAAGCTCTGACAGATGGACAGTTAGAGTATTGCTATGCTGATTCGGCAACTTCTGCAGCTTGTCTTATTCCAGATGTTTTGGTGTTACCTTTCCCCTAAATTAAACTAGGCAGGCCCAGAGAGGGATCATGCTGCGTGGTCAACACATGGTCTCTAAATTCAGCTCAGGCTTTGTGCTATGGAGAAGTATAACTCCATTTTACAAACTATCGTCTATCAGCATGGCTCAGTGCCAGTCATGATGAGGACATGCGACAAAATGTCTAGCATGATGGTTCCCTAACACCAGCATAAAGCATGCTGCAGCTGAAGTCAGGTAAAAGGTATCCCTTTATAATGCATTACAATGGCCTTAACTTTCCCCTGTGTCTGTGACATAAAGTCACCACACTAGATAAATGGCTAACTTACCATAATTTACCCCTAAATTATTTTGTCTCACTAGAACGTGTTATTGCAAATCTGAGCAAATAAGTCTGCAATTGCAGAATACAGAATACTAGACTTAACCATAAATAAGTTTTGCAAAAAAACTAATTTGTACGTACAGATTAGACATCACATCTTTTAAAAGATGTGTACAGAATAAGATAAATAGGTAGATTTTAAACAACTTAGTTGCATGTCTTTTACAGGACATCACAGTTAACCCCAGCATTTACTGGCTGTTTGTGATTTACAAGTCAATTTCTAGGTCAGTAGTTTGCCATTGCTTGCTGAATGTCCGACGTCTCATACTACTGAAACCAAGTCAAAGCAGTTTGCTTCTGAATCACCCGCAGCTGAGTTTGAACCCTGGACTCAGTACAACAGGGACATGTGTTTCACCATCCCCTAGGCTACAGCACCAATTAAACAGGCACATATTCCCAATCAATTGCTGGAAATCAGTAGAGGAGCGGCTCGCTGAGTGGCTAGAATGCCAGGTTCTCTTTCGGGTTCAAATCCTCTGTAAGGTGTGGATTTTTTTCTGTCTGGGTACAAAATAAAACCCTAATCTACACAGTTCGCAGTGATTGCACTAGCCAGGTGGCCTTAATTCTTCAGACTCAAGACACCCTCTGCCATACACTGCAAGGTACTATAGGCAGTAGATGACAGTGACAGGTCCCAAGCTGTCTTCTTCTTCTGCACTATGTCTCCCAGTGGATCACAGGTCCTCAACCAACTCACTCCAAGCTGTCCTACCTCTTGTTATCTCATGCTACTCCACCCATGACTCCCCATTTTGTTCATCTCTTATCACTAATTTTTAGGTCACCCTCTATTTCACTTGCCCTGAGGACTCCACAGACTTTCAAATGTTCTAATGATACCATTCTCAGGTATCCTCAATGTGAGTCATATCCAACATCAGTGTCTGTTCCTTACCTCTTGATGTCCTGATATTTGTCTAGTTCTCTCCATGAGTCCCACACGGGTGATTCTGCCATACAATGTTAGTCCTTCTATTCTGCAGTGAAGCCAATTATTGAACATTTCTAGTTTATCAGTAATTATTTGGTCATCCTCCATGTTTTTGCTCCACACCGTATCACTGATTTAACATTGCAGTTAAATATTTCAAGTTCAGTACTAAATGTAATGTTCTTTATCTTCTACAGATACTCTAGTGCTATAATGACTCCTCTTGCTATTGGTATTCTTAATTCCATATCTCTATGTGTTCCCTCATCTCAAAAAAGAAAACCCTAACCTGCACAGTCCGCAGCGACTGCACTAGCCAGTTGGCCTTAATTCCTCAGGCTCAAAACTTTTCCTGTCCTACACCACAAGGTACTATATGCAGTAGATGACAGTTGTGACAGTACTATATGCAGTAGATGACAGTTTTGACAGTCTGGTAAATTTTCTTACAAAAATAGATTGACCCACGCCTGTACTGTTTGGAAAAAATAACCCTGCTCTGCTGCAAATAGAACCCGAACCACTGTTTTGACAAGGAAGTGCACTAAGCACTATGCCACCATGACACCTAGCACTGTGACAACAAACACATCAACTACCTAGGCCCCAGGCTGCCACTGACGCCATCCGTGCCATGCTGGTCTTCATTTCGTCAGACACCAGCGGCCATCTCTCTGACGCTATTTGATGGAGCTGGTTCCTGAGTGGCAATCAGACAGAACCAAAAGTCAAATGTGCATGTAGAGTATAATCTATGCAGTGTGACAAATAGTGTTTAAGTGCTATATATAATCTATACCAGGGGTGGCCAAACTACGGCCCGCGGGCTGCATGCGGCCTGACAACTGATATTATGTGGCCCTCGAGGGCATTTAGTAATAACAATTTTTATTTCGTTTTCATGTTATTTTGTTGAAAAACTTGCTCCTGATTTCAAGAATATTGTCAAAAATTGCAAGCAGTAGCGTATATCTCATTAGAAATCCACAACAATTGTTGTGACAATGTAGTCGGTTTGTGTCTAAATTAAAACCATTGATAGATAATTTAAAAGAAAATATTATAATAAAAAATTGTAAAATTATGTTAATAAATTAGTAAACGTTTTTGTCCATATTGTAAAATATAATGTATATAAGTGTATAGGTAAATTAAAATTGCAATGATTAGTTATTTATACCATTAAATAACGTATAAATAATTCATAATTACTTATTGTGATAGGTTGCTGTACACAAATTGGACATAATATATATACCCCCCCCCCCCCCCCCCCCCCCCTAGCTTTACATTTGTCAATGTGGCCCTACGCACAAAAAGTTTGCCCACCCCTGATCTACACAATATAAAATAACACAAAGTAATGCAGCTTTACAGAACAGAATTATGAACAATACAAGGACGTTGCAGCGACTAGCCTTCATCAGCAAACACATATATAAAACACAACATATAATGACAATGAAGACCCTCCAGTGACTACAGTAAGGCATAAGAAATCCAATCCAATTTTGAGAAAAGATATGTTGGTCCCCGTTCAACCGTCATGTTTTCTTGGGCCCTTAAGGTGTATCTACTTCTGCTTGCACAGATGGCGCTGCAATTTTGCTTCCTGGAGTCAGTTTTCTGTCTGCTAGTGAGTTTCATCTTTTGTGACTTTTCACATGTCTAGTCAGAGTTGTACACTATTACGACCTGGTGTAGTTGTGTTCCTGCCCAGTCTCATGGTGTTTTTTCATTCAGAGAGTGTTCTACCAGTTGTCATCCCTCCTGAGGTTCCATCTATTTTTGGTCTGTCTTCGTATCGTCTTGGTCTTCTCTGGTATCTTGTGTTGTTGTGAACAGCTTAATAGCTTGATCTTAGAAAACTTAGTGACAACTGCCAAATTTAAGGGAAAGAGCAAAATTCAGGCAGATAGATGAATACTTGGATGGCTTTGTCCACATAGCATAATCAGAAGAACACAGACATGATAAAAGACTGTGGTGATCATATGAGATGGCTGACCATGACCGCCCACGCTTAGCACGGCACACAGTGAATGTATGAAGAAATGTAACTAATTCAATAACTGGTGGCCTGTTGTGTATGGAAGAAAATGCTGGACAATCAGTAATGTAATTATAGGGAAACTAGAAGTAGAGATGTATATTTTGGGAATCATTGTCATCATCATCTTCCCTTTATGCCGTCAAGCGTCATGGGGAGGAATAGTTCATGCTGCAGTGCCCAATGGGTGGCGCCAGATAGTGTCATTCAGTGTGATTGTACAATGTCTTTGATGTATTTCTCTCGCATCAGATCTTCTTTGACATCCTGCCAATACCGGTAGTTGATTGTGTTTCACTCTAACAAGATGGCCAAACCATTTCATCATCTGACTTTCAATATGTGTGGCACAAGGTGTTGATCCCAATGTCTGCCTGCAACATCATTTCTTACTCTGTCACAAATATGTAAGTCGGCAGCTCTTCTCAAATATCATTTTTACTCGGTCTTGGATAGTTAAATCGGCAGCTCTGCGTAAGTTTGATTTGAATCAAGTCAAAAATTGGTAGAGTTGAGTTGAGTTAAGAAATGGTATCACTGCACTCAGGACATTCCCACACTTGCTCCATTCCTTCATTCAACAGCCAGCAAATAGTTAAGTTCCAACTGCTGCATCTGATTGAAAGTTCTCCTGGTCTTCCCTCTCAGTCTTGAGATTCATCCAGAGTCCCTGCCAATCGTCCGCCATAACATTCTCTCCACATACGGGTGCTGAGTCTGATCCACAGCTTTCTCCACTTAGTCCCAAAGGCGCCTGACCACCTCTCCCTTGTCCATAGGTAATCTACCACCGAGAGGTGCATTCCCTGCCAGCCTATCAGCCAGTTCATTCCCTCCCAATTCACATGACCAGGGCAGAAAATCCATACAATTCTCACAATACATGACCTCTGAAGCGAGGCAAGCCATTCAACATGAAACATTCCTTTCTCCACCTAACTCAGCATATTCTGTGAGTCTGTAATGAATGCAATGTGTGTTGCAGCGGTAAGCCCAACATTAGTAGCATAGGGTTAGTGTGTATATGTTATTTATTATCTGTCATTTAGCAGACACATATGTGAATGTTTCAGTATTGTGATACTTGATGAGAATATGTTGAGAATTTCGTGGACAGAGAAGAAAATCAACAGTGAGGTACTGACAGCTACAAACATGACTAGATCACTCAACAAAACCATAAGGAAAAAACCAAATGAAATGTATGTGGCCCATGAAGAAAAGAGGAGGATTAGAGCAATGTGCCTTATGTTGCAAATACTATGCAATAGCTGGCACCTGGCCAACTTGACAGACAACAGTTTGTTACACTGTGCTTAAAAAAGGCATAATAACTACAACCCATGGCGGCAGCAAATGTGACTGATCAGACCAATTTGTGCAATAAATGTTCAACAACAATGGATGCCTTGTGAACACATGGCCATTTCCACCAACATGCAACATCTGATGTCTCACACACTTAGCGTCTGACATATTTCCAATAACTTTTTCCTTTGTCTTTATTCCATTTCTAATTTTTCCCACCATGCAATGCAAACAGCAAAAACTTGCTCCCAAGGTGCAATATCAATGCCTGTATCAATCATGGCCCATTTACACACATCTTTATACCGTGGTGGAGGCCAACTCCAAGATCTTTTACCTATATGTAATTCACCAAAGAAGGTGTCCTTTGGTATTCTACCATTGTCCATCCTTCTAATGTGTTCTACCCATCTAATTCTACAAAGGCTGAGTATGGAACACACCGTCACACCACGTGATCTTTCCAATACTGTGGTGTTTGTGATCTTATCTTGCCACTTAATACCAAGTATTTTTCGCAGACACTGCAAATGCAACAGAAGCAAAGGAAAACAGAGAAAGATGTTTGTGGACAACTTAAACAGCCGGGCAACAAGTAACACCTGCAACAATCAAGCTTATTATAATACCAGCTGACAGTGGATAGTCGTCATGACTACCACTCTGCCTGAAGCATGTCTGTCTTTACCTGTCTCATCATACTCTGTGAGTCTGTTACAATTGCGACATTTATGTGCTATTTATATTCCAGCCAGCAGATTGCCGCTGTGACCGCCTCCACCTCTATTCTCAAACTAGATGTTGTGGTATTATATGCCAGGCTCTCCTGCACCAAACACCATCGACCAACCTTCGTCACAAACCCCCAAGGTAATTCTTTCACCTCTTAGCATAGAGCCCTCTGTGTAGGAATCAAATCAATTGTAAACAATCATTACCAATCTCCCAAAGCTTCCAAACATCTCATCCTTGCCATGGTCAGACTGTCGTCGTCCTTGTTCTGCTCCTGCTTTCTCTGGTAGGCCTGCAGGGCTTTCTCCCATTCATGCAACTTCTCATACCAACTCTCCTGGACTTTCTAAACAAACAGAAAATATCATTACTATTAGCGGTGGTCAAAGTTAGGTTACAGGGCATGAGTATTTTCATAACCTTTTAAAAGGCCAACATTGTTGTATGGCAGTAAAATGCTAAAATTTACATAATTGGATTTTTTTCTGTTTCTTTTGCACTCGCTAGCTTTGAATTCAAGAGTAGTTCATATATACTATTTCTAGTAGTGCTGGACTAAATTCTGCGTGTGGATTAGCTTTCCCTATTAACAGTGCCCCTCGCCATCAGGCGAACCCACTACAACTTCAGAGGTAATAAATAATTGGGTTAAAACTGCGATAAAGCTGTGGAAATGCAAAAAGCATAACACTAAATGTAGGGCAGCTTTACAAAACATATTTACATAAAACAGAGGACATTGCAGCAACAAGCCTTCATCAGCAAACAAGAAGAAGACTATACAACAAATAAATAATGTAGATGACACTTAGTTCTCTCCACAAGGATCCTGCCACTGCTGGGGATTAAACGTGGATAGCTGTCTTGACAAGCTTATAAACTAGTCACTATGCCACCACAATAAATTAACAGTTTTAATTTAATACTATAATTTGGTCATAAGTTCCTTTAGACTCCATTGACATGAAGCCATCCAAATGGTAGGTTTTTGCTCACGATGTACAAGATGGGAAAATGGGGGTGGCATATCCTTTACAGGACGCCGCTATAAACCCCAGCATTACTTTTGCTGTTTGTGGTTTCTTGGCAAATTTATGCTCAGTGGCTTGTCATTGCTTTGTGAGCAACCGGCACTCATACAATTTTATGCAAACCAAAGCAGGGCGGTCTGCATTCAAATGGCCTACAGCTGTATTTCGAACGATATATGTGGAATTGCGAACTACTTCTGTGACACCTTCGCCACAGAGCCGGCTTAGTCCACTGCTAATCCCCAAGTTACCTTTCACTCACATGGGCGTCTCCCCATTCCTCCCATTGAGTGGCTAAGCCAGTCCCCGAGCTTCTGACATTATTGACCGCTAGTCCATTGACCCACTTGAACCACACATCCGGTTCATTTCATACACATCAAACGCTTTAAGTGCTTAAGACATATTCAACCAAACAAGGATTCAGATCAATAACCTTTGTATGATTATGAAGTGTTTTTTGTTTAGTTGTGTTAGTTAGTTAGTTAGTTAGTCGCGGTTCCAACTTCACAACTTTGTATTTGTTTGTCCTGTGCTGACGAAGGTTTTGGCCGCCACATCCATTTTGTTTCTAGTACTCCTACTCTAGTAAAGCTCACAGTCTACTTCTCGTTTTTTGGTGATTCATTCATTGCCTTTGTAAGCTTTACTGCAGTTCCCCTTTTTCTGGAAAAATTGCACTGGTGGTCTGCACTACACAGTCCAGAAACAAACTCATGGCATTCAGAGCTCAAGGCAGAAACCAACATCATGTCTCAAGGTGCAGAAAATGGCTTGTTATTCGGTTTACTTCTCTACCATCAGAAGCACGCAAAATATGACGGGTTTTATTTCAAACTGTTTACTATACTATACTGGCACCTGGCCAACTGGACAGACAATAGTTTGTTACACTGTGTTTTATAAAAGGCATAATAACGTCTCCATGGCACAAAGCTTAGGTTGAATTGCAGAGACCATGTGTTGCCCATGCAGCATGATCCTTCTCTCTACCTGCCTAGTTTACTCCATTGGAAAGGTAACACAAATATGTCTGGAACAAGACAAGCTGCAGAAGCTGCTGGATCAACAAAGCAATGCTCTAACTGTCTGCCTGTCGGAGCTTCGATCCTAGACCAGTTGACTAGCAAGGCTTAGGGCCTGCCCTGCCAGGACATTTAGTCTTTAGGTTGCATTTCCTCGCAGCAGAATAAGGCTTGTTCCCTCCTAATTGCGCTTTTCCATCTGAAGATTGGCGCAATGTAGGATGTCGGGTTTGGTGAGCGCCACCTAACATTCGGCACTAACAAAAAGCAGGCAGTACTGTCTACAATTATACAGAAGCTCAGTCATATCTGACAAGACCTGACTAACAAAACTTCACACAACAGCTTACCAGATTAGCATGGTTATGCTTCATCGCATAGAGCAGGACTCCCTTGGCTGCTTCCCGCTGCTGCAGCTTGTTGTTGATGCTAATGGAAACACATGAACAATGTCATGTACCATGTCGCGCAACGTGTAACATGTCATGCAATGTTGTGTAACATGTGCTGCAATGGTGTGTAATATGTCATGCAATGTCGTGTACATGTCTTGCAATGTCATTTAACATATCATGCAATGTCATGTAAAATGTCACGCATTGTCAGGATGGATCTGAGGTGTTACTGTCTGGAGGGTGACTGTAAGTAAGGTACCACAAAAAGAAATTAATTTAAAATGCAGGAAAGCAATTGAATGTACAATGTTTTATAGGTCGTACACACTCTTGAACGTAGATTATGTTTTCATGCAAATTATGCATTGTTGTTTTATACATCCTGTTGCCCATGCAGCATGATCCCTCTCTTGGACTGCCTAGTTTACTCCAGAAGAAAGTTAACAGCAATACACCTGGAACAAGACAAGCTGCAGAAACTGCCGGATCAGCAAAGCAATGCTCTAACTTTTCGCCTGTCAGCGCTTTGATTCTAGACCAGTTGCCAACCAAAGCCCAGGGCCTGGTCTGCCCTGCAACGACATTTAATCTTTAGGTTGCATTTCCTCGCCCTGGTTTAAGGCTTGTACCCTCCGACTTGCGCTTCTCCGCTCGATGCCGTTGGCACAATGTGGGATGTTGAGTTTGCTGAGCGCCGCCCAACATTCAGCATACCTGCATAACACCATCATTAAAAAAAAACAGAATAATACCCCATCCATCATCCATTATGTGCCATGCCGACAAGCGTGGGCGGTCATGTTCTGCCATCTCACTCGATCACCAGAGTTGTAATACTATTCACTGAGAATAAAAGCAATTGTAATAGAAACTTTACAACATAAACAACTTAGTACCTCTCTAATATTCTCTGCAATTTTTCTTTGTTAATTGAGGTCAGAAAAAGAGTTCTTAGGAGTTATATTCAGCCAATCCTGATACATGGAAGTGAATCATGGACAATTAGCAGACAAGTAAGGAATTATGTGGCAGCTGAGAAGAAGGTTTTATAGAATAATGATTTTGATGGATAGAGTAATGAAGATATTATGAAAGAAGTTGACTCACAAAGAGAATCAGTTACTCACATCAGAAGAAGACAGTCTACATTGGGCATGTCACAAGAAGGGGAAAGCTGGAGTACCTCGTGAGAACGGGCAAATTGTAGGGGAGGAGAGGCAGGGGTAGACAAAGAGAGAAGATGCTGGACAGTTTGATATCATGGCATGGAGGAACATCAGTATCAGAAATGATTGGCAGTACATGACACAGCAGGCTGTGGACTGACATGATCACCAATGCCACATGGCATGGACTAAAGAGTGGCAGTACACGAGACAGAAGGCTGTAGACAGACATGACCATCAGGGCACGCCGCATGGACTATAACTATCTCTAAATGGTCTAGTTGATGTGAAGACTTAACACTTCACATCCCAATGGTAGTATCTGCCAAGAAACTGACTACCTTTCCCTCTCAACAACAGTGACATAAAGATCACGAAGCTGACGCGGAATCCACAGTTTCTTACGTGATGAGATTCTCCAGGATCTGTGTGTTAGGCCCTTTATGGAACTCATCTTCTTTGTAATGCAAGGCTTTGGCATATGCTCTGCACTTCATGGCTCGTTCCCCCAGCAGGTGGCAGTCAAGGGGCAAGGGACCCTGCATGAAATTCAACTTGGTCACTTTTGGTGTAATGGCATAGCTGTCATTTACATAATTAAATAAAAAGTTAACTGTGTGTCATTTTAGCTGTCATTTACAAAGTTAAATAAAATGTTAATTGTGTGTCATTTTAGCTGTCATTTACGTAGTTAAATAAAATGTTAATTGTATATCATTTTAGTTGTCATTTACATAATTAAATAAAATGTTAATTGTATGTAATTTTAGCTGTCATTTACATCGTTAAATAACAAGTTAATTGTGTGTCATTTTAGCATTCATTTGCATAGTTTAATCAAAAGTTTGCATAGTTAAATAAAAAGTTAATTGTGTGTCATTTTAGCTGTCACTTACATAGTTAAATAAAAAGTTGTGTGTCATTTTAGCTGTCATTTATACAGTTAAATAAAAAGTTAATTGTGTGTCCTTTTAGCTGTCATTTACAGTTAAATAAAATGTTAATTGTATGTCATTTTAGTTGTCATTTACATAGTTAAATAAAATGTTAATTGTAATGTTAATTGTATGTAATTTTAGCTGTCATTTACATCATTAAATAACAAGTTAATCGTGTGTCATTTTAGCATTAATTTGCATAGTTTAATAAAAAGTTTGCACAGTTAAATAAAAAGTTAATTGTGTCATTTTTGCTGTCATTTACATAGTTAAATAAGTTAATTGTGGTCATTTTAGCTGTCATTTACAGAGTTAAATAAAATGTTACTTGTGTGTCACGTTAGCTGTCATTTTCATAGTTAAATAACTAGTTAATTGTGTGTCATTTTACAGGACATCACAATCAACCCCAGCATTTGCTTTGGCTGTTTGTGACTTTCTTAGCAAGTTTACTGTTAGTCGTCTGCCACTGCTTTCTGAACAACCAACGTTCTCACAAGGTGAATTTTAAAAACTGACCCTGACTTCCAGGTCAAGGCAGCCTAAAACTGGTACCAGGAAATGAACTGTAAGATGGCCAGCATGATATTGAGCAGAAAATCTAATTTGTGTTGAGTGGTTTATATCATGTTTATTCATTGAAATGTGAATTATTTATTTGTGATTGTGATATTTCAGTTTTCAAATAGGCTGGCAGGGAATGCACCTCTTGGTGGTAGATTACCTATGGACAAGGGCACAATGGTTAGCCAGCTTGCCTGCCAAGACAGTGGTCTTGGTTTAATTCACAGCTTTATTCATCTGTTTCACCAATGTGAATATGGGGGTTGACCCAGTGTGACTCCAGGGGTTGATTCAAGTCATCACTTGGGGGCGACAGGTTTGAATCCCGGTCTGTAACTATAGCTTTTAATTTTTATATTGTCTTGTGCATTCTCTAACCTTTACTTCAGTCTTCCACTTCTATGACCACCAAACAATACATGTATGTTTATTTATGAACTGTCTTATTGGCCTCAAAGGGTTCCCCAACTGATATCTTCACAATGATCACTGACCTTGTCACAGTGCTCCATGAACTCAGCCAAGTTGAGCAAGGTCTGTGTGATTTCCGGTATCTCCTGAGATGTCAGTGTCTTCTCCAGGCTGGCTATCACCTCGTCCTGCTGGAACTCCGTCAGTTCTGTCCAGCAGGCTAGAAATGCTGGGTTGAACAGATCCCTGGTGGCATAGAAGTCCCAAGTATGTTAAAACAAAACAATACATGTGTTAAAGTGAGTAAGAAGAGAAGAAACTGAAAGAAGGAAGGGTGGGGGAGGGGGGGGGGGGGAATCATGTTGTCCCAGAAATTGAAATTTGGTCCAATATGGCAGATTGGCTGTTGAGAATTTGAGCTTTTGGCTATGGTTTGTTAAGGCATTTTTCTTACATTGGACTGGTAGTAACATGGTTCCGTCACCCAGCTACTGAGTAAAGTGCGTGAAGTGACACTGTGAGCTGTGGATTTTGTGTGAAATGCTTTTACGTCTGTCTGAGGTGCTTTGCACTGTGAACTGCATTTTCAGAAAAATGGTGTAGGGCGGATGCTGAACTAGCTGCCTTATGCAGTAATGTGTGTGCAACTGCTGCTTCCACTGATGATGAACTGTAATTTTAGTGGCAGACTGTTGTGTTGGCATTCTAGCAACAGCCTAATGCATGTATGTCTATGCGCGCCGTAAGGAGCATTTTGTGTGATATTCACTGGCACAGGAATGGAACATTTGCCGTGAAGTTGGAACCGTGACTAACGACTAATTAACGGTCATCATATTGGTCCACAGCCTTCTGTTTTGTGTGCTGCTATATAACTACCTTTACCTTTCACCTTTACAGGCATATGTTTTTCTTTCACTGCTTGTTGAGTACAATTACCTGTTTCAAAGTCTTTTTTGTTGTTTTGCTTTATTGCTGTCTTTCCTGTCACTGTGGATGGTTATCATTACAAAATGCAACGTGAAGACTCAATGTCATGGTAGGGCAGGCCAGCCCAAGCCCTGGTTGGCAACTGGTCTAGGATTGAAGCTCCGACAGACGGACAATTAGAGCATTGCTTTGCTGATCTGGCAGCTTCTGCATCTTGTCCTGTTCCAGATGTATTGGTGTTACCTTTCCTCTGGAGTAAAAACTAGTTAAGCTAAGAAAGGGATCATGCTGCATGGGCAACATATGGTCTCTACAATTCAGCCCAGGCTTTGTGTTATGGAGAGGTATAACTCCATCCCTGGTCTTACCGCCATAGTTTGTAGTAATTATGCCTTCTTTGAATCACAGTGCAAGAATCTATCATCTGTCAACATGGCAAGGTGCCAGTGAGGTGTCCGAAAAAGACTAGCCCAGTTAACAAACGCCTACAGAAGTCAGATGTGTCAGCTGAAAGTCGCAGATATTGCAGCTGTGTTTTAAATTGACAATGCAGTTATGTCCAAAACAAACAATACCAGACAAATGGCGAAGAAGAATAACACTGGTGTTGTCTGTAGTTACTTACTTCAAAGGATCAATAATGAAGTCACTGTTAAGCACTTCTGGTTAAACTGGCTTGCATGCACAATTATGATGAACCCTTTGAAAAATACTGTTTGTTCATTCATTCGTTCATTCAGTCATTCGAGTTTAGTCCTACCTAGCGAGTGGGTTGTAGGTCTGGGCCAGCGCAAGACTGGATCTGAGCGCTGGTGATGGAGACTCCTTCAGTAGCTCAATACTCAACTTTCTCAACCATTCCATCCAGTCTTCCTTGGACACTCGTCGACCAGTTTCTAGTGCCTGGTGAATGCATTCAGATATAATAATTAACTCCTCAAGTCCAAACACATATGACAGTACAATATTTTAGAACATGTATCTTTCCCATGCCAACACGTGGATGTCCGTCATGGAACATTTTGCAATCACAAAGGTAGAATATTGGGGCTTCTGAATTTATATGTCACAGAACGAAGAAACGAACTTTATTTTCAAAGTGTTAAGAAGCACAATGAAGGTTGGCTGCAATGGATCTCCAACACTGGCCTTGATTGTACATGCTGTCACACTGCTGTTTGTTCATCTCTTGATGTAATCTTCTCACTTGCATCATTGTCTACCTCTTGGTTGCTTGCCTTCATTCGATCTTACCTTCCAATATGGATTTTATAAGAGTGTAATGTCTTTTAACATGTCCAAATATTTCCCCTGCCTCTTTTTTATTTCTTTCATTTCTAGAACTTCTTATATGATTATTTTTGTTTCCTTGAAATACAACATATTCTTCCATGAAATACAACGTATCCAGGGCCTCAATTTGACTTGATTGCTTGCTCATTGTCTAGGCTTCAGTGTCAAATAGTAATTTTGAATAAACATAACCTTTGATAGTTCTAATTTTTAATGTGGTGTTAATCTTTCTTGAAGTTATTAGTGATTTTATGATGTTGAAAACATGTTTGGAATATTTGAAGAGCTGTACTTCAGTATAAAAACAGTTAAAATAACCAATGTCGTTAACCTAACACATGTGAGACAGTACAAATACAACGTGATTTGACTTGAGACTCAACGACACGAAGTTTCGATGGATTTATTTACAGATCACGATCTAGAGATGATCATCACAATACATAAGTTATAACAATACACTTACAGGCAACCCACAGCTTACAATCAGTCTCACAAGATGTACAAGCACTCGACTTTCGGGCCACAGAACTACACAAGCCTTTCTCCCATCATACGTCCAGTCGAGTCCGAGTCCCAGAGCTGTCTGGCTATTTCTCGCAACGCGCCTGCCCACCTGAAGTGGCTTCACGAGGCCTGCGTGCGTCCTGCTTTGTCCTTGCCTGACCGCTGGCTGTCTCGTCAGCCGGCAACCTCGCAGGCAGGTAACTAATACTCGCCTGGCGGGCGTAACGATGTTACAGCATCCCCGCTAGGGACTATTCGCCTGGCGGGCGTAACGATGTCCCTGCATCTCTGCTGGCAATACTTTAGACTCTGACAAACACTTTATGCTATCTTGGTAATTTCATTCTCTCCTTTTTCCTATGGTAATTCATTAGGCTGGAGTCCACTGCAATAATAACACTGTCATCCACTGCCTGTAGTATCTTGTGGTGTAGGACAGGGGGGTCTTGAGCCTGAAGATTTAAGGTTGATGACTAGTGCAGTCTCCGTGAACTGTGCAGGTTAGGATTTTCTTTTTGCCCCCGACAGAAAAATTTCATACCTTACCAGGGATCCGAACCCGGGTCTCCTGAAGGAGAACCCAGCAATCTAGCTACTCAGCCAGCCTGCCTCCTCTTTGGAGTCTACTGACAAAGACAAAACAAAAGTTTGTAGCGGACACAAGACCAACCTTGACCTCATCTCAACCCATCTGTGTGTGTTGTGCCAAACCATGACCTGGCTACATCCTAATATACCTCATCACAGATGTGACGTGTCAGTACTGGTCTTGCCCCCCCCCCGCTAGTTTCTGGGCTTGGAGAGGGGGAGGGTAGCTCTGTCACACAGTCAACTTAGAGGTGGCACTTCAATCTCGGGCCAGGAAACAAAAGTCCCTATACCCACCCCACTCCCGCAGATGCAAGTCCTTTTCAGGACTCAAGAGGAGGTTAACGTGGCAGAATGGATGAAAGCGCTCACTCTTAAACTTCCGGTGTGCTGATGCTGAGATATAGATTCAACCCCTATACTGGTCAGTTGGACTAAAATGTTTGCTTCTCATCCGTGACTTGGGGATGTAAATTACAAGTACCTATGAAGTCACAGTGGATTTACGTGACGGTGAGGGACACTGGTAATAGGGAAAGCACATGCACATGCAAAAATTAGCCCAGTGCACAAGAAGTAGTAGCACGTGTGTGGACTATGCTTGAGTTCAAAGCGAGAGACCACACAAAACAAGGACTCAAATGAATTGAGCAGCACTGCATCAAACTTTCCCTGCCCGCCTACCAACTTTATGTTTACAAATCTTCTCTTACCTTCTTCATGGTTTCAAAGTTGACACTCAACTTCTTGATGGCTGTCGTGTCTGGGGCATTGTCCGATCTGTCTTTGCCTTTCTTCTTGAGCTGATCCTGGCGTTCTTTCTTCATTAAGATAGGATCATCTTCCTCATCAGCAATAGTTGTGCCCTGTAGTGATAAAATGCAGAGGTGATTCCAGATGATATACTGCCATAGAGAATGAAGTCTTAGATGTTTACACATATATATATATATATATATATATATATATATATATATATATATATATATATATATATATATATAATTTCCAGTATGCATTCTATATAGTACAAGCATTAAAACCAACCGAATCATTTCCAATATGCTTTATTTATAGTGAAACCATCACAATCAAACAGCTGAATCATTTTTAATATGCTTTATATATAGTGAAAACAACAATCAAACAGCTCAATCATTTTCAATATCAACTGCAGAGCAAAATCTGATGGAAGATTGATACATATCTAAAGAAGAAGAAAAAAACCATCATATGCAAAGATATGGTCATCATAACCGAATGGATAAAAGCACTCGTTCTTAAACACTCGGTGTGTTGATGCCGAGATTGATAGTTTTTATGAAAGATAGGATTTACAATAATCTATTCCCTTAGTGGATTTAAACACTCGGTGTGTTGATGCCGAGGTATATAGTTTTGATGAAAGATAGGATCCAAAACAGTGTATTCCTTTAGTGAATGTAAACACAAAAGCTACAAACAATTTGCTGTACAATTTATTGCCTGGCATATTTCACTGAAATTTTGAAATTACTGTGGGGATAACAGATGCTCCACATTAGAAGAATACCTGTGACTACGTATTTTGTTTCAGCTAACGTATTATTCATTTATTTACCTCATATGATATACAACTCTGCGGTATGCACCTGACGAGATACAACAAAATATGTCAGACAATAAATTATGCAACATATTATTTGTGGCTTTTGTGTTTGAATGATAGGGTAACCCTCACAGCTCTGAATACCTCAGCATTTGTTTTATTTTCTGTCCATGATATTCTTAATGATCTTCCCAAAAGCCTTGTCTCCACTGCCTCTAATTTCTTCACCATGACCCTCATTGTCCAACATTCACGTCTGCACAGAACAGCAGGCCATACATAACTCTTCAGTAAGCAGGTTTTTGTACTTGGCGTAATGTTTGCCTTTCACCATATTGCTCATTATTGTAAAAGAATCTTTGCAATTTTTTTAAAATTTTTTTGCTTTCAACATAATCGTAGTCCATACATGTCTACTACTTCTAGTGCAGTGGACTGATTTTTTGCATGTGGATTAGCTTTCACTATTACCAGTGTTCATTGCCATCAGGCAAACCAACTCCGACTTCAGAGATACTTGTAATTTACATCCCCAAGTCAAGGACCAGGCATCAACATTTTAGTCCAACTAACTGGTATAGGTGTTGAACCCGCTAACTCGGCATCAGCACACCAGATGTTTAAGATGATATTGCTGATGTAAAATATAAGAATAAAAAACATAAGAACAACAAAATTAGAAAAACATGCCCACCTTAAGAATTCTGGTCATCAAAACATGAAACCGCTGATGGTGGATCCTGTGCCTGCTCATGACCTTCGTAACCATGGGAATGAAGATGGTGAACTTGTAGTTGAGCTGGATGACTAGCGTGCACAGGGTGTCCATACATGTGGTGTGGAGCGCCGGGGTTGTGTCCATGGTGCGCACCAGGGGATGGATGATGCGAGAGGCATAGTCAGAGAGATCCAGGGAGTCTGTCAGTCGGTCAACTGTCTCCAGGGCACTCCTGGTGGCAATAATACATAATGATTCAGAGTCATTACTATATAAATTATGGATTATCTTTGAAGACTATGGGATAAAAGGACAATTGCTAGAAAACAGCATAGACATGTACCACTCGAGCCAAAGTGTAATAACACAAGAAGGTATATCAGAACAGGCTCTGCAACATTTAGTAGATGTGGTTGATGCACACAGTGAACAATTTGGGTTGGAATTAAATTGTAAGAAGATGAAGATTATGGTCGTCACTAGGAAGAAGGAAATGTCACAATGTAATATACAAGTAAATGGGAATATACTTTAGAGATTAGAACAAGAATCGCCATGATGATGAAGGTAACTTTTTGCAAGATGGAAAACATAATGACCAATAAAAAGATGTCTTTTGCAACGAGAAAAAGAGTGTTTAAGTGCTACATGGAATCTGTACTTTTGTATGGATGTGAAGCGTGGACAATGAGCAGACAAGCTGAAAAACATCTAATTGCAGTGGAAATGTGGTTTCTGAGGGAAATGCAAAGAATACCATGGACGGACAGAAAACCAAGGACCAAGTTCTACAAGACAAAATGAATACAGTAATTAGAGAAATTAGATGTAGACAGTCACAATTTTTTGGACACGTTTTGAGAAAAAATAAATTGGAGAACTTGGTGACGATTGGCAAGATTTAGGGTGAAAAAACACGAGGAAGGCAGAGAAGTAAACATCTTAATGGCTTGGCCACGTGGCATGGTCGAGACAAGAACACAGAACTGACCCACGATTCTGGTGATCGTGTGAGATGGCAAAACATGGCCGCCCACGCTTATCGGCTTGTCAAATGATGATGATGATATCAGATATATTCACAGTCAATATTGGATTCAGACAGGGATGTGTGGGCCCCTTCTTCCCTTCCCCCCCCCCCCCCTGTTATTTCATATCTACATAGATGGAATATCCAAGGAAGCAAGCCTTGACAGAACCAATTTAGAAAATTTCACTCTCTTTACTTTAGATGAAACAACAGATCCACACGCAATACATGATCAGTGCCTGTTCTATAGCGATGAGGTCAGACTGCAAAATCATATAAATAATCTGAGTTCAACATGCAGCAGATACAATATGAATATAAAGTCAAAATTGAAATAATGCAGGTTAACAGATCTCCTGGTCCACTAAATATAATGATAAATAGCACATCTCTGAAACGTTAAAGAATTTAAATATCTAGGAAGCATGATCACAGAAAATAGCAGAATAGACGTAGAAATCAAAATCAGATGTCGAAAAGCAAGTGTGCTTATACATCAACTGAAACATGTAAATAGTGATAAAAGCTCTGGCGTGGCGCAAGCATGACAGAGGGCTTTTGATCATCAGAAGCGGTCAACCTTCCCTGCCCTTTTAATTAATTAATTAGAAAATGCAAAGAATACCAAGAATGGACAAATACTAATGAGATAATGGTAAGAATACCATAGATGGAGAAATACAAATGAAATAATGCAAAGAATACCATGTATGGACTGAAATACGAATGAGAATGTACTACAAAGAACAATTGTTTTGTTATATTTGACAAGCACCAACCTCCTGATGTGGATGGGATTCTCTGGGTTATCAAACAGCTTGACTATGGGTGGCAGCAGCAGATGCAGATAATCATCCAGGTTGCCATCAAACATCTCCAGCGCTTTCAGCAGCTGAAATACATTGGAGAAGGGTCTATCATCATCGTCATCATCATGTGCCATGCCTATAAGCGTGGGCGGTCATGTTTCACCATCCCACACGATCACCAGAGTCGTGGAAATCATTGTAATTTATCAGAGAAAGACCTATAACATTTCATCAAATTGGTTAGCAGTGAAAGGTAACAGAAAGGTCAAAGATATCAAGGTGTATGGGTATATGGTGCAAGACCTATATTTTTATAGGTCAACTGGAACTCACTGACTGTTTTGGTCAGTGCCATGCCATCCGCCTTTACTTGCCAAGTTATTTCCTGATACCAAATTTAGGCTGGGTCAACTTTGAAGCCGAGGTCAATTTTTTCAAATTGAATCCATGCTGATATGGATGTAACTTTTGACTGCCCAGTCGGCAGGCAAACGTCTAACCACAATGCTACAGCGTCTCCCAGTTAACAGTACTAACAGTGCTCTAACCACAGTAACAATCCTATTAGTAAGTAAGCAGGTGTCAGGTCTTAGTCAGATATGACTGAGCTACTGTATGACAGTAGACGGTACTAGTTACTTTCTGTTAGTGCTAAATACTGGGCAGTGCTCACCAAACCCAACACTCCACATTGTGACAATGGCGTTGAGCGGAGGAGCGCAAGTGGGAGGTATGAGTCTTTCCCTAGTGATAGGAAATGTAACCTAAAGGCTAAATGTCATGGCAGGGCAGGTCAGGCCCTAAGCCTTTAACAGAAACTGGTCTAGGATGGAAGCTCCAACAGGCGGACAGTTAGAGCATTGCTCTGCTGATCCGAAAGCTTCTGCAGCTTGTCTTGTTCCAGATGTATTGGTGTTACCTTTCCTCTGGAGTAGACTAGGCAGACCAAGAGAGGGATCATGCTGCATGGGCAACACATGATCTCTGAATTCAGCCCAGGCTTTGTGCTATGGAGGGTAGAGTCATTAAACACGTTGATCGTTTAAGACATATTCAGCCACAACAAGGAAACAAGGCTACAGATAAGTAACCTGTGTATTTCCATGCAGTGTTTTTCATGTAGTTTTTTTCAGTTTGTTTGTTCTAACGAAGGCTTTAGCCGCAGCATCCATTTTGTTTCTTGTAATCGTGTTCTAGTAAAGCTCACAATCTACTTCTCATTTTCAGGTGATTCATTCATTGCTATGGAGGGTAAAACTCCATTTCAGAAACTATCGTTTGCCAAGACGGCAAGGTACCAGTCAGTAAGTAATAAAAATAGCCCATAACAGTACAGAGTCTGTGTGTTACTGGAGCCCTTAAGGGAAGTCAAGAACTGTTAACACTGAAAGCTACTATGCATGTCACAAGAGGCCATCAAGGAGGTGTGGCATGCGACTGGCTACCTCACCCCAGTGAAAACTTTAGTTGCAAAATCCAAGCAACAATGACAAAATTCTACAGATAAAAAATGTTGCATATATTTTGCAGAAAGTTGCGATCAACCCCAGGTTGATGTGCTAGGCAATTGTATGTTCAGTAGTTTGCCATTGCTTTATAAATGAGAAGTCAACGTTGAAGTCCAACTCAATGCCAGTGTATGGGTTGAGCTGTCTACCTCATCATCAGTGAACCGGAAGTTTAAGAGCGAGCGTTTTTATTCTTTCGACCACATCAATGTCTACAGATGAGGAAACCAAAATAACCCAGCCAGCCAAGATGAAACTAGAAGAAGTATGACCCAATGTGGAGAAAGCAACAAAGAGTGTGAAGAAAACAGCAAAAAGTATGGAGAAAACAGAAAAAAGTTGAGAAAACGGCAAAGAGTGGAGAAAGGAACAAAAGGTATGGAAAAACAGCAAATAGTGGAGAAAACAGCAAAGAGTGTGGAGAAAACAGCAAAGAGTGTGGAGAAAACAGCAAAGAGTGTGGAGAAAACAGCAAAGAGTGTGGAGAAAACAGCAAAGAGTGTGGAGAAAACAGCAAAAATTATGAAGAAAGCAAAAAGTGGAGAAAAACAGCAAAGAGTGGAGAAAGCAAAAAGTGATGAGAAAACAACAGAGCATGGAAAAACAGCAAAGAGAGGGAGAAAACATCAAAGAGTGTGGAAAAAACAACATAGTGTGGAAAAAACAACAGAGTGTGGGGAAAAAAAACAGCGAAAAGTACGGAGTAAGCAAAAAGTGGAGAAAACAGCAAAAAGTGTGAACTATGTATGAATTGGGAAAGACAGCCCATGTGGTAGAAGACATGAAATATGCTATACTAGCATTTTGTGAATATGCAAAACAGAAAAGATGGAAGGAAGCAGGCGCAAACATGACAGAGGGAGAACTATAAACACATGGAGAGAGAATTAGAGACAAGGATTAATAAAAATCAGGAGGACATTAATAAAATCAGGACATTAATAAAATCAGGAGGACATTAATAAAATCAGGACATTAATAAAATCAGGACATTAATAAAAATCAGGACATTAATAAAATCAGGACATTAATAAAATCAGGACATTAATAAAATCAGGAGGACATTAATAAAATCAGGACATTAATAAAATCAGGAGGACATTGATAAAATCAGGACATTAATAAAATCAGGACATTAATAAAAATCAGGAGGACATTAATAAAATCAGGAGGACATTAATAAAATCAGGAGGACATTAATAAAATCAGGAGGACATTAATAAAATCAGGAGGACATTAATAAAATCAGGACATTAATAAAATCAGGACATTAATAAAATCAGGAGGACATTAATAAAATCAGGACATTAATAAAATCAGGAGGACATTAATAAAATCAGGAGGACATTAATAAAATCAGGAGGACATTAATAAAATCAGGACATTAATAAAATCAGGAGGACATTAATAAAATCAGGAGGACATTAATAAAATCAGGAGGACATTAATAAAATCAGGAGGACATTAATAAAATCAGGACATTAATAAAATCAGGACATTAATAAAATCAGGAGGACATGAAGGGAGCTGCAGGAGAAAGCAAATGATAAGATGACTTGGCATGGGTTGGTTGAGGGCTAATGCCCCAACAGGAGATAAATTGCAGCAGAAGCAAATAGTACAGAGGCTAAACCATATAAACAGAGACCTAATCAGAAATGATGTTATCAGACAGACAGTGGGATCAATATCTAGTGCCATATATTTTGAAAGATAGAAGATCAAATGGTTTGGCCATCTTGTTAGAATGCAATACCATCAACTACCAGCTCTAGCCATACATCAAAGAAGATATGCTACAAGAGCAAGCGGACGCGCGAGAAGAAACTGGATTAACGACATCAAAGACACTGTACACCCATCAGGCACTGGAGCGCCAATTATTCCTCCCCATGACACTTGAAGGTAAAAGTGGAAGATGATGATGATGATGATGATGATGAAACCATGAAGATAATTCTACAGCATAACACCAGGCAAACATATAAAAGTATACATTTAGAGAGCATACATCTTTCCTGTGTCAACATATGAATGTGAATCGTGTGTTGCTTACAGACATTAAAGGAGAAAATCAAGGGCTTTTGAGCTGAAATGCAACAGAATAATTCTTAGAATACTGTGGATCATTCTTCTTCATACAGTCCGGACCATGCAGCATTGGTGGTCATGTTGTCCACAGCCTTCTGTCTCTTGTGTTGTTAATCATTTCTAACTATGAAAAGAGGCATTTGAAAAAAAAAAAAGAAGTTTGCCATTCTTTTCTTTCTTGGCAGTAACCTTACTGGTCATTGACCATAGCCATTATCTCCAAAAAGAGATCCTCTGCCTACCATCGCGAAACTTGAGACCACAACCCCAGCAAAATCAACCGCCTGATTCTGTGGTTTCACTTTACCTTGATTGAGTGTGTTAACATTACGCTAATTGGGGGGGCTAACATATACACACTGGGAATCTTGCCTGTACTGCGGAATGCGTGCAATGAGCTAAAGTTTATTCAGTACAATCTGAAGAAGGAGATCAGAAAACAAACAGTTTGTCTCACAATATGATCAAGATAGTCCTCACATTCCATCAATAGAGAATTAGAGAAGAAGGGAAATAGGGAAATAGAGAAGAAGGGCAGAATGTCAGACGGGCCTGCGTGCCCAATTCTTAACCCTTTGGAAATAAAGATTTTTGTTCGTTCGTTCAATTAATATCAACAGCCACACACACAAAAAAAGCTGAAACATGTGACGAATCAAAGATACCTTAGACGTGACAATCTTATTTTCGCTTGTGTCATGCATGAAGACTCTCAGGATCTGGGGGATGATGAGTGGAAGGTAGATGCGGAACTCTGTGCCCAAAGCGTTGACGATCTGCTCAATAAGGATGATGATGGCACTCTGCATGGATGTGGAAGGCGACCAATACTCCTGAAAAGAAAGCATCAAAGATAGATCATCATCATGTGCCATGCTGATAAGCTTAGGGGGTTATGTTTTGCCATCTCACATGAGTCGTGGATCAGTTCTGTGTTCTTGTCTCGACCATGTACATGGCCAAGCCATCCAGGTATTTACTTCTCTGCCTTCCCCTTTGTTCTTTTCCCCTCAATCTTGACAGTTTATTTCTTCTCATAAAGTGTCAAAACTATCCTGGCTGTCAATGTCTAATTTCTCTAATGAGTTTATGATTTTCATTTGTTTCTTGTAGGACTGTCTGTCCATGGTATTCTTTGCATTTTCCTCAGAAACCACATTTCCACTGCCAATAGATGTTTTTCAGCTTGCCTGCTCATTGTCCACGCTTCACATCCATACAAAAGAACAGGTTCTGTGTAGCACCTTAACACTCTTTTTCTCATTGCAAATTACATCTTTTTATTGGTCAATGTTTTCCATCTTGCAAAAGGTTACCTTCGTCTCGTCATAGCGATTCTTGTCCTAATATCTTCAAGGCACCTCTCATCAGATGTTATGACTGTTCTGAGACAGTAGTACTGACTCACTTGTTTAAAAATATTCCCATTTACCTTGAGCGAAACATGACAGGTACAAATGTAATTATTGGAATACTACACAACACATTCTTCTTCTGTGTACACCTTCTGATGTCAACGCATATTTAAAGGAGGAGGAGGAGGAGGAGGAGGAGGAGGAGGAGGAGGAGGAGGAGGAGGAGGAGGAGGAGGAGGGGGGGGAGGAGGGGGAGGAGGAGGAGGAGGAGGAGGAGGAGGAGGAGGAGGAGGAGGAGGAGGAGGAGGAGGAGGAGGAGGAGGAGGAGGAGGAGGAGGAGGAGGAGGAGGAGGAGAGAGAGAGAGAGAGAGAGAGAGAGAGAAAAGGGGGCGGGAGGAGCGGTTGTAGATCAAAGTGATTTTCTCTGTTCTGGATATACTGGACACTCCTGCAGGAAATGTTTAGCTGTCATTTTACCTATTCCATAGTGAAATGTATCAGTATCTCCTATCTTCAGTTTATTGAACAAGTGATATTTCAGCCTGTTATTTCCTCTGGAGTATGAAGATAAGTAATCGTTCCCTTCAGTCAAGATGGTAATAAGCATCATCTTTCTCGTGCCTGAATGCTCTGATTCCCACTTGGATAAGTACTTCTTATAAAGCAAAATACTTTCAATAAGATGAAGAAAATGTTCTCATCCTCGCTTTTGCATGTTTTCCAAGAAAAGGTGGAGAATGAAAGGGAGTGTGTGCAATGGTCAAATAACATTTGATATCAATACTTTCTCTGTTTACGTTTTAATTTTTATTTAAATTTTCTAACTCCATGTTTTTCTTTAGATTTCCATTTGCCTTCATTGTAAGGTATGTAGACAGTGCCTGTGTTTATTATCTCTCCCTTTTTCACACATACCTAACTGCAAAGGAACATGGACTGGCCAATATCTAAATTTTCAGAGCTTCACACCTGTCCAGTATAAACGGGGCTTAATGCGGACCCTGTTTGACCGTGCTAGAAAGATATGCACCCAGGACACACTGACAGAGGAATTTGAAACTCTGAAGAATGTCTTAAACTTGAATGGATACTCCACAGGATTTATAAAGCGCCACTGCCAACAGCCCAAACCAAAACCAGACTTAACTACAGTACCTAAACTCAAGGTATTCATCCAGCTAACCTTTCGAGGGGATGACGTAATGCAACGTCTACAAGACCGGCTTACTACAGCAGTAGGCCGAACATTCTGTGCTGCAACTCCAGTCATTAGATATAGAACCATACCGATTCTCACACCAGCAGTCAAAGAGCCTGTTCCTCTGTACGCCACAAACAATTGTATTTACCAATTCACATGTAGATAGATGCCAGGCCTTCTACATCGGTAGAACAAAGAGACAGCTGAACAAAAGAGTGTCAGAACACATACCTCAATGGGTCAACAAGATACGACACACAGGCGATGCTAGCCTAGTGGGGCCGACACACCGGAAGCTCCCCGCGTCTTCAATCGGTAAGCAAATTATCGAAAGCGGCCATGTGGTTGACAGAGACATTGCCTTTCGCGTGTTGTTTAACACACAAAATACTCGCTTTTTAAAGTTTGCAGAAGCTATTATGATCAATCAACGCAATCCAGATTTGTGCAAACAGAAAGACATGTTAGTCAGCTTAAAATTACTGTGGTAGACAATTGACATTACTGTGCGAATATGTGTATATTTCAACTTGAAGGATTCATCTAGTTAATTTACTTTACGTTGTGTGATTTCTGCAGTATTTCTGAGATGCAGTGAAATATGCCAGGCAATAAATCGTGCAATCTACTGTTTTTGTCTTTGTTATTCAAATTCACTACGGGAAAACATTGTTTTGAACATACCTAACGTTTTTCATTTTGTATCTCAATAAGATATATGTCACAGAGGACATCATCATACGTTATTCAACCTTAAACCCACGTATAGGCAACCTGTCTTTCCATGAGGTGTTATTTCTAGTCAATCATCCATTGCTGTAATGCTTACCTTAATGAGGCCGAAGATGTCGCCCAGGTAGTTCTTTATGTGCTGCTTCACTATGGCAATAATCACACCCAGCTGTTGGAACAAGAACTGGGGAAATATTGATCAGAATTGTCACAACTTTGGGGAAATCTTGACACTTTTCAAAACTCTTGGGGAATATTGACAAGAATGTTCAAAATGTTGGGGAAATAATGACCAAAATTGTAAAAACTAAGTTATAACTCAGACTTTAAATGCTGACACTGCTTGTTTTATTCAGGTTGTTAAGGAAAATCTTCACTGCATATATTGGGTGTGTGTGTAAAGTCTCACTACATCTTATATGTAGAACAAATGAGAAAATTGAAGTACATGATGTCATCAAAAAATGTGCTAAAAATTCATTAAATTAGTTACAATAGTCACTGCTATGGTCTAACGTTGTTTTGGGGAAGCTGGAAAGTATCAATAAAGTATTCATTATAACAGGTGTTGGAAATGTCCACCATAAGTTTCAAGACATGACTGTACACGTCTCTTCATATTGTCAAATACCTTCTGCAACGTGTCTGTTGTTATTTCTTCCATTGACAACACCATTCTGATTGGAGTGCAAAGATTCCAGCAGACGACAGCCATTCGCTGCATATTGCTTCACGATGGACTATGCAGCACATTTTTTAATGACATCAAGTACTTCACTTTTCAAATTTGTTCTACATAAAAAGTGTAGTGAGACTTTACAAAACACCCTGTTCATACCTTAGGTGCTCCAACTCCTCCCATAGATCACATAGGGAAAACCTCAACACCCTGTACATTCTGTAGCACCAGCGGGGAGCCAAATGTGTATACACCAGAATCTCATGTCCTAAAGATAGTTTGTTGCGGGCAGGTTTTCTTACTTGAAATTTAGCCAGGGCAACTGCATAGCCAGCCTCATCATCATCACGTACCCTGTGAACTGGTCTCGGCGTTAATGTCTCTCTACAAATCTTGTCCTTGGTGCTCTAGATCAACTCTGCTGATGATATTCTTTAACTACACTGTCTCAGTCCATGTAGCATCTTTTCTCTAGTCTGCCTCCACCTCTTCCCCCACTGGTCTTTACAGTTGTCATCATATTTCCCAATGCCTGTCCTCTCATTATATAACTGAAGAACACTGTTTGTCTCTTTCACATTGTTGTATATAACGCTCTACTTTCATTAGCCTCTTCCAGGCAATTGTTAGTTACCTGGGCAGTCCGAGGTGTTCACAACATTCGTCTCACATCTGTGTTGCTACCGAGTTCATCCTAATTTGTTAATTCATTTTTCATGATTCACAGCCATACAGAAAAACAGGTTCTATATTACATTTCAGCACTCCCTTTTAGACATTAAATAAAACTGACATATTACATAAGATGCTTTTCATTTTCTTACATGCAGCTTTTGACTGACCTATTTTGCTCTAATATTCAGCTTGCTTTTTTTCAGTGGCCAGTAACAGAGGGATTGATAGCATGTGAAATATTTACGGAGGCTAAATGTGGAACATGTACAGAATATAGATGTGGAACACGTATAAAGGTCAGATGTGGAACAAGCAGATACTAGATGTGCAACATTTATTGGGGTTCAACTCCTACACTGTCAGCTGGACTTTAACACTGACTTCCCATTCATAAAGCAGTGGCAAACTACTGAAAGTAAAATCGCCTATAAAATCAACCTGGAGTTGAGCTGGATCACAATGCCTGCAAAGGACATGAAACATTTAACAAAGTTACGAGGGCGAGTCAATAAGTAAGTCACACAGTTCTATGGGATGGCAGGTATATGTAGTTGGGTGTTTTCTACAGGTGTCATTAGGTGACAGCAACATCAAATTTTTTATATTCCCATTCGTCAGGTGACGCTAGATGTCTCATGCGCATGAACAGCGCATAAACAAAATGGCGACTGTACTTACGGGGTGTACAATCAAGGAGCAATGTGCTGTTATGGATTTTTTGTGGGCAAAAGGACTGCCTGCAAAGGACATTCATAAGGAAATGCTTCCTGTTTATGCTGACAAATGTTTGTCCCGTAAAGCGGTGCATAGCTGGGTAGAAAAACTTCCTTCTTCACCTTGTGTCCAAAAATTCAAGGTTACGCCATCAGCAGGGGAAGGTTATGCTGACAGTGTTCTGGGATTGTCAAGGAGTGCTTCTAACCAATTTCAAGAAGAAAGGTGACAATGTGAATTCTGAATCGTACTGTGAAGATCTATCGATGTTTGTGAAGAACTGTAATCCAGTATAGAAACAGTTAAAATAATCACCGTCTTCTCTAAATAGATACCAGCAATGTTTGTGTGTTTGTGAAGAACTGTAATCCAGTATAGAAGCAGTTAAAATAATCACCGTCTTCTCTAAGTGAAATTCGCGTGGAATGCTTTTACATCTGTCCTGTATAGTGAATTGCATGTTCGGAACAATGGCTACTGGCAGTTGCTGAATTGACTGTTTTGCCCTTTCGGTTCACGTGTGCATTTTTCGGGAGACTCCTGGGAGTCTGCGCTGAAGCTGCGGAGTTCATGCTTTGTGCTACACTTTCGGCGGGTTTCCCTGCAGTGAGAGACCAAGCCATGTGAGAAAACCCAGGTCAATTAGGTCTTTCTGGTGACTGCCGCGTCCTCAACGATGAACTGTGGTATTCGTGGATGAATTTTGTGTTGACATTCTGACGGCGGCATTATGCACAGTGTACCTGTGCGGGCTGTTGGATTGCCCAGACTCCTGTCTATTCCACTTTTCACATTGGACAGCGGGGAGCATTTTGTGTGATATTCGTTGGCACGGGAATGGAGCATAATGAGGATGACCCGTTGCCATAAGTTGGAACCTCGACTAACTAACTAACTAACAATGCCTGACCACATATGGTTGATTAACTCAGGAGAACATTAACCAACTAAGGTGGGAAGTTCTGGAACATCCACCTTACAGCCCCGACTTAGCCCCTAGAGATTTCAACCGTTTTGGTCCACTGAAAACCCACCTTGGCGAGAGACATTTCGCGAATGACGCCGAAGTTGAATGTTAAGTGAAAATGTGGTTTAGAAAACAGAGCATGCAGTTCTATGCAGCCGGTTTGGGAGGACTGATAAAACGATGGGATAAGTGCATGAATGTTGGTGGAAATTATGTTGAGAAATAAAGTGACAATATATGTATAAAACTAAACTGGTTTCTAGTTGTTATCATAGTTAGTTATTTTTCTACAGCCATTTGTGACTTACTTATTGACTTCCCTCGTATATTACATATAATACTGACACTTCTGTTATTGGTCATAGTACATCAATGAACATCACAGTAAAAGGGGAAATACTAGAACAAGTAACAAGTTTTTCAAATCTTGAACACATAATATTAGTTGATGGCAGACATGAAACAGAAAAAAAAAAAAGAGAATTGATTGTCCAAAAATGTTTTAAACAGCACGAAATCAGTATTAACAACTAGAGCGATTAATAACGTAATCAATAAATATGAGAATTGTCAAATGTTATGTAAATTCAACACTATTATATGGCGTGGCATCCTGGACATTGAACAAGCAATCAAAAAGTCGAATAGAGGCCTTGGAGATGTGGATAGACAGAAGAATATGTCATATTTCATGGAAACAAAAACAATTAAATGCAGAGGTTCTTAAAAAACTGGGAATGAAAGTAAAGTTGATAAAAGAAAGAAAAAGAGGGAAGTGAATTATTTTGGCCACGTTAAAAGACATAACACTTTTTAAAACTATACTGGAGGGTAAAGTTGAATGCAAGCAAGCAAGATGTAGACAATGATACAAGCGGGAAAATAACACCAAGAGATGGACGAACAGCAGCCTGACAGAATGTACAATCAAGGCGAGAGACAGACAGTGTTGGAGGTCATTGCAACCAATCATCATTGTGGAGATGGCACTTGATTGATTGAAGTGTCACTGATATTGTTAGCCCCATGAAGTGAGACTTGTATTCTAACCACTATGCTACTCAACCTCCTATGGTACCTCATACTGACCTCTCTAAAACTGGGGTCTGCTGTCCGGAACACTGTCAAGTATGCAGGAATGACAGTCTGAATATAGGGCACACATTTGATGTTCATGGACTTGAAGATGATGGTGATAGCCTGAACCACCATGTTGTGGTGCTGGGACAGGGATGGGTCTCTGATGATCCGCATGAGGAGGTGGATGGCAATGGCCGGGTAGAACTCCTCCAGAGTGCTGCATGAGCTCATCAGTTCGCTGGTACTCACCTCTGAATCAAAATAGAATGACAACAAACATGACCTTTCACGTGACATAATTTTTTTTTCAGTTGACTGGCACCTTGCCATCTTTACAGACGATAGTTTGTAAAATGGAGACATCTCAATAACACAAAGTCTGGGCTGAATTTAGAGACCATGAGTTGCCCATGCAGCATGATCCCTCTCTTGGCCTAACTAGTTTACTCCAGAGGAAAGGTAACACCAATAAGTCTGGAACAAGACAAGCTGCAGAAGCTGTCGGATCAACAAAGCAATGCTCTAACTGTCCGCCTATCAGAGCTTCCATCCTAGACCAGTTGCCAACCAAGGCTAAGGGCCTGGTCTGCCCTGCCAGGACATTTAGTCTTTTGGTTGCATTTCCTTGCACTAAGGTAATGCTTGTACCCTCCAAATTGCATTCCTCTGTTCCTGAGGCAGATGGCACAATATGGGGTGTCGGGTTTGGTAAGCGCCGCCCAACATTCGGCGCTAACAGAAAGCAGGTAGTACTGTCTACTCTCATACGGTAGCTCAGTCATATCTGACTAAGGCCTGACTGGTACTCACCTCTAAATCAAAATAGGATGACAACAAAAATGACCTTTCATCTGACATAACCATTCATCAATTAAGAAGTCAATAAACAATACATTAAATCAAGTCTATTCAGTTCATTATACAGTGTGAGTGAGAATCAAAATAGGATGACCAAAAAATGATCTTCTACTTGACATAATTTTTCATCAATTAAGATGTAAATAAATAATACATTAAGACTAGACTCATCAGTTCAATGGTACTTACCTCTGAATCAAAATAGGATGACAACAAAAATGACCTTTCACCTGACATAATTTTTCATCAATTGAGAATTAAATAAATAACACATTAAGTCATCAGCTCATTGATACTTACCTCTGAAGTTTGGATTGCTCAAATAAAGTGAGGCATTAGCAATTAGGCAGTTCCAGTTGTATGCAAACAGAAAGAGCTTGTGCGAAATATAAAATTACTGTGGGGATACCAGATGTTCCACATTAGAAAATACCTATGACTATGTTTCAGCTAAAGCATTATTCATTTATTAACTTCATATGATATGTACCTCTGCAGTATGCGCCTGGCGAGATGCAGCAAAATATACCAGACAATAAATCGTGCAACATAATGTTTGTGGTTTCTGTGTTTACACTCACCTCTGAATGAAATCTTTGTTTACATTCACTAAGAGAAAACATTGTTTTGAATACCCGGTAATATCCTAATATACCTCTACTCAGATTTGAAGCTCCTACTGGCCTTGTACACCCCACTAGTTACTGATAGTGGACTGGGAAAAGAGAACACTGCAACACAATCGCCAGGAAGTTGGTACTATGATATTAGGTCAGAAGAAAAGTCTCCACGCCCTCCTCACTCCGACAGATGTAGGCCCTTTACAGGGCTCTAACAGGATTTTCAGGAACCAGACTTTTAGAATTCAAACCCAACTTTCCAGAGGATTCGCCAAGCAACCCACACTCACCTCCAGTTCCAGTGTCCTGAGACCCAACTTTATTATCTGACTTGCTGCCTGAGGCCTCAGAATCCTTGATAACTCCGAGATTCATCCTGTGTTTGTGAGGGTCCAGAGCGCCAAGTAAGCCGAGCACACGGATCACCTTTGGATTGAGACATTTTCAGTCACCATAAAGATGAGACTAGACATATAATATTGTTGGATTGAGACATTTTTATCACCACAGCTAAAAATATAATATCTTTGGATTCAAACATTTTCATCACTTTAAAAGATAAGGCTAGATATATAACACCTTTGGCTTGAGACATTTTCGGTCACAACAAAGTTAAGACTAGACATATAATATTGTTGGATTGAGACATTTTCAGTCATGACAGAGATGAGACTAAATATATAACACCTTTGGATTGAGACATTTTTGGTCACCACAAAGATGAGACTAGAAATATAACATTTGTAGATTTAGATATTTTCAGTCACCACAAAAGATGAGACTAGACATATAACATTTGTAGATTTAGATATTTTCAGTCACCACAAAAGATGAGACTAGACATATCATTCTCAACACTTTCTCTGTTTTAATATTAAAATAATATTCAAGTAATGTATTAACCTCATCTGCACTGTTTTTCATTATGATAAAAAATGTTTTCTAAGTTTATGAGTGAAAAATAAATAACTTCTCAAATAGATCTCGATCTTGATCGAGAGAGAGAGAGAGAGAGAGAGAGAGAGAGAGAGAGAGAGAGAGAGAGAGAGAGAGAGAGAGAGAGAGAGAGAGAGAGAGAGAGAACTGATGAACGAACTTTATTTTCAAAGGGACAAAAATTGAGACAGAGACAAAGAGAGAGAAATAAAGGGTTTTCAATGTTTTATTTGATGCAGCATGCAAAAAGGTCTGTTGAAAAAGTGTCAGATCTTTGACCAGGAGAAATTACTCACTTGGAGGCCTGAAGCCCTAATTTTCTAGAAAAGACTCTTCTTGGTACTGTACACACTTCTCCCAGTGACACCCACCCAGCATTAGAAGCATTTCAGAAAGGTCTCTTTGGAAATGGAGTACATCGTGGCGTTGTTTTCCGCATAACATTTTCTTGTGGCTCAAATTGGGTTCTTTTCAGCATCATTTTAAGCACTGGGAACAGCCAGAAATCATAAGGAACCATGACAGATGAGGAGGGAGCCTGATGGACCAGAGGAATATTGTATGTGGCCAAGAATTTCTGAATCAGGTGTGAAGAATGGGTGGATGCGTTGTCATGACAATCAACATAACGCTGATGCTGCCAGACGGATCAGAGGAATGTTTGTGGACAAGAAAGTCTGGATCAAATGTGAAGAATGGGCGGATGAGTTATCAAGATGAAGCTGCAAGTTCCTGTTACCCGCAGATCTGTTGTTCCATCACACGGCATCACGAGCCACTGGATTACCTCCAGGTAAAGCTCTTTGGAACTGTTTGGTCTTGTGGTGTTTAATGTAAGATTATAGTATCAACCACCAGTTTGAGGGAGAACACCCACACACAACTACATGCCTCCCTAGAGATGTGTTCTCTGGTGGCCCTGTTGTGAGATTATATAATCAAACACTAGTCAGTGACAGCAAGTTTGGTATTTAGACAACAGATCACCCTCATTGCACAATGAACTATTGGTCAATATGTGCTCAGATCCCCTCCTCGGTATCTCCCTCAGCGTGTAGCAACTAATGACACCAGTTCTGTGTTGGCTGACTCTTTGACCATACATGGTCCTCTTGTCTAGTTTCCTTCATCTGACTAGGTCTCCTTGCAGTCTGGTGAAAGATGAAGTACGACACCCATCCCTCCAGTTATTTACTCATCCTTAAAAACAGTTGCTTAAAAGTCGACAGGGTTAACTTCATTGCACCAGGTGTTTATCCCATATGACTCAGTCTCTTTCCGCAGTGCGGAAAGCGTCACACAAAGCACAAACTCCATAGCTCCAGTGACGACCCCTATGAGTCTCCGAAAAAATGCACTCGTGAACCGAGGGACGTGGCCCGGAATCGAACCCACAACCTTCGGAGCCAGAGTCAGATGGCTTGATCATTTCACCACAGAGACTCCTTGTGGGCTTTCAGGATGCCAGCCTGGTCCATTGCTCATATACTCCCCACAGCAGCCAAGCCCAATAGCTTTTCCCTCTTACACCAGCATGCCCTGGCACAAAAATGATGCAAATATTAATCAGTCTCTGCCTGCTCAGAGATTCAAAACACTGCCTTTTGGAATCAAACAAACACCAAACAAACTTACCTCTCTTCTGATGGTGATGGACTGTTCAGTTTTCAGGAAGTTCAGCAGCACGTCCAGCAGATTGGGATACTTGCTGTAAGGCTCTACTACTGCACCGGTGCTTTCTACGAGCTGGCCCAGGGTCCAGAGAGCAACCTGTGGCAAACATGAACACCAGGTCAATATCTCCAGAAAGAGATTATTCAAACAAGGATCAGACAGAGTGGGCTAGAAGTCTGCCTCTAGCCTCAACAGGTTGTGGGTTCGAAGATAATTGTGGAGAATTATAATATATAAGATTTGTTTTTCTGTGCAACCTGATGTCCTTCCTGTTGATTTCTGAGTAGTAAATTGGATGTCTAAGCTTATCAGACAAGGTCTAAGTATAGGTGAACGCCTATGCACAGAAACTGTAATGAGTAGGCTCTATAGACTGCTGTGGCAAAATATCACAATCAGAAAGCTAACCCACAACAGAATATTTACAGCATACCTGAAGAGGGGAAAACAACTCCTAACAATTCCAAGCTGAAGTTGTAAGTGTTGTTCCCAGGGTGCAAATATCATAGATTCTCTGTAATCTAGCACACTGCAACCATATTCTTTCCAGGGCAAATGAAAGAGAAGTTTAACATGCTTAGCCCCAATCAGTGCATGGCTATTTCCAGTGTATCGCAACCATCACATGTGTTCTTGTATGTTTCACATTAATCAACAGCATACTAAAGAAATCTGGTTTCTCTAGTGGCCATTTCTTCTTCTTATAGCTCATGCCCTGGGGCGTTGGTGATCATGTCTGCCCACAACCTTCTGACTCATGTACTGCCAATCATTTCTGATACTGATAAATCTGGTTTCTCTAGTGGCCATTTCTTCTTCTTATAGCTCATGCCATGGGGCGTGGGTGATCATGTCTGCCCACAACCTTCTGTCTCATGTACTGCCAATCATTTCTGATACTGATAAATCTAGTTTCTCTAGTGGCTATTTCTTCTTCTTATAGCTCATGCCATGGGGCGTTGGTGATCATGTCTGCCCACAACCTTCTGTCTCATGTACTGCCAATCATTTCTGATACTAAATAAATCTAGTTTCTCTAGTGGCTATTTCTTCTTCTTATAGCTCATGCCGTGGGGCGTTGGTGATCATGTCTGCCCACAACCTTCTGTCTCATGTACTGCCAATCATTTCTGATACTGATAAATCTAGTTTCTCTAGTGGCTATTTCTTCTTCTTATAGCTCATGCCCTGGGGCGTGGGTGATCATGTCTGCCCACAACCTTCTGTCTCATGTACTGCCAATCATTTCTGATACTAAATAAATCTAGTTTCTCTAGTGGCTATTTCTTCTTCTTATAGCTCATGCCATGGGGCGTGGGTGATCATGTCTGCCCACAACCTTCTGTCTCATGTACTGCCAATCATTTCTGATACTGATAAATCTAGTTTCTCTAGTGGCTATTTCTTCTTCTTATAGCTCATGCCGTGGGGCGTTGGTGATCATGTCTGCCCACAACCTTCTGTCTCATGTACTGCCAATCATTTCTGATACTAAATAAATCTGGTTTCTCTAGTGGCCATTTCTTCTTCTTATAGCTCATGCCTTGGGGCGTGGGTGATCATGTCTGCCCACAACCTTCTGTCTCATGTACTGCCAATCATTTCTGATACTGATGTTCCTCCATACCATGTCACACTGTCCAGCATCTTCTCTCTTGGTCTCCTCCTGCTTCTACTTCCCTCCAACCTTCCCCTTGTGATGACATACTCCAGCTTCCCCCTTCTCATGACATGCCTAAAGAATATTGACTGTCTTCTTCTGATGTGAATAACCAGTTCTTTTTGTGAGTTCACTTCTTTCAAGATATCTGCATGCTCTTTCTATCTGTCCACAGTGTGCTCATCACTACTATTGTATATTTGAAAGTCATGCACTTGTAACTGTTCATGATAGTAATTTCCATCCTTGTGTATTAGCTACAAAATATTCTGGGTCACAATCATGATCATCATGCAACAGATGAGATGCCTGCCCTTCCATGCCATGACAAAATAATGTCAAGAATCTTCTACTGCTGTTTTTCTCTGTTTCTCTTTTCTTCAATTTTTCCAGTTGTCACATGTTCTAGTTTTTCTCATAACATGGACATCTTTCTGATGTTTGTGATCAGTTGTCTGTGTGTCTTCGCCTCTTTTAAAATGTTTAGCTAACTCATGAACTCATGTTGACTGTCTAAGGAATTTTCAGCACTCTTCTGCAAACCACATATAATCTTGTAAAGGACATGTAACTAACTTACCAGCTGTCCAGGATTGACAGCTGTATGTTAAAATTGGATTTATGTAACACGCAAGAATAGCCAGTGCAGTGGCTTAAGTGCAGTGAACATGTATTACAATTCACAGCTATACCAAGTTGCAACACAAGTTCGAAATCGGTTCCAGGCAATTTGGAAGTAACTACAATACAATACTTCTTCTTCTTCTTCTTCTTCAGCGTTCCGAGCATTGAGGTTCTTTGCTGCAGATACAATCCGTCTCCATTCGTCTCTCTGGTGGACCTTCTCTTGCCAGTCGTTGATTCCAAGTGCTTGTAGGTCTGTATATGTATTATCTCTCCACCGTCTTCTTGGTCTACCTCGGGGTCTACGGTCATTTATTTCCTGAGTGTGAGTTTTGTTTCCCTATTATCTTCCATTCTTTCTATATGCCCCAGCCATTGTAGGCTATTAGCCTTCATACAATACAATACTACAATTTGTATATGGTACTCTATAGAACTAACTACAATACAATGCTACAATTTGTATATGGTACTCTATAGAACTAACTACAATACAATGCTACAATCTGTATATGGTACTCTATAGAACTAACTACAATACAATGCTACAATCTTTATATGGTACTCTATAGAACTAACTACAATACAATGCTACAATCTGTATATGGTACTCTATATAACTAACTACAATACAATGCTACAATCTGTATATGGTACTCTATAGAACTAACTACAATACAATGCTACAATCTTTATATGGTACTCTATAGAACTAACTAACATACAATACTACAATCTATATATGGTACTCTATAGAACTAACTACAATACAATGCTACAATCTGTATATGGTACTCTACAGAACTAACTACAATACAATGCTACAATCTGTATATGGTACTCTATAGAACTAACTACAATACAATGCTACAATCTTTATATGGTACTCTATAGAACTAACTAAAATACAATGCTACAATCTTTATATAGTACTCTATAGAACTAACTACAATACAATGCTACAATCTGTATATGGTACTCTATAGAACTAACTACAATACAATGCTACAATCTGTATAAGGTACTCTATAGAACTAACTACGATACAATTCTTTACAGTCTGTATATGGTACTCTACAGAACTAACTACAATACAATGCTACAATCTGTATAAGGTACTCTATAGAATTAATTACGATACAATTCTTTACAGTCTGTATATGGTACTCTATAGAACTAACTACAATACAATGCTACAATATGTATAAGGTACTCTATAAAACTAACTACAATACAATACTACAATCTGTATACGGTACTCTATAGAACTAACTACAATACAATGCTACAATCTTTACATGGTACTCTACAGAACTAACTAGCAATGGCAAACTACTGAGCGTAATCTTGCCAAGAAATCAACAATCAACTGAAAGATGCTGATGTTGACAGTGATGTCCTGTAAAGGATATGCGGGGGAAAAAAATATAGAACTAACTACAATACAATGCTACAATCTTAATATTGTACTCTATAGAACTAACTACAATACAAAAAGTATATGGTACTCTATAGAACTAACTACAAGACCATGCTACAATCTTCACATGGTACTCTATAGAGTAAAAACCCTACCTCTCGTTTCTGCAGTGAAGAGGAATCTTGTAACATGTCCAGTATAATCGGCAACAGCTGATCCATCCATTTGCTAATATCCGACCCACTGACCTGAGAACATCACAATTTAAAGATTTAACATCCACTTACTGAAAAATATAAGCTGTCGGAAAATATACTGAAAATATAATCTTCAGATTCTGCGAATATGAAGATAAATATTCTGAATTGTATCTGACAGTAACTAATGATGATGCTGCTTTCAATCAATAATAATATTGCATATTCATCTTAAATTCAGCTCTTTTCTGGTTAAGAAGGTAGAAAAATATAAGACTGTAGTACTGTAAATGTAACTTATATATAGGCAAAGTGCAGCCTTGATTTGCCGCCATCATCATCACCATTGGCGATCACCAACTATTGGCGATAACCAATCTCCACATCCTGTGATTTTCAACAGAATGTATCAATTTCCATGCCACAATGTGAGACTTTCAAGAATCCAGAGTAAAATATTACATGTACCAGGGTGAAATTGTACATTTACCAGTCAACTATACATTTACCAGTCAACTATACATTTACCAGAGTGAAATTGTACAATTACCAGTCAACTATACATTTACCAGAGTGAAATTGTACATTTACCAGTTAACAATACATTTACCAGAGTCAAATATTACATGTACCAGAGTGAAATTATACATTTACCAGTCAACTATGCATTTACCAGAGTGACATTATACATTTACCTGTCAAAAATACATTTACCAGTCAAATATTACACGTACCAGAGTGAAATTATACATTTACCAGTAAACTATACATTTATCAGAGCCAAATATTACACTTACCAGAGTGAAATTGCATATTTACCAGCCAACTATACATTTACCAGTCAACTATACATTTACCATTCAACTAAATGTTTACCAGTCAACTATACATTTACCAGTCAACTGTAAATTTAGCAGTCAACTATACATTTACCAATCAGTTATAAACCAGACAGAATGAAGGTACCTAAGCTTATTCCCCTATTGCCTGCAACACATTACAATTACATTACTACAACACTATACATTTACCAGTCAACTATATATTTACCAGTCAACTATAATTTACCAGTCAACTATACATTTACCAGTCAACTATACATTTCAACAATTGAGTACAACCTACTGATGAGCTCAAACGAAAGCGAAACTCGAGTTTAGTGCTTCTGATTGATGTGGACAAGGCCTTAGGTTCATACCGGAATATGATCAGCGTTGCCAGTAATGGGTTGTGCTCAATGTTTAAATCTCGAATCCCGGAAAAAATACCAAATAAATCAACTATATACATTTACGAGTCAATTGTACATTCAGCAGTCAACTATACATTTACCAGTCAGTTATACACCAGACAGAATTAAGGTACCTGGGCTTGTTCCCCTACTGCCTGCAACACATCAGTTACATACACATGCCAGAGTGAAAATGTATATTTATCAGTCAACTATACATTTACCAGTCAACTATATGTTTACCGGTCAACTATACATTTACCAGTCAACTATATGTTTACCGGTCAACTATACATTTACCAGTCAACTATACATTTACCAGTCAACTGTAAATTCAGAAGTCAACTATACATTTACCCGTCAGTTATACACCAGACAGAATGAAGGTACCTGAGCTTGTTCTCCTATTGCCTGCAACACACTGATGACCACGCCCGGGTTCTGCTCTGGTTCCTTCAGTTTCGGGATCAGCGTCTGAAATGCAACAGATCACAACTGTAGGATTTCCCTCTGACATATGAAAAATAGGGCTAGTTCAAGGTACCTGGCTAAGGGTTTCAGATAGATACCATTAATAAAAACCATTTTACTGTACTCTGTCTTCAGTGTCAGGTACTAAATCTCTCTTAACTGATGTTGAGGAATATGATTTAGGAAAAGCATAATAAACATTGATACAAATTCAGGACTGTTTATTCTTAAAAGCCACTCCACAGCTGGAAATTGCACAGCTGTGTAGGATAGTGCTTTGGTGAAGTTATTAACTGAAAACATACCCAAAATAAAATATTTGTAGTGGTCGTGGGTGTCAGAGTCTACGGTACGGCAGTGATGCCGTGACATCGTTACGCCGCCAGGTGACTCAGTCCCTAGGAGGAATGAAGGAACTTCGTTATGCCGCCAGGCGAACAGTGGTCACCTGCCTGCGAAGTTGCCGGCTGGCGAGACGGCCAGCGGTCACACCAAGGACGCACGCATGTCTCGTGAAGCCACCTCCGGTGAGGAGGCGAGTTCCAAACCATAGGCAGACAGCTCTGGGACGTAGACGAAACAGGACGCATGTTGCGAGAAAGGTTTCTGTGCCCGAATGTCGAATGCCTGGACAGCCTGAGAGTGAGACTGTGTGCTGTATGGTAGATGTAAGTGTTTAGAAGTATCCAATATATATTTGCTGTGATCATCGTATTGTATATGATCTGTAATTAAATCCGTTGAACGTTGTGTCGTTGAGTCTTGAGTCAAATCACGTTGTACTTGTACTGTCCCACATGTGTTAGGTAGCGAGCCCAGTGTAAGACCCTGACATGTGTGGACGTGGGGGCAATCGTCCAGCTTTAAAATAAACGTGTTTATGTGATAAATGGTTAGAACTAGAGGTTGTGAACTTAAAATTTTTGTTAAAATTGTTTGTACATGTAAAAAGTGATCATGGAAGGCTCATTTTGAAATATTGCTACCTTGTTTAAACATGGAGACTAGTTGTAAACGTACAGTGCATTCGTATTGTTTGATCGTGTAAACGTGTAAAACATTCGTGATTGTCAAATTTTTGTCACCGTTTTGACCTTGTCGACATTGTGATCTTGTCGCCATTGTGACCTTGTCGCCATCTTGTAAACTTGATGTCTATGTCCTTACTGAATGTCATCTTGATGTAAGTGATGTGTCATCAATGTTATAGCGTGTTGAGATACAGTTAGATGGTTTTTGTGAGTTGAGTTTGTGGAAAGCAGAAGGTTGTGAAAGAAAGTGACTTGTGTTAAAAAAAAAAAATTGTTGACGGACAAACTTACGACATACAATTACACTCAACGCCATACAAACCTACTCAATACTTAGTGACAAGCAGGCACACACCAACAAATAGACGCTAATTTATTTCCTCCAAAACAAAGCAGGGTTTTTCCGTACCATCCGAAACCGTGCGCGTAGAGGTCATTTGTGATTCGAAGTGACGACCCTACAGTTTTCTAGCCCGTTTTCCGACCATTCTTCACCGCATCCAGGGCACTTGAGTATATTTTTCTTTTCATTTACTTTAAGGATGCAATTTTAGGCACATATTGCATATAGAAAAATTGTAACTTGTTTATTGTACTAACCACTTATAACTATCTGTGTGGCTGGTATTACATTGACATTTTTCATCATGTCTTCATTATTTGATTTCATTGATATGGGGTTAAAGTTGAAGTTAACAGGTGATGAGTTAACAAAGTGGAGTGATAAACCGGAACAAGTGTGCTCTACAAGCCTCTACATCAGCTGATTTAATGTTCGTGTGTACTTCCGGATTAATTAGGAATTTAGAGTAAAATTAGCAGACGACAAATAAAAGTTCAAATATCTATGACGATTCTAAAATCTTTAAGAATCTATAAAATAAAATACACGAATTGTGTGTTTATTTATTTAGCTAATGTAATCTTAGAATCATATCTTGATTAATGTATTCATATTACCGACTTTTTCTCGTTAATATGAAGCAACGTCAAGCAATGACACTAAGAAATAAAATAATTATTGTAAATTATTATATGTCATAAATGTTTGAAATTATTCCCCTTTCTTTTAGTTGCTATTACATCCTTACACAAAGGGCCATAATGTGAAATGTATAATGTAATGTGTTATATAAAAATAGCCATGTGTTTGCCAGATTTTGAACTTATCAGGTAGGCATTTACTGGGCATGGCAAAGGGTTGCAGACATTGCAGACCAACACAAGAGTCCTTGGCAAATGAGGTCAAGGGTTTGAGTGTTTTATGTGACTTAGGGAAAAGCCACATTTCGGTCTAGCGAGATGGTTTTTGTTTCAAGAACCATATTATTATTTTTTTTCAAAATGCTGCGAGGTAGATGCGTGAAGCTGGATACTACTGATCTGACTGGGTCGTTAATGCAATTTATGTAACCAGCCATCGAGAAGATGAAACCTGACAGGTGTTAAAAGTTAAACACCACATGTCGTTCAATATAACTTCTATTGATTATATGTTTCTATGGCAGATGTGTATTTTCTATGTATTATGATATCAATGGATATAAGCAACATAAGGGTTGACTCTGACAAGGGTTAAAGTATTAACCCAGTATGTACCTATATTAGACATGAAAGATGACATCTTTCATGGATTTGCCGGGGGAGCGTGTCAGAGTCTACGGTACGGCAGTGATGCCGTGACATCGTTACGCCGCCAGGTGACTCAATCCCTAGGAGGAATGAAGGAACTTCGTTATGCCGCCAGGCGAACAGTGGTCACCTGCCTGCGAAGTTGCCGGCTGGCGAGACGGCCAGCGGTCACACCAAGGACGCACGCATGTCTCGTGAAGCCACCTCCGGTGAGGAGGCGAGTTCCAAACCATAGGCAGACAGCTCTGGGACGTAGACGAAACAGGACGCATGTTTCGAGAAAGGTTTCTGTGCCCGAATGTCGAATGCCTGGACAGCCTGAGAGTGAGACTGTGTGCTGTATGGTAGATGTAAGTGTTTAGAAGTATCCAATATATATTTGCTGTGATCATCGTATTGTATATGATCTGTAATTAAATCCGTTGAACGTTGTGTCGTTGAGTCTTGAGTCAAATCACGTTGTACTTGTACTGTCCCACATGTGTTAGGTAGCGAGCCCAGTGTAAGACCCTGACATGTGTGTTTTGATCATTGGTGTCCCCAGGAAGACTTAAAAACACATGGAGAAGAGAATTAGAGATGGAGATGAATAATATGGGAAGGACACATATGGAGTTGCAGGAGATAGCAAAAGATGGGATGGCTTGGGGTGAGATGGTTGAGGGTTGATACTCTAATGGGGGTTAAAAGACCACTGCAACACACATTGCATTCATTACGGACTCATGGAGTACTCTTAGTAAGGTGGAGAAAGGAATGTTTTGTGTGGAATGGCTATCCTCGCTTCAGAGGTCACAGAATGTAAGAATTGTGTGGATTATGTTGCCCTGGCTATGCAGGAGAATGAGGAAATAAACAGACTGGTAGGCTGGCGGGGAGGGGAATGCATCTCTTGGCGGTAGATTACCTATGGACAAGGGAGAGGTGGTCGAGCGACTGTGGGACCAGGTGGAGAAGGCGGGGGAATAGAATGAGAACCAGCATGTGGAAAGAATGATATTGCAGGGGATTGGCAGGGGTTCTGGAAGAATCTATCAACTGAGAGGGAAGACCAGGAAACTTTGAATTAGATAGCGGTGCCAGATGGCCTTAATTCCTCAGGCTCAAGACCTCCCTGCCCTACACTGCAAGGTACTATAGGCAGTAGATGACAGACAGTTGACAGCGGTAGGAACAATTATAAGTGTGACTCTTCTCTGGCTGTTGTACGAGGGGATGGAGCATATATAGAAATGTCCTGAATGCAGAGATGTCAGTTCTTAGATCAACTGAACTCAACTGGGGGTTAAAGGACACAACAGTGACTAATTGGTATCAAAGGATCTTATCCAGGACACAGATGGACCTGCAGATGATAGCAAAAGACAGATTAGCTTGGGGTGAGTTGGTTGAGTGTGTATTCTCCAATAGTGTTAAAGGACACAAGAAAGACTTAGAACAGTGACTAACTGGTATCAATGGATCTTGTCCACAGGCTCCAATGCTAGGCCCAGAATAACAAATATGAATACACCTACCCCCATGATTGGAACCATGTAGGGCTTGATGAGTCTGGCAGTGTTTGACACCAGGTGGCCTAACATCTTGGCAGCCTGCTCCTTGTTCCTCCCAATGCCACTGTGCTCCAGTTCTGTCAGAATCTGTTACATCAAAACAAAAATCAAGTTAATGAGAAGCATGGCTGTGTCCGTCTTAAGCTCAGATGTTACCTGGTTCAATTCCCAGTACAGATGGGCATTTTTAAAATAACCATCAGTTTATAATACCACACATCCTTTTTATCTCTTGGGAAGTGAGAACAAAAACTTACCCTTCTCAGAAAATGTCAAAAAACAGACTATCGGAGAGCAAGTTTTGCATGTTCAAAATCCTGCAGCAGTTAGAAATCATAAAGTGTAGGCAGCAACTCAGCTACCTTTGCAAAACTGTTAGGAAATAAAACCTACTGACAGGTAGATGGGAGCTCAAAGCTAGATGGATTAGGTCTAGAGAAAGAAAACCTACTGACAGGTAGATGGGAGCTCAAAGCTAGATGGATTAGGTCTAGAGAAAGAAAACCTACTGACAGGTAGATGGGAGCTCAAAGCTAGATGGATTAGGTCTAGAGAAAGAAAACCTACTGACAGGTAGATGGGAGCTCAAAGCTAGATGGATTAGGTCTAGAGAAAGTAAACCTTACAAACCAAGTGCTCACAAACACAAGGAGACTCCACACAAAATAGTCTTTCTGTATTTCAACATCCCCCAACCTCACAGGTAAAGAGGAAACGTCTGTCACTGTCCTAGAATCTTGCTCCAGTGTCCACCTCACTCATCTTTATGTTGGACAATTGACGCATTTATAGTTTGGGCAGCATTGTTAACCCAACAGTGACCAACACTCAGCATCTCTCTCTCTCTCTCTCTCTCTTTCTCTCACTCTCTCTCTCTCTCGCCTAATTTGGAAAAGAAAAGAGTTGAGTCAAGAACTGACATCACAGTACTAGGGACATTCCTATACGTTCTCCGTCCTCATCATCAAGAACCATCGAAGAGCGCCAGTAGTAATGGTACTAACTGCTGTCTGATTATGTGTCTGTCTGGCCTTTCCTCGAAGTTCTGAGTGTCATATGGAAGGAAAACTTGTCATATGGATGGAAAAACTAGTCATATGAATAGAAAACTTTTATGCTCAACAAAACTATTGACTTTGCGGTAGGTTTTCACTATAATACCAACAATTGTAAATAAACATAGTGAAGGGCTCTGTAACACACCCAAAGGCACACTGAGTAAATGGTGCTAAGCCTATCTTTGACAGATCAACTGGCACTCAGTAGGGGATGTGGTCAGTACCATACTGGTCGTCTTTACTTCCCAAAACATCTCCTGGTAGCCATTTTAGGCTGGGTCAACTTGGAAGCCCCCATCAATTTAACACATTCACCACGCTGGGTCAACCTGGGAGCCCCGTCAATTTAACACATTCACCCCGCTGGGTCAACCTGGGAGCCCCGTCAATTTAACACATTCACCCCGCTGGGTCAACCTGGGAGCCCCCGTCAATTTAACATATTCACCCCGCTGGGTCAACCTGGGAGCCCCGTCAATTTAACACATTCACCCTGCTGGGTCGACCTGCGAGCCCCCGTCAATTTAACACATTCACCCAGCTGTGAATGCCAACCTTTTACCAGTGGGCTGGCAGGTGAGTATATAAACACCATACTACTGCAATTCAGGCGAGTGTCTAAACACCATGCTACTGCAGCTCAGGAGTGTCTAAACACCAGCGAGTGTCTAAACACCATGCTATTGCAACTGAGGTGAGTGTCTAAATACCATACTATTACAGCTCAGGTGAGTGTCTAAACACCATGCTACTGCAACTCAGGTGAGTGTCTAAACACCATGCTACTACAACTGAGGTGAATGTCTAAATACCATACTACTACAGCTCAGGTGAGTGTCTAAACACCATGATACTGCAGCTCAGGCGAGTGTCTAAACACCATGATACTGCAACTCAGGTGAGTGTCTAAACACCATGATACTGCAACTCAGACGAGTGTCTAAACACCATGCTACTGCAATTCAGGCGGGTGTCTAAACACCATGCTATTGCAACTCAGGTGTCTAAACACCATGCTACTGCAACTCAGGCGAGTGCCTAAACACCATGCTACTGCAGCTCAGGCGAGTGTCTAAACACCATGCTACTGCAACTCAGGTGAGTGTCTAAACACCATGCAACTGCAACTCAGGTGAGTGTCTAAACACCATACTACTACAGCTCAGGTGAGTGTCTAAACACCATGCTACTGCAACTCAGACGAGTGTCTAAACACCATGCTACTGCAATCCAGGCGAGTGTCTGAACACCATGCTACTGAAACTGAGGTGTCTAAATACCATGCTACTGCAATCCAGGCGAGTGTCTAAACACCATGCTACTGCAGCTCATGTGAGTGTCTAACACCATGCTACTACAGCTTATACGAATGTCTAAACACGGTGCTACTGCAACTCAGGTGAGTGTCTAAACACCATGCTACTGCAACTCAGGTGAGTGTCTAAACACCATGCTACTACAACTGAGGTGAATGTCTAAATACCATACTACTACAGCTCAGGTGAGTGTCTAAACACCATGCTACTGCAACTCAGACGAGTGTCTAAACACCATGCTACTGCAATCCAGGCAAGTGTCTGAACACCATGCTACTGAAACTTAGGTGAGTGTCTAAATACCATGCTACTGCAATCCAGGCGAGTGTCTAAACACCATGCTGCTGCAGCTCAGGTGAGTGTCTAACACCATGCTACTGCAGCTTATACGAATGTCTAAACACGGTGCTACTGCAACTCAGGTGAGTGTCTAAACACCATGCTACTGCAACTCAGGTGAGTGTCTAAACACCATGCTACTGCAACTCAGGTGAGTGTCTAAACACCATGCTACTGCACCTCAGGTGAGTGTCTAAACACCATGCTACTGCAACTCAGATGAGTGTCTAAACACCATGCTACTGCAACTCAGGCAAGTGTCTAAACACCATGCTACTGCAACTCAGGCAAGTGCCTAAACACCATGCTACTGCAACTCAGGGAAGTGTCTAAACACCATGCAACTGCAACTCAGGCAAGTGTCTAAACACCATGGTACTGCAACTCAGACGAGTGTCTAAACACCATGCTACTGCAACTCAGGTGAGTGTCTAAACACCATGCTACTGCAACTCAGGCGAGTGTCTAAACACCATGCTACTGCAACTCAGGCAAGTGTCTAAACACCATGCTACTGCAACTCAGGTGAGTGTCTAAACACCATGCTACTGCAACTCAGGTGAGTGTCTAAACACCATGCTACTGCAACTCAGGCGAGTGTCTAAACACCATGCTACTGCAACTCAGGCAAGTGTCTAAATACACACCCTCCATGCTAACAACCTGTGAAGTTAATACTGCAATAACCTGGGAAGGTAACCCGGTCAACAAACACCTGAAGAAGTCGGATGTGTCGGCCAAAAGGTGCAAATATCGCAGCTCTGCTGTAAACAGGCACAATGCAAGTACGTCTAAAACAACATTCTAGATGAACGCAGAAGAAGAATACTACAATAAAAAGTTAGTTGCATATCCTTTACAGGACGTCACAGTCAACCCCAGAATTTTTTGGCTGTTTGTGATCTCAGCAAGTTTATGTTCAGGAGTTTGCCACTGCTTTCTAAACGACCAGTACCCATATCAGTTTACAATATCCCAATGCAAGGTGGTCTGCTACCAAATCACCCACAGCTGTATTTTGAACGTGGTGCGCGTCCGTAACCCCTGCATCCATAACCATTTTGCTACGGAGCCAGCTAAAACTACAATACACTCTGTGAAAGCTTTGGAGACAGAACACCTACCTGAATCAGGACTTTCCTCAGAGAGGGCATGACGTAGGCTGGATTTTTGCTGCTAAGTCTGCCTATCATACAGATAGCTCTTTCACGGATCTCAAAGGCCTCGTCATTCAAAGCAATAAAGAGAGCACTGAGGTTTTCAGCCTGAGCAAGGTGAGGGTCAAAGCGTTCGTCCAAAGAAGTCAGCACACAGTATCTAATGTCTGCATCTGTGGATATATTCAGAACACTATAAACCTTAGGAAAGAAAACAGTTTGCTTGGAATTATTTATTTATAAGTGGTAACCATTGGCTACTGCTGGCGATGGTGGCACAATAACCAGTGTCAACTATGTCTAAACAGGTAATTCATGAAGTGGCTATACAATAAAACCAGCCAAATAGAGACCGCAAGAACACGCATGATGAACAGAACACAGAAAAAGAACCAACGGCAAATTACACCATTAAAGAACTCCTGTTTCTGGATTATCAAGCACTAATAGCAAATTCAGAAGCAGAATTACAAGATCGCATGAATAGTCTAAAGGAAGTGTGTAAGGAACATAACATGAAAATTAGAATCTTGATACATGAAGACCAAAGATGGGCACTCTCCCGCTGTTAATACTTCACATCAACACCACAAGGTACAAGAGGAACAAGATGAGATTAAATTAGATGTTGAGATGAGTCAACTTTACATTTACCAGTCAATTATATATTCACCAGATCAACTATATTCTTACCCAATATCTATACATTTACCAGTCAACTAAACATTTACCAGAACCTAATATTACACTTACAGTTTCACACACACCACAGTCAGCCAGACACTTACCTGAGTCAGTTATGCCCACAACTAGCAACTTGTTCAAGACTTCTGCCACTGTAGTCATTGCTGTCATACTGACATGCCCTTGTTGCCTTGACAACAGCTGGAAAAAAACAAGGCATGTAAAGCTATGCTTAGAATATATGTCCGTAAATATTGTAATTCTCTAATGTTCTAACTGCAAAATTGGATATACTACTGCATTTGATCAATTGAACACATATGAAATAAAGATATGCGTACTACCTTTTTTTACAGTTCCGTAGCAATTTCTTGCTATAGGTCTGTGGTGTGATAGTCACACATTTTTTAGGCCTAGAGCACAGAGGAAGAAGCGACCAGTCTTTCCCTCGTTGTGACAAGACCAGGCATCAGACCATGCTCATCATATTACCAGCAGAGTTCGCTATCAATGTCACTAGAGGGGCCATCATTCAGACAACTAAATTTGTTCTATTTATGGAGTATCTGATTGTTGTGTCCCAGCTCCTTCTTTGGGGAATTTTACAACCCTTTCTCTTTTGGTGTACTGTCACTGAGTGGGATCCAGTGCAGAATGTTGATTTATATAATAGTGAGATTTCCATTCACCCATCCTAGACTTCCATTTACCCATCCCAGACTTCCATTTACCCATCCCAGACTTCCATTTACCCATCCCAGACCAAATAAGAAATTATGTTATCTGACAGACAGTGGTATCTACACCTTGTGCCACATACACTGAAAAACATAAGATCAAATAGTTTGACCATCTCATTAGAATGCATCACCTGCACTGGCAATACACAAAAGAAGATCTGATACAAGAGCAAGAGGATACCTGAGAAGAAAATGACGACATCAAAATCATTGTTCAGTCATGTGGAATGGCATTACCCAGTACTATCCATTTGGTGCTGGAACATCGACTCATCCTCCCCATGATGCTTGATGGCAACAGTGGAATATGATGATGACAATGAAGATGAAGATGATAACTCTACGCTACCTGCAGTAAAGGTGACAATAGTCTGGCACATGTGATCACCGCCTCGGTTCGAATCTCCTTATGCTCACTCGCCAAGTAATGTTCAGCACAATGCCGAACAAACTGTGTCAGAGAATGACCTTCAAAGTCAAAGCTGCCCAGGGTTCGCAGTGCCAAGGTGACATTAGTCACGTCACCTGCATCATTCACAGGTGGTGCTGAAAGGAAGGATATTACTTAAAGATATTGACCGAATACAAAGCAACAAATTATATTACAATTGTGTCACATCTGATAAATTCATAACTTAAAGACAGTTGCATATCCTTTACAGGACATCGCAGTCAACCCCAGCATTTTTGGCTGTTTGTAATTTCTTGATGAGTTTACGTTCAGTAGTTTGCCACTGCTTTCTGAACGGCTGGCATTCATACCTATTGTATGAAAATTAACCATGAAAAATCCCCACTCGTTACCTGTGCACAATCCCCACTTTTAACCATGCACAATCTCCACTTGTTACCTGTGCACAATCCCCACTTGTTAAACATGCACAATCCCCACTCACTTGTTAACTGTTTACCTTGCTACTTGTTATCTGTGCACAATCCCCATGTGTTACCTGTGCACAATCCCCATTTGTTACTTGTGCAATCCCCACGTGTTACCTGTGCACAATCCCCACTTGTTAACTATGCACAATCTCCACATATTACTGATGCACAATCCCCACATGTTACCGGTGTGCAATCCCTACTTGTTACATGTGCACAATCCCCACTTGTTACCTGCGCACAATCGCCACTTGTTACCTGCGCACAATCCCCACTTTTAACAATGCACAATCTCCACTTGTTACATGTGCACAATCCCCACATGTTACCTGTGCACAATCCCCACTTGTTAACCATGCACAATTCCCACTTGTTAACCATGCACAATCCATACTTGTTAACCATGCACAATCCCCACTTGTTCCATGTGCACAACCCCCACTTGTTACCTGTACATAATCCCCACTTGTTACCTGTGCACAATTCCCACTTTTAACCATGCACAATCCCCACTTGTTACCTGTGCACCATCCCCACTTGTTAACCATGCACACTCCCTACTTGTTAACCTTGCACAATCCCCACTCGTTACCTGTGCACAATCCCCACTTGTTACCTGTGCACAATCTCCAATTATTACCTGTGCACAATCTCCATTTGTTACATGTGCACAATCCCCACTTGTTACATGTGCACAATCCCCACTTGTTACATGTGCACAATCCAGGTTTCCCAGATCATACCACTATGTAAGCTATACTAATATGCATACCGGAAAGCAAAGGTGCTGGAATGGTCTGTGCACCTGGGTGTCTCAGAGGCTGGCCCATCAAGATCATCGATAGATTCTTCAGTAGCCCATCTTGAATGTCCTTCTTAAGCTGAGGAATCTGCGTGGCAAGCTCTCTCATGGCAGCAGTGAGGGCTGGGCTGTGTTTACATACAGTAATCATTAACTTCATATTAATCATTTACTTATGCAGTCTCTTACTTGTAGTCTAAACATAACTTATCATTATGGCACTGTCTCAATGAAAATATAAGTCAGGTCTTAGTCAGATACGATTGCGCTACTGTATGTAAGTAGATGGTACTACCTGCTTTCTGTTAGCACTGAATGTTGGGTATCGCTTACCAAATGCAACACCTCACATTGTGCCAGTGGCTTCGGGCAGAGGAGCGTAACTGGGAGGGTACAAGCCTTACTCTAGTGTGAGGAAATGCATTCTAAAGACTAAATGTCATGGCAGGGCAGACCAGGCCCTAAGCCTAGGTCGGCAGCTGATCTAGGATGGAAGCTTCGATAGGTGGACAGTTAGAGCATTGCTTTGCTAATCCGGCAGCTTCTGCAGCTTGTCTTGTTCCAGACATATTGGTGTGTGTTACGTTTCCTCTGGAATAAACTATGCAGGCCGAGAGAGAGAGAGATCATGCTGCAAGGGCAACACATAGTCTCTAAATTCAGCCCAGGCTTTGTGCTATGGAGAGATATAACTCCATTTTACAAACTATCATCTGTTAAGACAGCAAGGTGCCTGCCAGTCAATGGAAAGACCACGACTTCCCTGCCTATCAGCATGGCACATGATGATGATGATGATGATGATGATGATGATGATGATGATGATGATGATGATGATGATGATGATGATGATGATGATGATGATGATGATGATGATGATGACATGGAAAATGACAGATACACTTTATGGTTATGCACAGAGGGAGTTGACATGTTCATTCAAAAGCTTGGACCATAGTGAGTCTGTGCATGTAAATTCTTGGTCTAATTCTAGCACTATAGCTTCAACTTCTTGGACTATAACCACAAAGACATTAGCTGAATATGCGTCATTCTCATGCAATATCCAAGCCAATTCATTTGTTGTCTCTATGAATTCAATGCATGGAGTGGGATGTCATATATTTCTAATGTTGTCATTTCTAGAAAGGGGGTACTGAAATTTTAGATATATCCAGGCTTGCTGCAAGGTAGTGTATCTTAGAATGTGAATGACCAAATTAGGAAGAACTAGGAAGCAACAGATGTTATTTCTGAGATTGAATGTTGTGGACTGCCACAATGATATGCTGGAGAAGAAAGTGGAGAAGAAGCATCCAAGATGAAGACAACACTACAAGTGGGTGGACAACAAAATATTGACTGGAAGAAATCTGTTCGAGTTCACTGTAACAATGCAGAATAAAGGGAGATGGAGACTGACTATAGTCGACCCACTATATGGAGATGACCGGTATATTATAACATACAAACGTCATCTTCTTTTTCATCATCATCGAACATTCTCAAATATCAATATGAATATTGTCAATAAACACAATTCATTGCAATTCTTATAATCTAATGAAACCTGTTCTTAACATATTGGATCAACCAACCGTATTCTCATCAAACCTCATATACAGGAAAGTTCTGCAGTATGTTCTTCCATCCAAACAATAGAGGCATTTATTAGAAGTACTAACATGAGTAATGATACCAAATGAACATGACATGACTGCAAGGCCTTGTTTCCTCTATATCCTGGGGTAGAAGTGAAACAACACAGACATCTTCCAAAATGAATCTTCAAAAAAGTATAGCTATGCTAATATTCTCTTTCTAAGAGTGTGTTGTGTAGCATCAAAATCTCTGTATTAAGGCACTATGTATGATGTCATCTCCATCACCGTAGCTTTATGAGTAAACTAAAATGGTATGATAGAAGCACCAATGTGTGTGCAGCTCATGGAATGAACTAAACAAAACCCAGTGAACCAAGAGGTTAGGACAGGATGCTGCTGCTAGATAATACACACACTGAGAACACCTGATAACAGTACTAGACGGTCTCTCCTCTGGAACCCACAAGGCACAATAAATAGAGGAATACATAAAACACATGGAGAAGAGAATCAGATAAATAATATGGGGAAGAAGCTGCAGGAGACACCAAAGAATAAGAAGGCTTAGCATGAGTTTGTTGCAGCTCAATCGGGAAACACAAAAGGCAGAAGAAGTCCATAGGAGGTATTTCAGTCGATGTAACAATGGCAGTCGATGTAACAATGGCAGCCGATGTAACAATGGCAGATGATGTAACAATGGCAGTCGATGTCACAATGGCAGTCGATGTAACAGTGGCAGTCAATGTAACAATGGCAGTCGATGTCACAATGGCAGATGATGTAATAATGGCAGTCGATGTAACAATGGCAGTTGATGTAACAATGGCAGTTGCTTGGTTTTTACCTGAGACCTGTTGCCAGCATGCTGTCCAACAGTTCCTTGACATCGTGGGTCATCTGTGGGCCCATGGCTCTGGCCAGCATGCTGATACATGTGAACACAGCTGGATCCACCACTATGTGACGGCTCTTTCTGTAACATGAAACAACCTCGGTAATATGGCTGTTTATATTCTTACTCTGTCTGTAACATAAAACAACCTTGATAATTCTTTCTGTAATATGAGACATATCCTTAGTAACACAGCTGTTTATCTTCAAACTCTATCTGTAACATTAAAGAACCTTAGTAACACAGCTGTTTATCTTCAAACTCTATCTGTAACATTAAAGAACCTTAGTAACACAGCTGTTTATCTTCAAACTCTATCTGTAACATTAAAGAACCTTAGTAACACAGCTGTTTATCTTCTAAATTTTGGTAACAAAAAACAACCTTGCTAACACAGCTATTTATCTTCTAACCCTTTCTGACTCCAGCAGTTGGTACATTAAAGTAAATAACTATCTAAGAAAAAAAGTATATAATAATAATAGCTGAAACAGAAAGACTTAAACTGTAAAATCTAGAACACAGAAGTTGAAAGAAATGACTATGTTACATGGTATTATTGGACAGGATATCAGGTTACCAATGTAACCATCAAAAAGGGGACTACAATATTTGATTATTTGATTTATAAATGGTCATTTCACTATACACATAAATTTCTCCATATGTGCTCCAGTCTTTTCCTAACACAAGGAGAATTTTAGCACAGTGCATAAACTCCAAATCACCAGCAAGGAACAAAATGTGTGTAAAAGAATCATAAATGCTATACTTTTTTTTGCGAATAGTTTTTATAAATTTTAAATTTAGTTTGGGCAGCAAGGTAGGGTTAGAATTAAATTGTAAGAAAACAGAGATTATTGTCGAGTCCAAGAAAGCTGCTATATGCATGTGAAATGAGGATAATAAGCAGACAAGCTGAGAAACATCTCATGTAGTAAAAATGTGGTTTATGGAGAAAATGCAAAGAATATCATGTACAGACAGAAAAATGAAACAGAGAAAAAAATTAAAACCATAAATTGATCAGAGAAATGATGATGTTATTGATGATGAAAATGTTGGCAATGGCAACTATAAGGAAATGCAGATGATGATAGTGGTGCTGATGATGATGATCATTAAGAATATGGTGATGATGACATCATTGATGACAATGATGGTACATCATTAATGCAATGCTCCTACCATATGATGATGGTGATATAATGTTGATGGTGTTATTGAGCATGAAAATGTTGGCAATGGCAACTACAAGGATAATGCAGATTATGATGGTGGTGACATGACTGATGGCAATGATGGTGACATCACTGATGACAATGGTGGTGACATCAGATGACAATGGTGGTGACATGACTGATGACAATGATGGTGACATCACTGATGACAAAGGTGGTGACATCGCTGATGACAATGATGGTAACATCACTATGATAATGATGGTAACATCACTGATGGCAATGATAGTGACAACACTGATGGCAATGATGATGACAGCACTGATGGCAATGGTGGAGTTGTCACTGATGACAATGCTCCAGCTTATGATGATGATGATACTAACGATTAAGGCAATTAAGATGATGACAATGGTCAATATAATACTGCTGATGATGATAACAAACAGTCTTGAGACATCTTGGGTATATCATGCTATCCTCAAATCTTGTATAGACCAATCAATATTCGATTGGTGACGATGTCAACATCACATCAGCCCCGTTAACTTCCCCCAACAATTTCTGGTACCTATTTTAGGCTGAAGAAACCTGGGAATGAACAGGTCCATTTCTGTTATTCTTTGTCTCATCTCATCTCATCTCATCATGTTCCTCTTGTACCTTGCGGTGTCGAGGTGAAGTATAAACTTCGTGAGAGTGCCCGGTTATGGGCTTCGTATATCGACATTCCCATGGATTCTGTTATTCCCTCCGTCCAGCGTTTACGTGGTCGGCCTCTTCCTCTGTTTCCATCTGGTCTGTACGTCATTGCCTGTTGTGGCATGCTGTTGACTGGTAGCCTACTTGCATGGCCAAACCATTTGACTTGCTGCTTTCTAATAAAATCTAGAGCAGCTTTAACCCCCACTTTAGTCCTGATTTCTTCATTTCTGATCTTATCTCTTCTTGATACGTTGAGTATTCTTCTCAGGAACCTCATTTCTGTTGTTGTGATTTTTCTTTTCTCTTTTTCTGTCATTGTCCAGGTTTGGCATTGGTAGCACAGAGTTGGTAGGAAGATTGTGTTGTAAAGTGCTTTCTTAGTAGTTATTGATACATGTTTGTTCTTTAGTATTGGTGCCATTTGTCCAATGAGTTGATTTGCCTTATTGCACCTATTTTCGATCTCGTCTTCTGATCTGCCATTTGATGATAAGTAGATGTATTATGGCGGTTTGGGGCCAAAACAACCGGGGCACCACAGGAGCGCCAAAACAACAGCCCCCTAGGGATCCAACCCCCGGGGCCCCACCCCCCAGGGCCCCGGGGCGCCATCCTCCCGGAGCGCACGCACGGGTCACCTACAGGTGACCGAGCCATTGATTTAGAGGGTATCATCCGATGACATACCAAGATGCGTACCGCGAAGAACAACTGTAAGTGGCTACGGCTACATTCCACAGAGCCCTGCAATCGTAGCTGTATGAGGGACTACTGCAAAGTCCATGCAGTGCTAATACGGAAGGGCTCATTTATTAAACCATGTCAGAAATGTGGGAAGGGAGTCAACAACCTCCTAGAACTATGCAAAGAATGTGGATATGACAAGGAGTATCACCGAATCTGGTATGAAGAGAGGGTAAAGGACTATAATGCAGAGATTCGGCGAATTGCTAAGATTATAGTGGATTGAACTTTCAATTAGAGAGATGTAAAGTCATCAGTGTACTTACACACCTACCTGTTAGAGACTGACTGATCTGTGTATTTAGCCATGCCTACGCTGGTTCAGTTGAAACAGCAAGCCCGCGAGTATGGCATGCCATACAGTGGGAGGAGGAAGGCCGTACTTGAGGGGGAAATATCCAGAGCACGTGAGATGGCTAGGGCCTCCCTGCTCGAGAAGAACCCCAATCTACATGGGGCACGACTTGAAGCAGGGATTACCACCGCTCTGAGATTTGTACATGGTACCGCCGCGGACCGAGCTGCGATCGTCGCCGAGCGACGACACCGCGCCCAACAACGTGCTCAACGACACGCCGACCTCGAAGCAGAGTTCCTTGCCCGAGTTGATAGAGTGCGAGATGAAGTGGCTGAGAGACGTTCCGCTTTAAGTCGCGACGCACCTGAATTGAAACTCGCCCGGGAGATTGAGGGGAGCCTGAGAAAATATGAAGCAATCGTCCCAGAAGGTAGCAACTATGATGAACCTGCAACATTTATGATTTCGATGGAGCCCGCCATCAAAGCCATGGTGATAAAAGGGTTGGGGGATTATGGCAGTGTTAAAATGCAGCTGTATCTCCATCTAAAATACTATCGCACCACTCCAGAAGGTGAAGAGATTACAGCAATCGCCACCCATGGAAGCAGGAACTATGAAGTACTGCACGAGGGGGAAACTGCTGAGGGGCTGGACCTTGCCATAGCCAAGATATTCGCTGACAGTGAAGCATTCACCGAACAGGGCTCGGATTGGCACTATGATGAGTGTGTGCAGCTCGACCTCTACATCGCAAAATACCAACCATTCCGAGGCTCTAGCTACTTCGCGACCCCCAGCTTCATCCCACCACGCAGTGTTGTGAATGTGAAGAATGAGGACAACCGCTGCTTTGAATGGGCCATACTCTCAGCGCTCTACCCAGTAGCACATGGAGAGCATCCTGATAGGCTCAACAAGTATAGCACCCACCTGGGAGAGCTAAACTTTGAAGGAATCGAGTTCCCTGTGCAGCTATCCAGTATTGCTAAGTTTGAAAAACAGAATCCTACCATAGCCATCCGGGTCTTTGGGTGGAAAGAAGGACCGACCATACTCCGAACCAACAAACTCCAGCGCACCCAAATCAACCTCATGCTCCTACACAAGGATGAGAATAGACACTATGTCTGGGTCAAGGATGTGGGGCGGCTTCTGTATGGAAACAGCAAACATGAGGGTAAGAAGTATCCATGCCTCAACTGCCTCCATGTACACTTCACTCAGGAAACCCTGGACCGGCATGAACCACTCTGCCAAGGCATCAACACAGCCTGCCAGGTGAATGTCATGCCTAAAGAGGGAAAGATGAATTTCAAGTCCCTCCAGAAACAGATGAGGGCGCCATACATCATATACGCAGACTTTGAGACCTTGAACGTTCCAGTACATGGTGCGGCAATGGATCCAAGCCAGAGCAACACGCGCCAACTTGCTGAGCAGCCCCCCTGCGGCTTCGGCTACACCATTGTACGCTGCGACGGGCTCACCACAAACCCTGTCGTATATCGGGGGGAGGATGCTGCCGACGAATTCCTCAAACGCTTGGGACAAGAGCAGGCCACCATCCACCACAAGTTACAGCGGCCGGCTCTCATGGTGCTGGGGCAAAAAGACCGTGAAGACTTTGCCTCCGCCACCACCTGCCACATCTGTAAAGAGCCGCTGGAGGAGGACAAGGTGAGAGACCACTGCCATATTACAGGCAAATACCGGGGCGCTGCCCACAATGTCTGTAATCTAGCATGGCGCATCAATAGAGACAAGCTGAGGATACCTGTAGTCTTTCACAACCTCAGAGGATACGACTCCCACATCATCATGCAAGCGGCCGGCCGTCTGGACTGGGGAAAAAGAACGGTCTACAAGAAGAAGAAAAACGGCCAATGGCAAACCAAACAAGTAGACAACACAACAATCACCTGCATACCAAACACCATAGAGAAGTACGCCTCCTTCACCATCGGTCAGCTGCAATTCATTGACAGTCTACAGTTCATGAATAGCTCTCTAGACACCCTGGTAGGGAACCTCAGCGAGCTGACACACTGCGGTAAATCAATGGCTCTGACACGTAGAGGCAACGATATAATCTCAAGATGTGAGACGTGCAACACTGAGAAGCACACCCCCTGGGCTGTCTTAATGAACAAGTTCAGGACCACGCTATGCCAGAGCCAGTCACATCTCCTTCTCCGTAAGGGTGTATACCCCTACGAATATATGGACAGCTTCGAGCGCTTTGCAGAGGACCGCCTACCACCCAAAGAGGCATTCTACAGCAAGCTCACCCGAGAAGGAATCAGTGACTCTGACTATGCCCACGCCCAGAAAGTGTGGCAGGAGCTCGATTGCAAAACACTCGGAGGCTACCATGACCTATACCTGAAAACAGACGTCAGTCTGTTGGCTGATATATTCGAGGCATTCCGAGACACCTGCATGGAGGTATATCAGCTCGACCCAGCCCACTACATCAGTGCACCCGGCCTGGCATGGGACGCACTCCTAAAAAAGACGAAGGTGCAACTCGAGCTCCTAACCGACTTGGATATGCACCTCCTCTTTGAGAAGGGACTCCGAGGGGGTGTGGCCATGGTCTCCAAGCGGTATGCTAAGGCCAACAACCCCAAGACTTCAGACTATGACCCCACAACACCCAATTCGTGGATCATGTACCTAGATGCAAATAACCTGTATGGGTGGGCCATGATGGAATACCTCCCCACCGGAGGGTTCCAATGGGCCAATCCAACTCTCGAGGAGGTACTCAACACCCCCGACAACGCCCCGGAGGGATGGCTTGTTGAGGTTGATTTGAAGTACCCAGCGCACCTACATGAAGCCCACAGTGACTATCCGCTAGCTCCAGAAACCATGACCGTCCCAGAGGCCTGGTTGAGCAGCTATCAGCGCGAGCTCCAGAACAAACTGGGGGGTAAGTTCACGGAGCAAACAAAGCTGGTACCTCATCTCCACAACAAGGAGCGATACGTCGTCCACTACCGCAATCTCAAACTCTATCACAGCCTCGGTCTAGAGGTCACCCAGATCCACCGAGCCATCAAGTTCAATCAGTCCCAATGGATGAAGCCCTACATAGAGATGAACACCTCTCTACGAGCCCAAGCCAAGTCGGAATTTGAGAAGGACTTCTTCAAGCTGATGAACAATGCCGTCTTTGGGAAGAGTATGGAGAATGTTCGCAAACGCATCAGAGTCAACCTTATCAGAGGCACCGAGACTGACCGACTCCGAAAATTAATCGCCAGCCCCAACTACGAATCGTGTAGAATCTTCAACGGTGGACTGGTGGCGGTGCACAGCATCAAGAACAAGGTCCAGCTGAATAAACCAGTCTATTGTGGGCAGGCCATCCTGGACCAATCCAAGTACCTCATGTACGACTTCTGGTACAATCGGCTTAAACCCCAATACGGTAATAGACTCCAGCTCTGCTACACTGATACTGACTCCCTTCTACTTCAGGTGGAGACTGAGGATGTGTACGCGGACATGAAGACTCACCCCGACTGGTACGACTTCTCAGATTATCCGCGTGACCACCCCAACCATTCGACTGCGAATAAAAAGGTGGTCGGCAAATTCAAAGATGAATGCAACGGCCGCTCGATAGCTGAGTTCGTCGGTCTCAGACCAAAGATGTACTCAATCCTAGAGGAGGCCGCCAACATCAAGAAAGCCAAAGGAGTGGCTCGGGCAGTTGTGAAGAAGGACCTCAGACACGAACACTACAAGGACAGTCTGTTCGGTCAGCGGGAATACAAGCACACACAGGTTGCCATACGAAGCAAGGGCCACCAGATAGGGGTTTATGAGATGAACAAAACATCTCTGAGCCCCATGGACACGAAAAAATGGATTTGTGCTGATGGTATCAACACTAGGGCCTACGGCTACCTAGAATCCTGCTAGGGAGTAGCTGTGGAGCTCCTCACATCCACGAGCTGGTCCATCTACGAGGTAGAAGTCCATAGAGTAGAGAACCGAGGGATGTATAACGGGCAGATCGCCAGCCTGGGCCTCATCGCTTAGGGAGGATCCGGTCAGGAGGCATTTGGGTGTTGGGAGGAACAATCATCAGCTCTTCGCGAACGAAGCCCCGCGCTGGCCCATCCTCCAGGTAGTACAGCGCAGGCCGCCCATCCTGGCATACTGTTCTACGAATCTCGTGTACTGTTAATGACCACGAAGGATCAGTCGCCCGGCGCCGGCCACCTTCAAGCTCATGCTCCCCAGGCGAGCTTGCATACAGATACCGAACTAGAGCCTCAGACGGAATCACAGGCTCCTTGAGGCCGATAGTACGGTGAGCAGGAGCGGCCGGTGAATGGGATACTGAAGTGTCCTTAATGGCATCAACCGGCTTCCGACCCGTCAAACGAGTCACCTCACCGTTAAGAGCCGCGACCACCTGAGGAAGAGCCCGAACCCATTCAGCTGAACGTTCAGAGGACCCTCGAGCCGCCAGTAGTAACTCTTGGGCGTACTGGGCACCGAACAGTCTCTCCGCCAGAGTGCGATTGAACCTCTCGACGATCGCCTGCTGCCGGTGATTCCCAGCTTCTCCACGCCGTATCTGTGTCTTATGCTTTGCTGCCAGCTGGCTCACAGCACCCATAAACTCACGCCCCGGATCAATCTGCAGAAGCCGTGGCCATTTGAGTGGCCCGCGTTTGTAAATTCGCTCTAGGGCCAAAGCCACCCCTTCACTGCTCTTGTCTGTCAAAGCCTCTGCTTCCTTAAACCGTGAGGCAACATCCACAACTGTCAAGGCATACTTAAATGTCTTACGACCAACCCGGTCATGTGGTAGGTAGAGCAAGTCAGCCTGATGGACGGCATTCGGTCTATCTTCATCAATAGATGGCCGCGGAATGTAACGAGGAGCGGGTAAATAGATCTGAAAAATAGCTTGCTTCTTGAGCCAGTCTCGGGCAACATCCTCCGAAACATTAGCTGCAGCAGCTAGCTTCTTAATGGCCGCCAAGCCTTTCCAGTAGCCCTGAGGGCTGTAGTAGATATCCTCCAGATCTTTCATTTTGGTAGCAGCGGTCAATCTCTAAAGCAACTTATAAGCAACAATACCAGTCGCTGCCAGCCCAAGAACGATAAAAGTGATCTCGCGGTCTTTCTGCGGCTCTGATGGCACATAGAAATCCGACAGGCGAGGTTCAGGCTCGAGGGGCTCGACACGTTTGCCAGAGATCAGGCTGTATTCCCGCATGGCCTGGTCGACATCCTGGAAAGAGTGAACGGCGTGGCCTTCACGCTGTAGCTCATCGTTAAGCCAGTCCAACCGCGCGGTTCTCTTTCTCATCCACTCAGCCTGGGCCGCTTGTAGCCGCTCGACAGCCTCATCGTGCCGCCTCATTTCTTCATGGGCGTCCGCATGCCCTAGCTTGGAAAAGAGGTAGTTGCCCCCCGTAAACGCGAGGGCATTGACAACAGCGCCCCCTATCATCATTGCGACAGAGGCCATAGCTAGCGGGGCTGATACTGTAAGGGTTTATGCAATATATCAGCGGGGATCAAGCCCTCTTTGATAAGCAAATCTCGGAGTGCTAAGGCGATGGACGTGTCTAAAACCATCATCCCAAGATCATACATATCAGCGTCTAGCTTGGGCAAGGTTGCCCCTTTGAAAATCACCTTGGTCAGTTTTGCGGTGCCTACCGTAAGCGCGGCCACCACAGCGCCGTGGTAAACGGCGTTAACAATAGCTTTCCCGTCAACGCCTGCCATTATTCCATATAAAATGGATCTCTATTCTTTAATATGTTAGTCTCCGGTCGCTTGGAGGGCGCAGGCGGGGCAGGTGCTTTAGTCCGCCGCATTTTCTGCCTAATTACTCCGACGACAACGACAACGCCAGCCACTCCGATAATCCAGGGAGTCCAGCCACGGTAATCAACTGGCACTATTGGAAACAGCGGTGGTGGGGCCTCCTCATGCTCGGGGGCTAACTTTCGTTTCTTCTCACGAACAGCCTGCTGCAGAGCTAGAGACAGCCTCTCTGCTTCACGACTCTTTCGAGCAGCAGCTCCTCTCTTCCCAGCCGCAACTTTCCTGGGGTCCTTCGTCACTAGTTTCTCCTGTGGAGCAATTTCGGGGGTCTCCTCCTCCATCTTGTTCTTGCTTAGGACAGATATGTCCAAAATGGCAGTGCCTAAAAGTTGCTAGTGCGACAGTTGCAGGTGCTAAGCACATACCGAACTTATGGTAGAGTTCACATGTAACTGTGTTTAGCGCATGCCCTAGAAACGGGTCGGCCTCCAGGTCTGTCACCAAAGCTTGATTATCAGCAATGGGGAGGAACATACTTGCCACTTGTGCGTACATCTGTAGCATAGCTGTGCCTAGGGTCTTTGTTATTGCAGCTCCAAGCCTCGCCTCATGCCTCGCATATAGCTTCTCAATTTCTTGATCAGGCAAGGCCTCAACCTGTTCCATTGTAAGTTTGGAGTACTTACCTCCTATGTACTGCCCGGCACGTCCCCCAGCCGCAAGTGCTGCCAGCCTTTCACGATGCAACGCATGTCCGGACTGTGGCGTTGTGGTAGGTGGTGATGCATGTCCGGACTGTGGTGTTGTTGTAGGTTCCGGAGCAGACTCTACCGGCTTTGCCTCTTCACGTAACAGCTGGTCGAGTATGGTGTCACAATCCATCACAGCGTTTGCAAATACCCAACGTCTAACTCTAATATAGGAATGCACAGCCCATCCAAGCACACAACATGTGCATATCAGTTGTAATACAACTAAGGCTGTTACGGAGTAACAAAGCACTGCTTCATACATGCTTAGCTGATGCTTAACATATGCTTAGCTGTTGCTTAACATATGCTTAGCTGATGCTTAACATATGCTTAGTATCTAACAAACCTCACCAGCTTTGAGCACTTTATAAGAAAATGGGAACTTGGTCCTCAGTATCAGCTTTGAGAACTCATTGGCTTCGAGTTGCTTTCGCACCCCATCACGTTCCTCCCTAGAGTGGATGATGTAGTTCTCATCCAGGCAGTCTTCAAAGCTATCCTTATCCTTGGAATGGAAGAGCGCCACCCATTGTGTCTGCGCTCTGAGGCCTTTCGCAACGGCGTTGTACTTCTGGGTTTGAACCCACAGACTTTGCTGGGCATGTCGCCCGCTAAAAGCTAGATAAGTCAACATAGTCCGCTTCTGCGCAATAGCGTCCTCTGCGCTGCAGTCATCAATGATGTATAACGTTGGTGTCCCCTGAAACATTTTATAGAAGGCCTCTAGCCATTTGAGCAGCCGATCACCGGGGTCAAATATGAAGACCTCGCGATCTGACCACACCCACGGCCTGGCCCGGTATGTTTCATTGTATCGTACCGAAGGGCAAGCAATTACAATATGCTCGAAAACACCCCTGTACGGGCCTTCCAGGAGGTCGAGAATGAATTCTGTTTTACCACACGATGTGGGGCCTGTGATGATGGCCGAGTGTGGCTTAAGTGGGAACTCCATTAATAAACAGCACTAACGAATCTCCCGGTGTCGATGTTCAGCTGTCCGTCCATAACCAAATAAACGTAGCAGTACAGGGACCCCGCCGGTTCGGCCTCTTTCGTGATCTGGAGAGTGATGCCCTCAGAGCCGTTCTCTACACGCCGGCCGCTGCCGTGAAGATGGTCATCGTCGGAGGTCCGGAAGTCCAGCCACAAGCAGAATTTTGACGTCAAGTACTCGCCTAGACTAACATCGAACAATCCTAGCTCTTTGGCGACTGCGCTTGTCTCAGGGTGCCTTTTGAGGCCACCAGCGAAGAATTTCCTCGCTTCGTCCCAGAGCTGATGTGGTGCTAAGCCGTGCGCAAATAGCTGATTGGCTTGTCCTTCTACGATGACTTCAACTTTGGTGATCTGCGGGTTGTAAAACAACTCTGGTTGGCGTGCAAAATCCTTTTGGTTGGCGGGATCTTCCCATAATAGGAGAATGCCTTTCAAAGACTTACAGGGTGTGTTCAGATTGATGTTCCATATCGAGTCCTCCTTTTTCTGAGGGATCCGTCTATGTCGTAGGACCCGCTCGTATAACACCACCATACGGCTCTCATACATGCTCCGAATTAGCCGGGCCAACGTGGGTTCAGTGACTACTTCGTACTCGAGACAGATGTTTTCTAGGGAGTATGAGGAGTTGCCGGCATCTTTACCAGTTGCGCGAATCACACGGGAAGCGTCGTTAAAGGTCAACTCAATCTCCAGCCGATCACTAAGAGCAGATTGGTAGAAGGGCGCATGCGTTTCAAGCAGCTCAAAGTCTAGTGGTATGTAGTACCTGTTTTTGAAGGCCTTCGCGATGGCCACGTCTCTCGCATTGGCGAGGGGCAGAACAACAGCATCCGCTGCACCAACACGCGCCTTGGTCACATTCATGCCGGTACTTGTATCGATGCCTTGATACACAGCGCTCGCCCGCTCCGATTGGCTCTTCCAAAGATCCAGATAGACGTTGTAGACGTCACTGTCCACAAGAGAGAAGACTTCATTGCCCGATAGCCTGACGGTCAGCTTTTGAACCAGTGCTCGGCCGAGGTTCTGGACCACGGACCGGTTGACATCAGGGGAGCTGAGGTCGACATTGAATGCCAGCCGCACCGACCCAGGCACGATAACATCGTGTGCACCGAGATTGGGAAAACGAACTAGTAACTGCTGCTTCGGACCGATCGTAGAAGGATTGTTGGTCACGATTATCGTTTGCCGCAATCCTTTCACACCGAGCGGCTCCCGGAGACGGCGGTAAGGGTTAAGCTTACGACCATATGCACTTGAAGACATGGCTAGTTGTTTATTATTGCTTTGTAGCAATATCTAATATGGATAGAGTTGAGCTGACTGATTTTGGTGGTGAAGAGGGGAGGCCTGAAACGGGTGAGGAAGAAGAGACAGGCTTCATCGACGATGATTTTGATGTCGATAATCCCCACATTGTTAATACCGAGTGGCCGTCACAGGGGGAGACGTCACAGGGGGAGACGTCACAGGGGGAGCGCAACTTATTCATAGAACTAGAAAACAGCGCTATTAACGACTATTTTAAAAGGGTGGAGAAGATGTGGGGTATCAAACCTATAACTGGTATAGATTATACAAAAATTCGTTTGGGTCGCCGGAATGCTCTCTATGTTAACCACCAAAGGATTACACAGTATGATAATGGCATGCCGTTAGCTGTGAATAACCTCAGAGTGAGTACCAGAGAGGTATTGGGGTTTGTGGACAAAATACCACCAAAGGTTGTCACCATCCTTGAGGAGACTGCTAGTGATCTGGCGGAGGAAGAAGCTGCTCTAAGTGGTGCAGATATTCAGGCTGTCCCACAAATAGCTTCAAATGTTGGCAACATCTTAGAACGGGCTATGTCGAGTCCAGAAGTGCAGCGGGTTTTAGAAACCTCACACGTAGACCAATACCTGGGAGAGAAAGGCTTACCTCCAGTGAGAGAACTCCGGGGGCTCATGGCGCTTGACAAAGCGGTGACGACGATTAAAGGTAAACTCACAAACTATCTGGTTATTCTCGACCAGCAAGATAAAGAGGTCGCCATAAGGCGGCGGAAAATGTTGATAGCACCCAATGAGGAGAGTAGGGACTTTCAAGAGCAAAAGATTGCTGATATTGAAGAAGCTAAGAAGAGGCTTTTAATAGAGGTTGCTGAGTTACACGAAGACTTACGCAACCAATTCAGTCGGATCCGTGAAACCATTCATCGGGTGGTCAATGAAGACACCACACTGGGTGAGAGGCTGCGGACTCTGTTCCGAGAGCAGGGTATCACCATAGCGAGCATTCTCACAGCGATCGGCCTCTTAATTTCCACTATCACCCTAGCCATTACTGGTGGTGGTGGTGGTCCTACCCCACCGCCTGGCCCACCACCCATCCCACCACCTGGCCCGCCACCTGGCCCTGGGGCTAAGGAATGGATTCGGCAGAAACTGAAAGACCTAGCGAGCCTTCTAGCCAGGCTAGCTGGTAAGGCTGCGGAGGCACTCCCAGGAATCATAGGCGGTATTATCTCCTGGCTTCTTAACTTCTTGAGTAAGGGTGTGGGATGGCTGGCTGGAAATCTCTGGGCATTAGTGGTTGCACTCGGTGGCTTGCTGCTGCTGGCTATCAGAGAGCGGCTAATTGCGGTGAACAAACCATAGGACCACTAGACCGACTGCGACACCCCCAGCAATGAGTGCTATCTTTTCATTTTGATGCTGCAGCCCAGCTGCCTTATCAGCTATGCTAGTGGTCGGCAGCGCTGGCTGAGCAATGCTGGGCAGCTCTACCGTCGGCTGTGCAATGGTGGGCAGCTTGGGGGCATTAATGGTTGTATTCAGGCCACGCTTTAGGCCTGGCTCTGCGATGATGATCATGTTGTTATATCCAGCTATCTGGCCAATGCGGAGCAGCATGTCGCTGGGGGCCATATACAACCCCGTTCCAAAGACATAATTAACTTCTGAGCTCGCGTTTTGTAGCACATCCTGATATCTTTTGATGGCCGCCGCGAGATCGACGGGTGCAGAGATGGCTTCTTCTACTAATACCAGGAATTGCTTCTGGGCATCAAACGCCGTTCCAGTTCCCAGAATTCGTGTTCTAGTCTGAGCCTGGGCCCCTAAGATGGCCCACACATAGGTTCGAATGCTGTCATTTATTCGCTCAACACCGGGGCGTGTGAAGCCCTGTGACTTGTTAAGAATGAAAGCCTGCCAGCCAGAATCAGTGTGAATATCGTCTTGTGAGATATAATCTATGTGTAGTATGTCATTTGTGGTTTGTTGTGTGAATGAATGTCGCTTTGGGTCATATACACCATCATGTCCATCAGGCAGGACGCGATAACCAGTGTTCGTCCAGTAAATGTATACACTCCCCAACCCGTTATTCCTCCCGAGCCGTCTCCAGTTATCATTCTGGGGAATTCCAAATTCCGCGCATATACGCTGATAGGCTCTTACATCGTAGGGATTTTCAAAGGCGTTCCAACCCTGGTCTTGTGGTAGAGCCACACGCATCTCTTTGAGGATTCGGCGAATCTGGTAGTAGACATGGAATATGAAGACGGCTCGCGTTAGTGGGTCAGGGCCGGACAGATGCTCCTGCGCGGACACCCCACACCCCGCCGTGGCACACCATACTGCGAAGTTGAGTTGGTTTTGCCAGAATTGCATCGGATTGCTGTACCAGGCTTGCACGATCTGGTCTGACTCCACGTATGGCAACCGGTATTTTTCAAACATGTTGGGGAACTGTGTCGGAATGGCTCCTTGGAGGTTGACTTGTATGTCCACCTTTGTGAGATCCTTTATTTGTGCAAACGGGTATACCCCACCCGTCGGGTATTTGGCGTCCTTATTGAACTCGTAAGCAGTCATTATTATTAGCTGTGCTAATATGTTTTTCACACTTAGCAACGTCCAACATGGGGAACCCATCCCCCTCAACCCGGTCCTAGACAATCGCGATGGTGACCTAGAGGTGGCTATCGTGGAATTGTTGTTCTACCCCGCGTGGGTTAATATTTCCGCGAAGCTGAAAAACAATTGGTTCAAACTTGATGATGAAGTTGTTACTATCCCCGACGGGTATTATGATGTCTGTGCTCTTAACAAACAATTCTTTGAGCCACGGAAGCTCTCTCTTTCTCTCAACCCCGCAACTGGCCTTGTAAGTCTCGGTGGTATAAAATCGGGGGTGGTCTTAGGGTTCGGAGGGCTAGGTGGGGTTCTTGGGTTCGGCATGGACTACAGAAGTGAGCGGTTCAATGAGGTGTTTACATTCTATGCGGCGAAGTTTCCTAACCTTATCATATATAAGGAGTTGTACATTCATCTCGAGGGCCTATCATCATATGAAAACCGTCATAATTCGCTTCCCTCCACACTCCTCCGGGCTGTACCTGTTAAAAAAGAGGAATGTAATCAAGGGAGACATGAGATTTTCTCTGTGCCTCATTATAAAAGGCTAGAAACTGGAACGGTAGGGGGTATAAGACTTTCGGTCCGAGATGAAAAGGGTAACGACGTGCCACTGGCATATCTAAGCTGTGTACTTCACATCAGACATGGTTGCTCCGTCGGGTATTTACCATCCTTATGAACTCGTAAATTATTACACATGCTAATATGTACATCACATTAACCAACATCCAGCGTGGGGAACCCATCCCCCTCAACCCGGTCCTAGACAACCGCGATGGTGACCTAGAGGTAGCTATCGTGGAATTGTTGTTCTACCATGCGTGGGTTAATATTTCCTATAAGCTGGGCAATAATGAGTTATGGGTGGAGGGTAAAAAGATTGTTATCCCCGATGGGTACTACGACGTATGTACCCTCAACAAGCAATTCTTTGAGCCTCACAAGTTTTCTCTGACACTGAACCCCGCAACTGGTCTTGTAAGCTTCAATGGTGCACATGACGCCGATATAATGGGAGTAGGCTTATCCTACACTCTTGGGGGATCTGAGTGGGACTTGTATGATACCAAGATTGTTGGAAAAGAGTTTCCCAGACTCCTCTTATATAAGGAGTTGTACATTCATCTCGAGGGTCTATCATCATATGAGAACCGTCATAATTCTCTTCCCTCCACACTCCTCAGGGTTGTGCCCGTTCAAAATGTGGAATGTAATCAAGGGAGACACGAGGTTTTCTCTGTGCCTCGTTATAAGAAGTTGGAGACAGGAACTCTAAACGATATTAGACTTTCGGTCTGTGATGATAAAGGCAAAGCTGTACCGTTGGCATATCTAAGTTGTGAACTCCACATCAGAAAACACAATGGCTGATTCAGAAGGTCCAGGACGGCATCGCCCAAGAGCATGCTCTACCCTAACCTTTGCTGATTTGGCCGACACTATTGGGTGGCGGGAGCCGGGTCATAACTACAAGATCTATGGCCTCCAGCTCACTCCCCAGGGGGTCTATGCTCGTGCCGCCATAGACCATCCCGACGACGATGACTGGGATCTGCAGCTTGAGCTTCGCACGGGATATACTCACCTCGAGCCCAATGGGATACTTATCAGGTTAACTAACATGGGTAAGGTGTTTGTGAGTTATCAGGCCTGCAGGACAGTCACACGCCCCAACAAGTCTCCTGTTGTGACCTACCAGTCATTTCTGAAAATGCAGTGCGCCAGGGCTCTCTTCTATGCCGTATCGGTGACTGAGGCTAAAGTCCAGGGGACTAAATATTGTCTGAAGGCTGTTACAGATTGTAAAGCTGACCTTGATATGCTAGGTAAGCCTCCTAAGGAGTCAACCATCTATCTCGAGTTAGTTATTGGGCCTGTGGCACAGACAGAGTTTGCCCCAGTCCTTCCTGGGGTCTCTATTAAATGGAGTGCGTCATCACTCCCCAGGCATGTTGCTCTCGTCATTACTTCCGCGGCCGACGGAACGTGGGCGGCCCGGGCAACAGAGACGGACATTATAGTAGAGCTCGGTGAGGTTGCGGTAGATGAAATCATTTTTACTACCGTTACTGCTTTTGTCCGGCTTTTGTTCACTACAGGGTCGATTAGCACCGTTCGCATTGAACATTTAATATCTCAGTTGAAGAAGTAGGTTTGACGCGCAAAGAATAATGTCGCTCTATCCTACAATCGATACTAGTGACGGCGGTGCCTATCGTATTCAAGAGCTTACCCGTCTTCGGAAGTCTCTGGAAGATGAAAGGGACAAACGGGCTGCACTGTATAAAAAATATCGGCGTGCCGTTAATGCATTAGACGCTGTGGACAGCGCGATGCTGGCGGCTAGCGTTGGTATGGGGGTGGGGGGTGTTGGGCTTCTTACCACCATTATCGCTGCCCCTATAGTTGTCGGGCTTGAGATAGCTGCCCTAGCTTGTGGAATCATGTCCGCTGGGAGCAAGCTAGCGTCCCGCAAACTAACAGCAAAAGCTAAGAAGCATGATGAAATTTGCACTCTGGCGACGGCTAAGCTTTCTAGTATAGCCGACCTTGTTTCAAAAGCTTTGGATGATGGGAGAATTACAGACGTGGAGTATAAAATAATTACAGCTGAAGAAAATAAATTTCACCAGTTGAAAAAAGATATTCGGAGCAAGGCGCCGGCGGATCTAGACGAAGAGACAAAAAAGTCTCTCATTCTGAAAGGGCGAGACCAGGCACGGGCAGAATTCGTCAAAGCTATAGGATCGAAATAACCTGTATACACGATCAGGACAGTTTGGAACCACCCCCCTACTCCACTGAATGATCCGCCACTGGGTAATGCGCGGAAGGATATACTCCTCAGATAAACAAGGTGTGTATGAACATTTTTTCTCTCCCGCGTGACACGGTTGCTCGCAATGGTGGTTGGCCGACGAAATTTGCGCTAAGCCACACCTATAGGCTATATTGAGGATCTAACTTCACCCCTTTATAGAGTAGCAGTTTGATTCCAGTCGTCTTTTCAAACTTCCAAACCATCCTATGAAGTGCGTCTAGTGTGCAACGCTCACACATCTCATATGGTTTCCTAACACCCCTCTCACAGAATATACACTCTTCTATCACCTCGCCCCGCTTTGCCTCATGCCAAGAACAATAAAGGCCGACGGTTGGGCGGCCGCAATGAAGTTCTTTGCCGAGCTTCGGCCACTCACATCCATAGGTCTCCATCTGTATGTGCCCAATAAGTCAGCCTCTAATTCGACGCGCCCTAATATTTTTCAGATATAACACCATAACGAAGAAAAAGCCGCCTAAACCATCATGCGAATTTAAAAAAAAAAAGAATTAAAAAAAAATGCAAAAGTCGGCTTTGTGATTCGTTCCCCCACCCCTCTCAGAGGATGACAACAACCCGGGTTTTTATGCACACAACTTGCCATCCTCCGAGAGATGTGAGGTGTGTTGGTTAAACCACATGTATAGAGATTAGGCGACCCCCTTGTTGGTTGCTAATCGAAACGAAATACTAGCGAAACCTAGAAGGTGCCCGCATCCGCACTACGGCAGCCTAGAATATTGAATGGAAACCCGGGTTTGAGCATGCAAACCATTCAATTTCTAGACCTGCTGAGTGTGATGTGGTTTAACCAACTTGACCACGCCACCGACCGAAGTAACACCAACATTTTGTGGTTATATATCACTATTAAAATATGTAGTATACATTTGTATATAATTTTGTACATACATTTGTATATAATTTTTTGTACATACAATGTTTTTTTTTCAATGTATGTTATAAAAAAGCAAAGAAATTAATAAAAGCTTATAAAAGTATATCACTGGCTCAACGCGCATTGATTAACTTCCACGTCACTTGTTAGCGGGGGAAATAAGCGTGCTGTGTGTAGCACATTCTGTTAACGAACGTGTGGTGGTAAAAAAAATAGCCCGCCGTTTTTTTTGAGCTTTGTGGCTGCAGTGATATATCACACCGGCTTGTGTTGGGAGATATGACAGCTTTTCCAAAATATGTCTGAGTAATATATCGTGGCGGGCGGCTCGGTCGCCATGCGTGCGCTCCGGGATACAGAGGACGGCCCGGTCGGGCGGTCGCGCCCCGGGGCCCTGGGGGGTGGGGCCCCGGGGGTTGGATCCCTAGGGGGCTGTTGTTTTGGCGCTCCTGTGGTGCCCCGGTTGTTTTGGCCCCAAACCGCCATAATACATCTACTTGATATTATACTTCCTAGGTACTTGAAGCTCTTTACTTGTTTCAAGGGATGTTCGTTTAGGTGAATTGTTGCTGTTTGTTCTTCTTTAGTTATAGTCATTACCTCTGTTTTGCTTGTGCTAATTTTCATGTTATGTTCCCTACACATTTCGTTTAGACTATTCATGTGGTCTTGTAATTCAGCTTCTGATTTTGCTATTAGTGCTTGGTCGTCCGCAAACAGGAGTTCTCTAATGGTTAGATTTGCAGATGGTTCTTCTTCTGTGTTCTCGTCATGCGGTATTCTTGCTGTCTCTGCTTGGCTGGTTTCTTTACATATGTTGTCTATATATGTTATGAACAAGAGAGGGGACAGGACACAACCTTGTCGTACTCCAGATCTTATGGTGAAGGGTTCTGAGTGTCCTCCAGTTGCTCTCACTATGCATTCACTGTTGTCGTATAAACTTCTACATAGGTTTGTTAGATGTGTACTCACTCCATATTGTTTAAGGATTTCCCACAGCTTGTTTCTATCTACCCTATCAAATGCCTTTTCTTGGTCAACAAAGGCTAAGTAGAGTGTTTCATTGAATTCAATTGATTTTTCTATAAGTTGTCTAAGAGCAAAAATGGCGTCTGTGCATCCTTTGTTTTTCCTAAATCCAAGCTGCGTTTCGCTTAGCTGGGGTTCTAAAGTAGTTCGTAATCTTTTTTCAAGAATTTTGCAAAATATTTTCCCAGTATGACTCAACAGTGAAATGCCTCTGTATTGTGTGCAATCTCTTTTGCTGCCTTTGTTTTTCCAAATTGGGATAATTATGGCGTTTCCCCAGTCTCGTGGTGTCTGTTGTTCTACCCAAACATGGTTGAATAGTCTATGTAGCCAAGCTGTTCCTACTTCCCTTGCTGCTTTAATTAGTTCATTTGGTATTTCATCCTGTCCTGGTGATTTGTTCAATGGGGCTAATCTGATGGCTTCTATAATTTCTTCTTTTAGTATGTCTGGTTCTAGTTCCTCGGTGACATCTGTGTAGGTCTCTTGAATTCCTGTGACATCTGATGGGATGTTGAGAAGTTGTTCGAAATACTGCTTCCATCTTATTAGGATGTGTTTTTGTTCACTTATTGGTTCTCCATTTTCGCTGTTAATTATTTCAGTTGGGTCAAAGGGTACTCCTCTGGTTCGCATTGCACTTATCTTTTTGTAGAAGTTTCTGGTTGCCTCCTTGTAGTTTTTATTTAGGGTTTCTCCATACTCTTCCCAGTCTTTCTGTTTTTCCCTCTTTACTATTCTACTCACATGTCTTCTTTGTCTCAAGGGGGTTATATATTGACTAGTGTAACATGCAAGAATTCTGTTGTCTAATTTCCAATGACAAAGACTTATTACATAAAATGTTCTTGATCTAGTTTCACGGAAACAAAAACATTCAAATACAGAGGTTCTAGAAACACTGGGAATGAACAGAGAGTTGATGAAAGAAATAAAAAAAAAGAGGCACGTGAAATATTTCGGCTATGTTAAAAGACATAACAATCTTATAAAAACCATACTGGAGGGTAAGGTTAAAGGCAAGCAAGCAAGAAGTAGACAATGATACAAGTGGCAAGATAACAACAAGAGACAGATGAACATCAATCTGACAGAATGTACAGTACGGGCGAAAGACAGATAGTGTTGGAGATCCATTGCAGCCAACCTTCATTGTGGAGACAGCCCCAGATTGGCTGATTGATTGATTTTATGAAATGAACACGATTAGAGGGCCGGCAGGCAATAGTGTTAACCACTGCACTACCATGACTTCTGCTAATGATGATGATCCTGTGGGTATACTTCTTCTTATGGTCCATGCAGTATGGCATTGGTGATCGTGTCTGTCCACAGCCCTCCATCTTGTGTACTCCCAATCATTTCTGATACTGATGTTCCTCCATGCCATGATGTCAAACTGTCCAGCATCTGCTCTCTTTGTCTACCCCTGCCTCTTCCCCTCCATCTTTCCCATTGTGACAACAGACTCCAGCTTTCCCCTTCTCATGACATGCCCAAAGATTGTGGACTGTCTTCTTCTGATGAGAGTAATCAGTTCTCTTTGTGAGTTAACTTCTTTAAAGATATCTTCATTGCTCTTTATATTCGTCCATGACGTTCTCAAAATTCTTTTATTAAAAAACATCCCTGCAACCTCTATGTAATTTTTCACTTGTCTGCTAATTGTCGAAGATTTGCTTCAGTATATCATGACTTGTTCAATAAAACTCTTTTCCTCACCTAGATCGTTACCATCAATATTTAAAATTTCAAACAATCTAGTCATTTCTTCATGTTTAACCTTATCAAATACCTTAGTGTAGTCAATAAAGCACAAAAATAGATCTCTGTTCCCCCGGGAAGGTTAACCCGGTCAACAAATGCCGCAGAAGTCGGATGTGTCGGCCTTATGGTGCAAGAATGCAACTCTGCTGTAAACAGGCACAACGCAATCACGTCCGGAAAGAAAACTCAGGATGAACACAGAAGAAGAAGAAGAAGAAGATCTCTGTTCATTTCTTCATGTTTAACCTTATCAAATACCATAGTGTAGTCAATAAAGCACAAAAATAGATTTCTGTTCCCCCGGGAAGGTTAACCCGGTCAACAAATGCCTGCAGAAGTCGGATGTGTCGGCCTTACGGTGCAAGAATGCAGCTCTGCTGTAAACAGGCACAACGCAATCACGTCCGGAAAAAAAAACTCAGGATGAACGCAGAAGAAGAAGATCTCTGTTCATTTCTTCATGTTTAACCTTATCAAATATCTAAGTGTAGTCAATAAAGCACAAATATAAATCTCTGTTCATTTCTTCATGTTTAACCTTATCAAATACTAAGTGTAGTCAATAAAGCATAAAAATAGATCTCTGTTCATTTCTTCATGTTTAACCTTATCAAATATCTAAGTGTAACCAATAAAGCATAAAAATAGATCTCTGTTCATTTCTTGGTTTAACCTTATCAAATACCTTAGTGTAACCAATAAAGCATAAAAATAGATCTCTGTTCATTTCTTCATGTTTAACCTTATCAAATACCTAAGTGTAGTCAATAAAGCATAAAAATAGATCTCTGTTCATTTCTTCATGTTTAACCTTATCAAATACCTTAGTGTAACCAATAAAGCATAAAAATAGATCTCTGTTCATTTCTTCATGTTTAACCTTATCAAATACCTTAGTGTAACCAATAAAGCATAAAAATAGATCTCTGCTCATTTCTTCCTGAACAATTGCTTACTTAGCGGAAAGTTCCCTTGAAGGCAGAGAAGCCCGGATGATGTCCATGATTCTACTCATGTAGGACAGTATTTCGCTCTGTACAGCAATGGCCAGGAAGCCGACAGCCAGAAATGCCTGGGACCTCTCGCGTTCCCTCTTCAGAATGCCCAGCAGGAAGTTGATTGTGTCCTGGAGATAGCTGTTAGTAGAAATACATGAGTGAATGTGACAAGAAAATCAATTACAAATAAATGTGGAACATGTACTCAGTTTACTTTCAATTGGTTGGTTGGTTGGTTTGTAGAATAGTTGGTTGGCTGGATGGTTGGTTGGTTGGTCAGTTGGTTAGTTGAATACCTAGATGGTTAGTTGTTTGATCAGATGGTTAGTTTAACACTTGGTTGGTTGACAAACCTGGTTGGCTTTTGGTTGAATACCTGGTTGTTTGATTGGATGGTAGGATGGTTGCTTGGCTGGTTGGTAGGTTGAGTACCTGATTGGTTGGTTGGTTGATTGGTTGGCTGGCTGAATATCTGGTTGGTTGGTTGGTTGGTTGGTTGGCTTAATACTGGTTGGTTGGTTGGTTGGTTGGTCAGTTGGTTGGTTGGTTGGTTGGCTGAATATCTGGTTGGTTGGTTGGTTGGCTTAATACTGGTTGGTTGGTTGGTTGGTTGGTTGGTTGGTTGGTTGAATACCTGTTGGTTGGTTGGTTAAATACCTGGTTGGTTGGTTGGTTCATTGGTTGGTTGGTTGGTTGAATACCTGGATGGTTGGTTGTTTGATCAGGTGGTTAGTTTAATACTCAGTTAGTTGAAAATCTGGTTGGTTTTGGTTGAATATCTGGTTGGTTGGTTGGATGTTTGGTTATTTGGCAGGATGATAGGTTCGTCGATTGGTTTAATACCTGGTTAATTGGATTGTTGGTTGTTTGGTGAATCCTCTGACAGACTTCATTTTTCAGTCTTAGATCTGAGGCATCAGCATTCAGATCATTTACACCCTGAAAAGGGCTTGCATCTATCAGAGTTAATTTAGTGTAGTGACCTTCCTCCTGACCAAAGGAGGTACTTTTACCAAAACATAACCCCCACGAGAACTGTGTGGCAGAGATCTCCCTCCCCTCTCCAAATTCACAAATCAGTAGGATGTGCAAGACCAGAATTAGACCTGCAATCTACGGACAGGCTGACTAGGATGTTAAAAAACCTTGACTCATTACAGCATACACCTCTGGTTGGGATTACGCCCATGTTGTTAATGGTTCCTTCATAGGTTTAGGGGTTAAACTGCCAACAGATTCAACCCAATGCCTACGTGGAACATGGGTTAGGTTTGGGTTGATAATGTTTCTTCTACGGGCTTTAGATGTTTATTTGTCGACAGACTTCAACTCAAAGCCCATCGGGAATTCCATTGGTGTAAAATTATATTGTTGCAAACAAAAGAACAATTGACATATATAAAGCATTATTATTAATAAACAAGTAACTCAGCAGTTCTGTGTTATCTATACAAGCAAATCAGCATTCACTGATTTTGTTAATGCCCACACATGGCTAAATCAGAAAACATATCAGAGAAGGACACAAGAAAGTGAGCGGTCACCCCTCTGCATTTGTGGACAGATAAAATGGACAGAGATGAAAGAGAGAGAGTGAAAGAGAGAGAGAATGCGAGAGGGAAAGAGAGTGAGAGAGAGGGGAGAGAGAGATAGGGAATAAGAGAATGAGAGAGAGAATGAGAGTGTGTGTGAGAGAGAGAGAGGTGGGAGAGAGAAAACAAGAGAGAGAGAAGAAAGATTTTTACTGAGATATCGCACATGACTGCCTTAAAGCTCTGCCAAATGTCAACTTGAACACTGGCACATCGAGATATCCTCACAACGCTGTTTGGCCAGGCTGTCAGATGGTTATTCCTCTCCATTTTCTCTAGAGTAGTTAGTTTTCAAAGACAGTAATTATTTTCACTTATACCCACTCCATTTGAAGATAAACTCTATGGAGATGTCAGCAAGCTAAAACTGACAGTTGTATTCTTTAGGTATATTCATACTGTACATCTGAAGGTGTACGAAAGAGAACAAGAAAAACAGCAACACGCATCTAAACAACCAGAATTCTTGTGCAGACACTACTAGAATAATAGCAAATGAGCAGGAGGAGGGGCAGCAGGGAGGTGGAAGATGCAAAAGAAGAATAGGTGGAGAAACTCATGAAGAAGAAGAGGAGGAGGAGGAAAAACAGAAAAGAAGAAGCTGAGGAGGAAAAAGAAGAAGGAAGGAGAAGAAAAAGGAAGAAGAGGAGAGAAGGAAAGAGAAAAGAAAAGAAGCAGAGGAGGAAAAAAAAAGAAGCAGAGGAAGAGGGAAAAATAAGAAAAATAAAGATGGCAAAATCTAACTGTTTGGAAAGAGACTAATACACAAAACAAGTTTGCCCCATATATCTGAAGGACCTACCAATCATTCTTTGACCATATCATAAGAATAAACCAAGCACTGAACAAAACCAGGTTCAACACAGGATACTTCTTACACACTTAACACTGGAAAAACATGAACCTAGCCTATATCATCAAATGCAGTAAAAGGAGATCAGTTTGGCTGAATAGATCAGAACATTTGTTCTTAAACATTTGGTGTGCTGATGCTGAGGTAGCGATTTCAACTCCTACACCGGTCAGTTAGACTAAAATGTTAACTTCTCATCCTTGACCTCGGGACATAAATTGAGTACCTCTGAAGTCAAGCGGGTTCACCTTATAGCGAGGGACACTGGTATTAGGGAAAGCTAATCCACATGCAAAAATCAGTGCAGTGCACTAGAAATAGTAGCACCTGTATGGACTATATTTGTGTTAAAAGCGAGCCAAAACAACCCCAAAAAATGCAGTAAAATACACATTCATCATACAAAGTTGAAAAAAAATAAGTGGCACATGTGCGTACAAATTAATCATAATCCTCTCAAAGAGTCATCAGGCCAACAAACAGCTGACGACAACAAAATCTGAGACAGTGTCAAATTTATTCCCTTGTTTCTTTTGGCGTGGGCAAAGGTTCCTTCATTACATACAGATATGTACATAATGTGACAGGAAAATAGAGCTGATCCATGACTCTGGTGATCATGTGAGATGGCGAAACATGACCACCCACAATTATTGGCATGGCATATGATGATGATGAACATAATCTTCTCTCACAGATCACACAAGGAGAATTTCACCACAGTGCAAAAACTCTATAACACCGGTGAGGAGCAGAGAAAATATTTCACCTTTTTGCAGCACCATGATCATGAAGAGCCATGCACACTGGCTGTGTTAGTCATGTCTACACAAGAATTCTGGTTTTCTGAATAGATGCTGTTGTATTTCAGGGCTGATCGAGACTCTCAAATAGCTTTGTGTGGGTGTTTCTCTATGGGTCAAATTACATTTCAAAGTATATTTCAACTTTGCCTGCAATGTGAGTCACCGTCTCTCAAGAAGAACAAACAACCTCAGAAACACCAAAACCTCTACATAAGACTGCAACCTCACTATGAGACCAAAACAATAGCTACGGTCTCATGCCAACAAGGGAGCCATCCCACCAGGGAAGAACAAGGCATCCAAACTGGGGCATTACAGAGGGGTGGATGCACCACAATGTAGCGATCACCCGGACAGGAAATGTCATCCAAAGTCGAACCTCTTCAGCCAAGCACCTGCACTGACAGCTTGTGGTGGAATAGTACGTTTTGCGAGGATTATGCCCCACAGCGATAGCTAGGGCCAGGGTGGAGGCCCAAGACTTAACAGAATTAGCCCAGAGTAAAGCTGGCTTATGCTGAGAGCGTACAGGAGGGTGGATCCCCAAGCTGTGAACGGGGTACAAAGAACAGAACATGGCAGCAATGAGGTCTAACTACTGGGTCATAGCTACAAGGCAGAGGTGAAGACTGCGGCCAACTGTCGGGGGAAGAAGCTGGTACCAGGTGCCCAATGCTCACCCCTCAAGGGTAGGATGGCTTCTGGGTAGACATGCTTAATGATGTTGATAAGGGAAATGTCTCGAAGAATATGCACAACTGGAGAAAAACATCCAGGAGTCATGACCCAGATGAGCCCGCCCCCCTGAGAGTGTAAAGAAGGTAAAGGGGCTGAAACATTTGGTGAGGGTGGGACCACTTCTGATGATCAGAAACCATCTGTGCTTTCTCCCTGGTGGAGATTTTACCACTAAAGTTAGTTGCATGTCCTTTATGGGATGTCGCAATCAACCCCAGCATTTATTCTCCCTTTGTGATTTACTAGGCAATTTTAGTTCAGATGTTTGGTATTACTTTCTGAACTGCCGACATCTCCTACCAACCAAATCAATGGAAAGAGGTCAGCTTTAAAACTGCCTGTGGCTGATTTCAAACACTCAACTCAGGGAATTATGTTGGGGAATTGTGTCAGGGAATGTCGGGGAAATATGTCAGGGAATGTCGGGGAATTGTGTCAGGGAATGTCGGGGAAATATGTCAGGGAATGTTGGGAAATTATGTCTGGGAATTATGTCAGGGAATTGTTTCAGGGAATGTCGGTGAATTATATGTTGGGGAATTGTGAAACTGTGAATCTCACTATCCCTAAGCCACAGATGCCAGTATGTATATTAGCTTTCAATCAACAAAATGTGAGTGTGCAAATTGGTTTATTATAATCAAAACTGTATAAATAGTTTATAGATAATCTTTCAATATCAGCATTGTAGTAACGGAGAGTGCAAAGAAAGGACTCATTGAATATCAAAAATGCAGTAACAATGGTGATATCAAAGAAAAAGGTGACACCAAAATGTAAAATAGAAGGGAAAATCCTTAACCATGTGGGTAATTTTAAATACCTAGGGGTATTAGTAACATCAGATGGAAGGTGCACAACAGAGATTAAGAGCAGAATAAAAAAAAAACAGCTGCATTTCAGAAAATGAAAAGTATCTTATGCAATAAGTTACTTTCATTGAATGTAAGAAAGAGAGTGTTGAAATGCTATGTAGAACCTGTTTTGCTGTATGGCAGTGAATCTTGGAATGTAAATGAACAATTCAGGAAAGTCTTGGAAGCAACAGAGATGACGAATGTTGTGAACTCCTTGGACTGCCAAAGTAACCAACAACGATTGCCTGAAAGAGACTAATGAAACTAGAACATTATATACAACAATAAGAAAGAGACAAACAGATTTCTTTGGTCATATGATGAGAAGAGAGGCATTGGAGAACATACTGACGACTGTAAAGATCAAGGGGAAGAGAGGCAGACCAAGAGACATTATGCTGGAGGGATTGAGACGGTGGCATGGAGGAATATCAGCAGCAGAGTTGATCCAGAACACCATAGACCAAGATATGTGGAGAGATATAAACGCCTACGCTAGCTGGCATGGCACTTGATGATGATGAATGTGAATGTGCATTATTTTCAACATCAGCAATTTGAATTTACGTGTGTCTTCAACATCAGCAATTTGAATTTGTATACTGCCTATCATAATTTGATTTTATACATTAATTTTTTTTCCAATCAAACTTTTAGTTGAAATATTATCTATCAACACTCTATTAATGTTACATAAAAAGTAACTTATAACAATTCAAAACTTGAGTTTGTCTGTCAGCTTTCAATAATCAAATACGTTACTTTATAAATCAACTTCAACAATCAAAGTAGTCTTTAGATATTACTTTCCACAATAAAACAATGTAAGCTCATATACCGAAACTATCAGAATTTGAGTTGATTTATTAGCTTCCAATTATCAAATGTAACAAAATGTACTGAGAAACTAATAGTAATACTTTTAACTGTGTGATAAAGAAAATTCTAAAATTGTGTTTTATAGAATGCAGTCAAGTTTAGCTTGTGTTTGTCAATATAAGTGTCAGATATATAACAATGAACATACAACATTCTTCATGCAACATTTCTGTCATGTCATTTGTCAACAGAATACTTCTCTTATGTGTATACAAAATGGGTAATGTGTTAGAGATGTATGAGCAAACATGTGAAAAATACATAATATAATACTGCATGAGAGAGAGAATGAGAGTGAGAGACAGAGAGAGAAAATGAGAGAAAGAGAATGAAAGAGAAAGAATGAAAGATAGCTAATGAGAGAGGGGGGGGGGGGATTTGAGAAAGAGAGAGTATGTGTGTCAGTGTGAGAGAGAGAAAAGGAAAAGAGACAGAGGGTGGGAAAAGAGAGAGAATGAGAGAGATAGAGAGAATGAGAGAGAGAGGGAGAATTTGAGAAAGAGAAAGTATGTGTGTCAGTATGATAGAGAGAAAAGGAAAAGAGAAAGAGACAGAAAAGAGAGAGAATGGGAGAGAAAGAATGAGACAGGGTGTGTGTGTGTGAGAAAGAGGAAAGAGAGAGAGGAAAGAGAGAGAGGAAAGAGGAGAGAGAGAGAGAGAGAGAGAGAGAGAGAGAGAGAGAGAGAGAGAGAGAGAGAGAGAGAGAGAGAGAGATGAAGAAGGAGGTATTTTAAATGAGACACTGTACACGAATAAGAATGTGTTTGAATGTGTGTTTCTGAGGCCCATAATGGAAGCAAAGAAAAAGAGCATTGTAGCCACCAAGCATGTCATAAGAAGCAACAAAGGAGGTCTGTCGTGAGACTGACTATCTCATCCTTAGCCGCAGTATCAAACCAGATATGAACAATCCTACACAGGGCTCAGCCAGAGTTTATTGAAGGCTCATGTTCCATTTGGGAGACAAAAGGAAGTGGAAGAAAAAGAAAGTGTGAAGCAAGTCCCAGATAGAAGAAGAAGCAACAGAAGCAGAGAAAGAATCAGAAAGTTAAGATGACCTAAACTACGTCCCACTAAGAAGGTTCCACCGGCTCCGTGGTGAAGAAGTTACGATCGCAGTTCGTAATCCCACATATCACGTTCAAAACACAGCTTGTGGGCAATTTGGCAGCACACCGAATTATGTTGGTTTTTTATGAAATGGTGTGGGTGCCGAGCGTTCAGAAAGCAATGGCAAACTACTGAACGTAAACTTGCCCAGGAATCATGAACAGCCAAAAAATGCTGGGATTGACTACTAGGTCCTGTAAAGAATATGCAACTAACTTTAACAGAAAGCTCCACAATAAACCAAGATATGCGAGAGATGCATGGAAGACAATAGGGAAACAAAACTCGCTTACACTCAGGAAATAAATGACCGTAGACACTGAGGTAGACCAAGAAGACGGTGGAGAGATAATATATATATATACAGACCTACAAGCACTTGGAATCAACGACTGGCAAGAGAGGGTCAACCAGAGAGATGAATGGAGACGCATTGCATCTGTAGCAAAGAACCTCAATGGCTCGGAACACTGAAGAAGAAGATGCGAGAGATGGATGGAGTCGCCTTTGGGTCGACTACCAATGAACAACTCCCTGAAAGAAGAACACCATGAGACGGAGCAGGAACCTGACAAGCCTTAGAAGCTCACAATCCTGACCGGACATGTTAAGCAGCAACAATGAAGAAAACAACATCAAGCCAGAAAAAAACACAGAAATGAGAAAGCGAAACACACAGCTCTATTTCCAAAAACAGATGCAGAAAAGAAAACACCATAAGGGCTCCAATTATAATATGTAGACAGCCTAAATGTACCCCCGGTTAAAACAGTGCATATACTAATACCAAATATATATGTAGATAAATACATAAAGAAATAAAAAAGATGCAGTGTCAGTTGCAAATAAGTAAAACATTATATTATGTCATTAAAACAATAGAGAAAGCAAAAGATGCAATATCTTTATAAGATTATATTTCCACAAGTAGCATTTGGTAGTATTATGATTCAGATTCATCTGGGTTTTTTTCTGTTGAACGGGGCTTGAACACTTTTTCTACACATTGGATTGGAAGAAAGTGTGTAGAACAAACAGACAGACAGATTTGGTCTGCAGATGGGGACAACTGTCCAAAACAGACATTCCTAATCATAACACATTAGACCATATTTCCTGGTATCTATGTTTGCCTGGGTTGACCTGGGAGCCCAGTTTTTTTCTTTTTTTCTTTTGGCGTTCCTTCTCTTTGATCTCAAGCATAGTCCATATACACTACTGCTAGTAGTGCTGAACTGAATTTTACGTGTGGATTAGCTTTCCCTATTAACAGTTTTCCTCACCATCAGGCAAACCCATCCCATAGGTACTTGCAATTTATGTCCCCAAGTCAAGGACAACAGGTCAACATTTTAGTCCAACTGTCCGGTGTAGGGGTTTAACCCCTTACCTCGCATCAGCACACCGGATATTTAAGAACATGCGTTCCTATCCATTCGGCCACGAATACCTACACTATTTATATAAAATAAGGAATACAAAAGTGGTACATAAACATTTTAACTATTTACAAAAACTGGCAGAAAGACATTACTATTTTAAAACATAAAACAATAAATCAAACAGGTATATAGACGTTAATAATATATACATAAAAAAAGGAATACTAACTGGCATAAACACTCTTAGAGCGGTTTAGAAATAAATTAAAAACCTGGTATATAAATAATGTTAGTCATTTCTAAAGATTTTTAAAACATAAAACAATAAATCAAACAGGTATATAGACGTTAATAATATATACATAAAAAAAAGGAATACTAACTGGCATAAACACTCTTAGAGCGGTGTAGAAATAAATTAAAAACCTGGTATATAAATAATGTTAGTCATTTCTAAAGATTTTTAAAACATAAAACAATAAATCAAACAGGTATATAGACGTTAATAATATATACATTAAAAAAAAGGAATACTAACTGGCATAAACACTCTTAGAGCGGTGTAGAAATAAATTAAAAACCTGGTATATAAATAATGTTAGTCATTTCTAAAGATTTTTAGCCACATATATTAAACAGGGAATACAAAATGACATACAGGCATTATTAACATACATAGAACACAGAATACAAACATGCATAGAATAGAATAAAAACTGGGATATAAACATTAACCTCAAGGCACATGGGCACACACAACTGGGATATCAATATTGGTAGATGTGTTCACAAATTCTGGAACACAAACTGGCATACTTGTACAGATTTTTCTAATTGTACATACCTCTGATTCATATGTTTTTGTAGAAATTACTTATTGTGTGTACCTCTGATTCATGTGTTTTTGTAGAAATTGCTTATTGTGTGTACCTCTGATTCATGTGTTTTTGTAGAAATTGCTTATTGTATGCACCTCTAATTAATGTGTTTTTGTAGAAATTGCTAATTATATTTGCCTCTCATTCACGTGTACAGAAATTGCTAATTGTTTATAACTCTGACTCATAATGTATGCTTGTAAAGAAATTGCTAATTGCATATACCTGTTCCTATGTGTGTATTTGTTGTACAGAAATTACTAATTGTATATATACATGACACATTGGTATCATGAAGGCTTATAGACTACAATGGCTGGGGCATATAGAAATAATGGAAGACAATAGGGAAACAAAACTCGCTTACACTCAGGAAATAAATGACCGTAGACCCCAAGATAAACCAAGAAGACGGTGGAGAGATAATATATATACAGACCTACAAGCACTTGGAATCAACGACTGGCAAGAGAGGGTCAACCAGAGAGACAAATGGAGATGGATTGTATCTGCAGCAAAGAACCTCAATGGCTCAGAACGCTGAAGAAGAAGAATATATACCTCTGTTTTCATGCTTTCAATTTACTAGATGTATATTGCCCATGTGTTACCAGGGCCAAAAGGAAAAGTAAGGAATAGTAACACTGTAGACCTCCTGAGCATGTCATAAAAGACTACTAAAGAGGGTTAATCAGTGACTGGCTATCTCATATCATTTAAAACAAAATAGCCAACATCCAACCAACCATGACCTGGCCTACAAAGGGCTTGTCATGCGTGGTTGTGGGGCTATACTACGCTAGGAGTTACATGGGCAAAAGAAAAATAACAAGAAGGGAGGAGGAGGAAGAGGAAGGAATTGTAAAGGAATTGCTAACTGTATGTACCTCTGATTCATACGTGTATATGCTTATACAGATCTAGTATGGGTCTGTTTCAAAGACACCTGAGCTCAGTGTCTTCTATCTCAGGATGTATACATGTGTTTTTAGTGTGCATCTCATATATGGTTCCACTCACTCTCTCACAACAAAACTCTTACACCTATTCTCAAAAACTTACATCTCTCACATCTATTCTCCCACTTACCTGTTTCATGCCCACAAGTTTGTTTCCCAAACCAAAACCGCAAACCACATATAATCTCTCTCCCTCCCTTGCTCCCTCCCTCCATCTCTCTTTCTCAGTCTATCATCCTCGTTTTCTCTTCCTCCATCTACCTCTCCCTCTCTCTATATATATCTCCCTCCATCTCTCTTGCTCTTCCTCTCTCTCTCAATCTTTCTTGCCCTCCTCTCTTGCTCTCTCTATATCTCCCTCCATCTCTCTTGCTCCCCCCCTCCCTCCCTCTACTTCCCTCTCTCTATACTTTTTCTATACTTTTCTTTACCACTTTTTTCTAAACATTAAAAAAAATACTTTTCTATACCACTGTTTTTCTATACCTTTTTTTCTACACCTTTCTATACCACTTTTTTAATACCTTTTTTACTATACCATTTTTTCGATACATTTCTACATCACTTTTATCTGTACCCTTTTTTTTACTCTTTTCTAAACGACTTTTTTTCTATACCCTTGCTCCATACTTTTCTATACCCTTTTTCTATACTTCTCTACACCACTTTTTTTTTCTACACCACTACAACTTTTAAAACTAGCATATCATCCCTCCTGTTTCTCCCGACATCACTTGCACAACCTGGACTGTAACCAAGTATACATGAAAGACCAACACTTACACCCCTACAGCAGTATTAGGAATGAGATTGACCCCATCCTTTCCTACTGCCTCAAATACTGGAACCACACAAACTAAAACAGGTCGTTGGGGGGGGGGGGGGGGGAAAGAGGGGGGGGGGGTTAAGGATAGCTCTATTTTAGCATGCATAAATGTCAATCCACACAAAAAAATAGAATTTCGAGCATTTCTAAACTAGGGAAAAATGAGAAAGAAGAGGAGGAGGGTGAGAAGAACTGGATGGAAGGGAGAGGAAGAGAACACAATAAAATATAAAATATGAATAAGCAACATATATTTAAAAGAAGTACTCTTTTCCTCAGAGGTATTTTGGGGTATATCTTGCTAACCCCACATTTTAATAGACCAATCGGAACAAACAAGGTGATGTGGTCGATATTCACACTATATTTGAATAGCTTCTGAGTTGTTGTTTGTCCATCAAGAATGATGATGACCATTCATTTCATCCAGTGGGGTTGAAAGTATGGAGCCATGAGTTCTAAGATGGCTGATAAGGCCTATTTTGGCTTGAAATGTTCAAGTTGGATGACTAGTGCGATGAATTGAATTAAAGTGAGGAAGAGTTGCGCAATTTGTCGACCTCACTCTCTCACCTGAGTCCACCTGAATCCAGTGGCAAGACAACTGGAGATGAATACAGGTGCAGTGGATGACCAGGGCACTCTAGGTGCCTTGCTGTGCTCATTACATTCCATAACGCATTGCAGGTAATCATCGTCTTGTCCATTGAATCATCAATGATTTATTCTATGCAGTCTGCCGAATCCTGTCTTCACATGCTGGGTAGCAGAAACTTGTGCAGTGGCACATTGGTCAGTGCCTCTGCCTGTCAAGCCAATGGTCTGGGTTCCATCCCTAGCAGATGCAGGGTTATTTTTTTTTCTGACCAGTAAGGCTCTTCGGAATGAATCAGCCCCATCAAAATGGGCACCAGACAATTTTCAAGTTTTCTGGTAATTGTGTGGGAAAGACAGGTGATGAGGCCACCCCATGTCTTATGCTATGGCATATAATACGCAAAGGCCCGATGAGGAAAATAACTGGACACCCCATCTCATATGCCATGACCTCAAATAAGCAAAGACCTGATGAGGAAGATACCTGGACACCCCACATCATATGCCATGACCTCAAATAAGCAAAGACCTGATGAGAGTGATACCTGGACACCCCACCTCAAATATCATCACTTAGAATGTGCAAAGGCCTGAAGAGGAAGATAACTGGACACAACACCTCATATGCCATGTCTTAGAACAGTGGTTCTCAACCGGTGGGGAATTTCCCCCCCCCCCCACAGGGGAGAATTTTAGGGTTTCCAGGGAGGAATGAAGATCATTTCAAGATCGCGTTAATACAAGAACCGATTACTTGATAATGCTTTTCCCTTCATACTTTACAGTTATGCATGTCTCATCCTTCTAAAATTCATTTTATAAAGTATGTAGACCCACAAATCACGTTTTATGTGGATGTCTAGACCTGTTTTAACATATTTACCTTCCATTTTTACGTATACTATGTAGGGGCCGGGGGATTTTTAGGTAGGAAATATGGTGGGGGGGGGGGGGAGGGGAATAACGTTCTGAAAATATGGTGAAGGGGGGCACGGGCCAAATAAGGTTGAGAACCAATGTCTTAGAATATGCAAAGATCTGATGAGGAAGATAACTGGATACCCCATCTTATATGCCATGGCCTCAAATAAGCCAAGGCCTGATTAGGAAGATTACTGGATACCCTACCTTATGTGCCATGACCTAGAAATGCAAAGACCTAATGCTTCATGCCCCAATGGAAGTATCTGACAAATAAACTCGTGATCTTGTCCAGGCAATCTGGGGATGAGCGGGCCTCATAAAAATGGCTACCAGACAGTTTTAGCTGGTCTTTGTGGCGAAGGGCTTACGGACGTGATACCTACGTTCGAAACACAGCTGTGACCGATTTGGGAGCAGATGGCATTGCGCTGGGTTTTAACAAGTTGGTATGGGAGCCGGTCGTTCAGAAAGCAATGGCAAATACTGAACATAAACTTGCCAAGACATCAACAACAGCAGTAAAATGCTAGTGTTAACAGCGATGTCCTGTGAAAAGGATATGCAAAAAAAAAAAAAAAGACAGTATTAACAATCTTCTGGGAATTGTTGGGAGGGAAAGGCGACAAGGAAAGGAATTGGTCGCCCTACCTCATACGTCACAGCCTAGAATATGTGAAGTCTTAACACTTCACACCACACTGGCAACATCACCTATGGAAGTACCTTTACACTTCAAACGATTCCCTCTCATAATGTCACTACAAATACCATTTATTAAAATAGGCTTTGATACGGAGCCAAAAGAAAGTACCACTGCTAAATGTTGTCCACACCTAGTGGCATCAAGCAGCCTAATTAACAGACGTTGAAGCTGACAATCTCAATTTAATGGGGAGAAAAAAGTTCACCACACAACTCTGTACAAAAACAACACTGGTTTTCAAGCAGGCAAGAGTAGGAATACATACCGAACTTTTCTTTAATCAGAAGCAAAGAGTACAAGAACATGTTAATTTCAATAAGCAAATGTAATCTAGTCAATTTGGTTTTATAACGATAAAACTAACATACTCATATCAAATGGTTTACTGCAGTAAAAAAAAAGTAAAGCGGGCAACAAATATGTACAATTACAAACATGCTTACTTCGGTAAAATAGAAAAAACAATACAACAGTAAACACACATGCACTCTTATCAAATGTGTTTATCTTAGTAAAACAGTTTTTAAAATAATTGTAAACAGTTTAAAAACTTGCATGCACTCTTATCAAATGTGTTTATCTTAGTAAAACAGCTAAAATATAATTGTAAACAGTTTAAAAGCTATGTGTTTATCTTAGTAAAACAGCTAAAACAAATAATTGTAAATAGTTTTAAAACTGTATATTTGTAAAATGTAATTGTAAACAGTTTAACAAACTTAATCTCTGTCTAAATGTATTTAAGTCAGTAAAACAAATATGTGTTCTTATCAAACGAGTTCATCTTAGAAAAACAGGTAAAACACACACAACAGTAAACAGTTAACAAACAGTTAATAAATGTGAACCCTTGTTAAATGCATTAATTTCAGTAAAACAAACAAACAGGAACTCTTATCAGCTTTATATATCTCTGTAAGATTAAACAAAATATACAACGGACAAAAATGTACTCTTATCAAAAACTTTTACTTCCTATAAAACAGTGGGGGGGAAAAAAGTAAAAAAAAAACAGTAAAAACGTTCAACAAACATGCCCTCTTTGTATATGAAGCTACCTAAGAAATGGTAAAACAGTCAATTTCAGTAACACAGTAAGTAAACATGTACTCTCATAAAATGTTTCGTCTTAGTAACTCTGTAAACAAATATATGTGCTTACAATCACTGAAACGGTAACATTCAGTAACACAGAAAACAGACACATACTTTTACAAAATGCCTTGCCTCAGTAACACAGTAAATCAGCCAACAAACATGCACTGTTATCAAATGTTTCAGTTTAGTGGTAACAGTAAACAAAGATGTGTACGGAACACCTGTTTACTTCAGTATAACAGTTCACACAGCACACAGATACCTTTATCAAATATGTTTACCTCATTTACCAAAAACTCAATTACCCCCTCCCCCTTTTCCTGTTCTCTCTCTCTCCCCATCTTGTCTTTCCCCACAGCTCCTCTTCACTCTTTCCTCCCTCGCCACCCCCTTCCCCCTGCTCTCTCCTCTTTCTCTGCTCCTCCCTCTCCAACCCCTTTTCACCCCCCATTCCCTGCTCTCTCCTTCCCCACTTGCCCTATCTCTCTCTCTCCCCTACACCCCCTACTCTTTATACCCACCCCCTCCTCTCTAAGGGCAGAATGTCAGACGGGCCTGCATGCCCAATTCTTAACCCTTTGAAAATAAAGTTTCTTCATTCGTTCTTTCTCTATCTCATTAGCCCCACCTCTCTCTCTCTTTCTCTCTCTCTCTCTCTCTCTCTCTCTCTCTCACTTTTGCTATCCCTTGTATCCTAAATGAAAGGATATAAGTCAGTGATCTGGACTCACTGCAGCTTCTCCAGAACATGGCGTACTTTTCCCAGAAAAGCCTCCTTTCATCTTGACTCTTCTTTCCTGATGTTTCCACCTGGTCATGGTTGGCTGGATTTTGTAGCTATGGTTGTCTATGGGCTAAGTTAGCCAGTTCCATGTCAACCCAACTTACCTGCCTCTTACAACAGACACAGCGGACTAATGTGTTACTATTCTCTGCTTCCATAAAGACAGAGCTGAGTTGAGCTGAGTAAGGATCTGACATCACAGTACTATGGGAACTCTCATCTGCTCTATGTGCCTTTCTTCAACAGCCAGCAAAGAGTCGCAATACTAATGGTACCAGTCGCAGTCTGATCATGTGTCCATCTGGTCTTTATTCTGAGTGTTGAGTATCTGTCAGATTCTTTGGTCATTCCCTGCCACATAATTCTCTCCAGACCATGATGATTGATCTATTGTTCCACACTATTCACATGATCCCAAATGGTCTTGAAAATATCTGCCTTCATCATGCACCAGTTCCTCACCCAATGGTGCAAACCCAGCCAATCTGTCCAGATGTTCGTTTCCCAACACATCAGCATGCCCTATAAACAAGACCCAATGGATGCTACCAATTTTTGTTTTTTAATTGGCATATGCCACTCTGCACAAGTCGGTCTCCCTGGCATAGGAGTTTACATCTTTCTCCATAATCCTGTACATTCTCGTGAGTAACGCAGGTGCGCGAGATTCAGCAGCAGTTCGCGCCGTGCTGGTAACTTACGGGGTATGTGAACCAGTCGCTCAGAAAGCAATGGCAAACTACTGAGCATAATCTTGCCTAGTACATCAACAGCAGCTGAAAAATGCTGGTGTTGACTGCAACGTCCTGTAAGGGATATGCAACATTAAAAAAAAATATCTGCACAAAGCATGCATGTTTTCACCCTTCCCAGGATACTCTGTGAGTTCATTACAATCACAACATGTTGTGTGCTGTTTGTCCTCCGACCAGTGGAATGCTGCAGTGACTGCCTCCACCTCCATTCTCAGACTAGATGCAACATATGCTAGGTTTTCCTGCACTAAACAGCGTCCATTTTGAACCCTCCAGACACTTCTTTGCATTTCGGCACAGAGCCATCCATGCAGACGATTACTTCACCTGAGCACAAATAGTGGTCAATCAATTTATGCACCTTAAATTTTTTAGTAGCCTGCTGGCCAATCCCTGTACTCTCGATTCAATAGGAGTCACATAAAGACACTGGTAACACAAGGACAAAACAAAAATAGGCTCCTACGTCAGTTAAGTCCTGTCAAATCTTTTGTCTTGGTAAAATAAATGTTTCTGTGTGTAGTGAAATCATCCTGGCTCATGGTTTTTCAGTAAAACTCTGGTTGTAAGCATGCTGGATTCATACCCTCTTATGTCCCCCTAGTTTGAACAACACCTAAATTCAAACTAAAGTATCCATAAATATGCTGTTTCATCTATCTCTTTGTCCTCCACAAGTGACTGTTCAACAATGGTCTTCAAAACATCTCTTTTTCCACTGAGTACTCCAACAACTCCTGAAGCCAACAAATATACTATTACACTATAAACAGGTTTCCCCGATGTGTGTCCTTTCTATCATTATCGTCTTTTCCTTGCATCTTTATTCATTGAAATTTATTTAGTTCTCTCCAGGAACTCCACTGTAATGATTTCATCATGCCATTGTAGTCCTCCTATTCTGTGCAGAAACCATTTACTGAATGTTTGTGGTTTATAAGTAACTGTTGTATTCTTCTCCATGTCTTTCATCCCTGCAGCAGTATTGGTTTGATGTAAGAGCTATATATTTTAGGTTTCGAACTGGATTTAACTTCGCTTGATTTCTACACATTTCTTAATTCTACGAAAGCTCCTCTTACCTTGATTCCACCCCTCTTAGGAAAGTCTAAAGGCATTTCACTGTCTCTTATATTAATCTGACATCCATCCATCATGTGCCATGCCGGTAAGCGTGGGCGGTCATGTTCTGCCATCTCACTCGATCACCAGAGTCGTGGATCAGCTCCGTGTTTCTGTCTCGACCATGCCACAAGGCCAAGCCATCCATGTACTTGCTTCTAGGTCTTCCCCTTGGTCTGTTCCCCTCGATCTTACCAGTTGTCACCAAATTCTCCAATCCATATCTTCTCATAACATGCCCAAAAATGTTTGACTGTCTACGTCTAATTTCTCTAATCAATTTACGATCTTCATTTGTTTCTTGAAGGACTTGTTCATTGGTCTTTCTGGCTGTCCATGGTATTCTTTGCATTTTCCTCAGAAACCACATCTCTACAGCCATCAGATGTTTTTCAGCCTGACTGCTCATTGTCCACGCTTCACATCCATACAAAAGTACAGGTTCAATGTAGCATCTCAACACTCTTTTTCTCGTTTCAATTGACATCTTTTTATTGGTCAATATGTTTTTCATCTTGCTAAAGGCTACTTTTGCCATGGCGATTCTTGTTCTAATCTCTTCAAGGCATCTCCCATCAGATGTTATTACTGTTCCGAGATAATTGTACCTGCTCACTTGTTGAAGAATATTCCCATTTACTTGTATATTACATTGTGGTATTTCGTCCTTCCTAGTGACGACCATAATCTGTGTCTTTTTACAATTTAATTCTAACCCTAGTTGTTCACTGTGTGTAACAATCGCATCTACTAAATTTTGCAGGTCCTGTTCATTGTCTGCAATCAAGACTGTATCATCTGCATATCTAATGTTATTGATGCATCGTCCCCCAATGTTGATTCCTTCCATATCTTCAATATTTCTGAAAATACTTTCACTGTAAAGGGAAAACAGATCTGGAGACATTACACATCCCTGTCTCACACCCCTTTTAATAGGCTGATATTGGCTTACTTCATTATCAACTCTTATGGCAGCTTGTTGTTTCCAATATATGATTTTTACAAGTCTAAGATCTTTTCCATCAATTTGTAGATCTTCAAGCATCCTTATCATGTTGACATGTCTCACTTTATCAAAAGCCTTTGTGTAGTCAATAAAGCAAAGGTGTAGATCTTTGCTTACTTCTATAGAACGTTCGATTATGTTTCTCAGTATATACACAGCATTTACTGTACCCTTGCCTTCCACAAACCCACATTGTTCTTCTCCTATCTCAGGTTGTATTTGCCTCCTAACTCTTTGCATGATAATTCTTAGCAAAATCTTCGTGATGTGACTCATTATACTAATTGTTCGATGTTGATCACATTCCAAGGCTCCTGATTTCTTTGGGATTGCAATAAATACAGAATTACATAACTCCTGAGGTATATTTCCATCTGTCAATCTGACATAGATATCTTCAATCAGTTATGTTTCACTACCAAATCAAAGAGTTGTAGGGTATCTAAACAGCTATACCGTACCTTCTGTTAATTGGACAAATATATACCTGTATGATTCAATACCAAATTAATTAACTTAGGAGAACTTAAGCAGACTTAAAATATACCTTCTGTTAATTAAAGACATCTTCTATTTAGTTAGTGGTTCCTAAACTGTACCTTCATTTAATTGAATAACTATACAGCTATGTGTGGTTCGCTAAAATACCAAAAACTTAGAGGTATCTAAATCAAAGACTTGGGGTATATAAATCAAAGACTTAGGGGTATCTAGTGATAACTATATCAAAGACTTAGGGATAACTAAATCAAAGACTTAGGGATAACTACACAAAGACTTAGAAATAACTAAATCAAAACCTTGGGAATAACTAAATCAAAGCTTAGGAATAACTAAATCAAAGATTTAGGGATAACTAAATCACAGACTTACGGATATCTAAACCAAAGACTTAGGGATACCTAACCAGCACTAAAAAGTACATTCTGTTAACAAGACAGACACTTTCTATTTAATTACAATTCACAACAAATTTAAAGGAACTAAATAGATACCTAATCAGCACTACAATGTACGATTTGTTAATTAGGCATAACCTATTTAGTGACAATTTGCTGCTAAATCAAAGGGAGTGAGGACAGGCTAAACAGAATTAAAATGCACAAAATGCCTGGCAAGGCAGACGGCAAGGCAACAAGAATCCACAATGCCAGGTAAACCACCACAGCTGATACTTACATCCTGGAGAAGACGGGGGGATTGAAGGCAGCCAACCTAGGCAGACAAATGAGCAAGGTCTGTTGGACGTAAGGGCTGCGACTGGTGCGGTGTGCCAGCATCAAGTTGCAGATCTATGTCATAAATACAGGGGGGAAAAAAAATCACTTCAACAATACATTTACTCATGACATGACTTTGAAAAAATCAATCAGCTGAGTGACTGACTGATTAACAGGTAGATTGACTGATTGGACTGCATAAAAACCTTGATTTTGTTCAGCAACTGTTTTCTCCTTAATTTGTTAGGATTTTATATGTCATTTTGGTCAGCATGGCTAAATGGATATGAGCAGTCATTCTTAAACTGCCGGTGTGCTGATGGCAAGGTAGTGGGTTCAACTCCTACACTGGTCAGCTGGACTAAAATGTTGACTTCTTGTCCTTGACTTGGGAATGTCAATTGCAAGTACCTCAGAAGTCAGAGTGTTTCGCCTGATGGCGAGGGACACTAGTAATAGGGAAAGCTTGCCCACACACAAAAATCAGTCCAGTGTGGACCACGCTCCAGTTAAAAGCGAGCAAATGAAAAACATAAACAAACAAACATATACCAGGTTGTCTTTCCATAAGCACCACATTCATATTTCAATGGCATAGATGCTTTTTTCTCATAGTCAATGTACTACATAATAGTGCAGAATATACTACACAGTGCATGTGGATGGCAATGGAAAGCACCATCACAGTGAGTTACTATCTACAAGAAGCTGCAAGAAGTTGTTCGTGAACCTGGCCACCATTTGACAACAATCACTGAGTGAAGCTTACTTTTGATTATTTCAAGTGTATTATTTGAAAAAGTTAGTTGCATATCCTTTACAGGATGTCTGAAAGAGTTAGTTGCATATCCTTTACAGGATGTCTGAAAGAGTTAGTTGCATATCCTTTACAGGATGTCTGAAAGAGTTAGTTGCATATCCTTTACAGGATATCTGAAAGAGTTAGTTGCATATCCTTTACAGGATGTCTGAAAGAGTTATTTGCATATCCTTTACAGGATGTCTGAAAGAGTTAGTTGCATATCCTTTACAGGATGTCTGAAAGAGTTAGTTGCATATCCTTTACAGGATGTCTGAAAGAGTTAGTTGCATATCCTTTACAGGATGTCTGAAAGAGTTAGTGTGCATATCCTTTACAGGATGTCTGAAAGAGTTAGTTGCATATCCTTTACAGGATGTCTGAAAGAGTTAGTTGCATATCCTTTACAGGATGTCTGAAAGAGTTAGTTGCATATCCTTTACAGGATGTCTGAAAGAGTTAGTTGCATATCCTTTACAGGATGTCTGAAAGAGTTAGTTGCATATCCTTTACAGGATGTCTGAAAGAGTTAGTTGCATATCCTTTACAGGATGTCTGAAAGAGTTAGTTGCATATCCTTTACAGGATGTCTGAAAGAGTTATTTGCATATCCTTTACAGGATGTCTGAAAGAGTTAGTTGCATATCCTTTACAGGATGTCTGAAAGAGTTAGTTGCATATCCTTTACAGGATGTCTGAAAGAGTTAGTGTGCATATCCTTTACAGGATGTCTGAAAGAGTTAGTTGCATATCCTTTACAGGATGTCTGAAAGAGTTAGTTGCATATCCTTTACAGGATGTCTGAAAGAGTTAGTTGCATATCCTTTACAGGATGTCTGAAAGAGTTAGTTGCATATCCTTTACAGGATGTCTGAAAGAGTTAGTTGCATATCCTTTACAGGATGTCTGAAAGAGTTAGTTGCATATCCTTTACAGGATGTCTGAAAGAGTTAGTTGCATATGCTTTACAGGACATCACAGTTAACCCCAGCATTGTTTGGCTGTTTGTGAACCCTTCGCAAGTTTACATTAAGTATTTTGCCATTGCTTTCTGAACGACCGGCACCCATACCATTTTATAAAAAGCGCAACACAAGACAGTCTGCTGCCAAATTGCCTGCAGCTGTGTTTTGTACGCAGTATGCGGGATTACAAATTGTGTCCATAACCCCTTCACCACGGAAAGAAGTCAATGTTTTTAAGTATTTGGATACTTTAATAACAGTAGATGGAAGATGTATTAAGGAAGTTAAATGTAGAGTAACCCAAGAAAAGGCAGAATTTCACAAGATGAAGATGATTTTCTACAATTTATCTTTGTACATTAAGGTGAGGATAAGAGTTCCTATGAGCTATATTGAGCCAATGCTGATGTACGGAAAGAACTGTGGACAATTAGCAGACAAGTGAGACACTGTGTTGAGGCTGCAGAGATGTGATTATGTAGAAGAGTGGATGGACAGAAAAAGTAAAGAATATATCTTGAAAGAAGTTAACTCACAAAAAGAAGTGAACTCACAAAGAGAACTGGTTACTCACATCAGAAGAAGACAGTCCACATTCTTTGGGCATGTCAAAGAAGGGGAAAGCTGGGGTCTGTTCTCACAACAGGAAAGCTTGAGGGGAAGAGAGGCAAGGGGAGACCAAGAAAGAAGATGCTGGACATGGACAGTATGACACCATGGCATTGAGGAACATCGGTATCAGAAATAGCTGGCAGCACATGAGATAGAGGGTTGTGGATACACTTGATCACCAATGCCCACTGGCATGGACTATAAGAAAAATAAGGCATTAAGGCTGAACAAGTAGCAATCAAATAGTGAAGAAACTAGGGGAAATGGAGATGTTATTTTTTCAGAAGGATATTGAAAATCATAATTAGAGAAAGAAAACAAACATCAAGGCCTTGACAACTGCAGGCATTACTGGATGACTCATCAACACCATAAGGAAAAGACAACGAAAAAGAATGTCAATAGAAGATAAGAAATAAATAATTTAGCTTTTTCTCCCGGGAAGGTTAACCCAGTTAACAAATGCCTGCAGAAGTCGGATGTATCGGCCTAACAGCACAAGAACGCAGCTCTGCTGTAAACAGGCAAAACGCAATCACGCCCGGGAAAAAAACTCCAGGTGAACGCAGAAGAAGAAGAAGAAGATTTAGCTTTTTCCAAACATATACTAGGTAATGAGATGCAAAGGAAGACAAACAAAAGATGTGGAATTCGTAAATAGCTGGACAACAAATAAATATAAGATAAACACCAGAGTAACTAACAATGACTGCCTGAAAGAGGCTAATGAAATTAGAACATTATATTCAACAATAAGAAAGAGACAAATGGCTTTCTGTGGTCACATTATGAGAAGAGAGGCATTGGAGAACATCGTGACAACTGGAAAGATAAATAGGAAAAGAGGCTGAGGCAGACCATGGGAAATGAGCTGGATGGATTGAGACGGTGGTATGCAGGAATATCATCAACAGAGTTGATCCAGAACACCATCGACCGAGATCTGTGGAGAGACATGAACATGAACACCTACGCCAGCTGGCAGGGCACTTGATGATGATGACGATGACGATGAAATATCATTATAGGTTGGAGAACATTGGAGTGTCATCTTCATCAATATTGGTTCCAAAACAAGCACTTAAAGAAGAAGAGGTATACAATTTGTGACATGTTTTAACATTACAATTACCCTATCAAAATTTCCATTCATCAGATCTTTGCAAGTCTTGCTTTCAATCAGAGGAACTGGAATTTTCTGTGGGGGGTCTTTGGCCCCGGGGAAGAATGCATACAGAGGAGACGACTTCTGTTGAATCTGCTGCAGTGCTGACACACAGCCGTTGCTCCTGGATCTATTTGTCACATCCTAGATGAAAGAGTGGACAAATGAAAACCAATAAAATCTTAATGCTATTAAACCAAATTTCTGTCTCGATAAATGGAGAGAATACAAGAGATTGTTGGTTGGTTGGTGAACCTTTAGAAGATTTAGTTGTAACTTTTAACTATGATGCACTGGACAATATTATTTAAGAGAATTTTGTGTTGATTTTCACCTCTTTGTCTTGTGCCTTCTTTATGGTTGGTTGGTTACTTGGTTGGTTGACTGGTTGGTTGAAAGGTTGGCTGGCTGGCTGGCTGGCTGGTTGGTTGGTTGGTTGGTTGGTTGGTTGGTTGGTTGGATGGCTGGCTGGTTGGTTGAATGGTTGGCTGGTTGGTTGATTGGTAGGTTGGCTGATGTTTTGGTAGGTTGGTTGGTTAGTTGGTTGATTGGTAGGTTGGTTGGTTGGTTGATTGGTTGGCTGGTTGGTGTTTGGTTAGTTGGTTAGTTAATTGGTTGGCTGGCTGGCTGCAGTGACTTCCAGCGATGACCTCCAGGGGTCGCCAGAAAAACTGCACTCATGGTCTGATGAATGCAGTTCATCAATTCATTCACGACTTTGAAAGCACGAGGCAGATAGCCTGATGGAAGCCTACGATGGGTGATGGTGTGGTGCTCTGTTGTGATAATTTGGCTGTGTCCAGTGTGTGCCGCGTGGTTACACGCCCGCTTCACACGCGTGATCCAGGGCTTGTTTCCGGATCCGGTCAGGGATATGCACTGCTGATGAGCTCAAACGAGAGCGAACCTCAAGTATAGTGCTTCCATATTGACGTGAATAGGCCTTAGGTTCATACCGGAATACGATCAGTGTTGCCGGTGGTGGGTTGTGCTCAATATTTCAAATCCCGAAACAACCAAATAAATCAATATATGGAAGATATAGATACATATGTTTTCATGTAAGTGTGTATGTATGTATGCAAGTGTACATATGTATGTTTGTATGCATGTGTATCATATTGTGTATTTATGTGTGTATGTCTGGCCTGCCTGTCTCATAACATTGTTTACAGCAATATTTACAATATTTTTTAATATATATGTAACATTCAAGATAGATAACTGGTGTACAAAAGATGAGTGACTGGAAGTGCTGAATGTAAGATGGGCCAACATGCCCAATTTGTGACCCTTTGAAAACAGTTTGTTCATTCGTTCATTCACCAAGTTTGAAACTCCACTACAACTTCACCAGAAGTGGTGCCTAATGATCTACAAGCCCAAGGGTCAATCAATCACATTAATCAAATAGGGAAAAAAAAAAGGTTTTGCTATAAACAAAAAGAAACACAATACAACCTTTGATGTTTTATCATAATTTGTCTGCTCAGATGTGATGTCTTCAATCTCCATTCTCAGACGCTGTCAGAGACAAATAAATCAGACAATTAATTATTCGTGTAACAAAGAACTCAGAAAATGTGAAGCTAAAACAATTTTTTTGGGGGGAGTTTGCGCACTTTAAACTCAAGAAAACTCCATACATGTACTACTACTTTTATGGTACTAGACCGCTTTTTGCGTGTGTATTAGCTTTCTCTATTACCTGTGTCCCTCGCCATCATATGAACCCACTCCGGCTTCAGAAGCACTCAACTTCAGAAGTACTTGTAATTTACGTACCCAAGTCAAGGATGAGAAGTCAATATTTTAGCTCAACTGACCAGTTGAACCCACTACCTCAGCATCAGCACTTCGGATGTTTAAGAATGAATGGTCCTATCCATTCAGCCACGTTAATTTCTGCTAAAGCGTATAATTCTTTTCTACATGAGCTAGCACTGAATATGTGTGTGTTGTATGTTTCAGCCTGAAGGATTTATCTTACTGCTTTAATCGGACTGTACATTTTGGAAACTGGTCTCTGATTCATAAAGACAATGCGTTTCGCAGATTGTTTAAATCACACATGATAAAGCTGTCTGACACAATTGCCATTCATTTTCAAAAACCAACTATGTGCAAACAAAAAGACATGATAGTCAGATTAAAATTACCATGGTAGACAATTCAAATTACTCTGTGAATATGTGTGTTGTGTATTTCAGCTGAAGGATTTATCTTAATGTTTTAGTTTATATTGTGTGATTTCTGCAGTATGAACCTGTCAAGATGCAGCAAAATGTCAGGCAATAAATCATGCAATGTACTGTTTGTGTATCATTATTCAAATGAACTGGTGTAGACTGAAGTTGATCATCATCAAGTGCCTTGGCAGCTGGCATGTTTCCCCAGAGCTCCCATTTTCCAACGGAATGTATCAATTCATTCGCTGATGTTTCTCCATGTCATGATGAAAGGTTGTAAAGAATCTTCTTTTGCTGCCTTCCAATGTCTCTTTTTCTATTAATTTTACTGGTTGTCTTCACATGTAGCAGATTTTCTCTGTGCATACTGTGGCCAAAAAATATGGATTCACCCCTTTGATGTCTGTGATAAGTTGTCTTTTATTCTTAGCCTCTTTCAAAGAAGTGAGATTACTCATTTTAGCTCGCGAAAATAGGGGTGACTTGACATATTCAGCAAATCAAGTTGGATGACACACACACTGAGTAAAGCTGATAACAGTATCACTGCCGGGAAGGTTAATCCAGCCAAAACATGCCCACTGAAGTGAGATATGTTGGCCTAACGGCGCAAGAACGCAGCTCTGCTGTAAACAGGCACAAAGCAATTATGTCCGAAAAACACTCTCTGGATGAACGCAGAAGAAGGAGTATTACTTGAAAGTGTCTTCTCTGGAACCCAAAGGGCAAGACAAAGGAAGATCTAAACATAGTTTGAAAAAGGAATTGGAGACAGAAGTGAATTATAATGGGGAGGATATATAGGGAGCTGCAGGAGATAGCTAAAGGTAGGATGGCTTGCCATGAATGATTGAGGCTCTGTGTTCCAATGAGATAAAGGAGGGAAGGAGGAGAAGAGGAGGAGGAGGAGGAGAGGAGGAGGAGAAGAAGATGAAAACAAGGAGGAGGGGAATAAAGAGGAAGAGAAGGAGGGGATGGAGGAGGTGGCAGAGGAGGATGAGGAGAACAACAACAACAACAACAAAATATAACAACACTACTAGCCTCTTTGTTAGTTATTACTTGTACCCACTCTCCTGAATTGAACTGTTTCTGTTACTTTAACTCATTCAGTCCCAAACAGTTAATATTTTAACTCCTAATCCAGATTGCTATTACTTTTAATAACAAACACCTGAGACAGAAAGAGTTAACCTATTCTGTTTTCTCAAAATGGCTGCTGCACCAACCTCTGCTTCATTATTGCTGCATCGGAGAAGCTCGTTAATTATCAGCAGTGACCCGTGGATCCAGTCGTCGCGGGTCATTTTCTTCTCTCTCCCCAAGGTCTCGTCAAAGGGTTGTAAGGATTCATCAAAGCATTGCTGTGGGAGGAAGTCAAAAACATAAACCTTGACTAATATACAACGTGGAATTCAGATCTCCCTCCCTCATCCCATCCACCCATCCATTCATCCATCCATCTATCTATTTATCTATCTAGCCCTCTCCCTCTCTGATAATGTTATCTTCCTCCTGAACTTCTTTCTCTCTCCCTTTATCTCTAACTCTCCCTTGTTCCTCCTCCTCTCTCTATCCCTCTATCTTTCTCATCCTTTCTCTCTCCTTCTCTCACTATATCTCACCCCTCCCTCCTCTCTCTATCTTATCCTCGCTCCCCCCTTCACTCTTTTTAAATATGATGCAAGACACAGTAAATGCATAAACGTACTCCATACCCCATGCCTAGAACAGACATACAAAACAAGCTTAGTGTACTCTGCAGCTCAGCTGTGGAACAATCTTCCACAACAAATCAAAGCCACCACCAACCCCTACACATACAGTTGTGAATTGAATGCTATCTCAAGGCAGCCACCGCAGTGGTTCGCAATCCTGCATACCTTGTTTGAAACACAACTGCAGGCGATTTGGAAGGAGACTACCTTACATTGGTTTTCATACAATGGTTGGAGTGTCAGCTGTTCAGAAAGCAAAAGTAAACTTTTTTGGGGGGTTTTAATTTGCATATCCTTTACAGGACATCACTGTCAACAGCAGCATCTTTCAGCTGTCTGTTGATTTCTTGGCAAGATTACGCTCAGTAGTTTGCCATTGCTTTCTGAGCGGCCGGCTCAGTTATCACACAAGTCACCAGCGGGGGTAGAACCGCTTCCAGCTCTCGCCCACTATGAGACACTACGTGATAAACGGGATTACGGAGAAAGTGGTGTAACCCCTCGGCCAGAGAGACCGGCAAAAGTAAACTACTGAACGTAAACTTGCCAAGAAATTACAAACAGCCAAAAATGTTGGGTTGACTGAGATGTCCTGTAAAGAATATGCAACTAACTTTTAACTCAAGGCAGACTATAGACTCCCCCCCCCCCCCCTTTTTGCAAAAAAAAAAAATAAACAGTATATTAAGCATCCTTTTCCTATGGTATTTACCCTTTGCCTTATGAAAATTACCATAATAATAGTTTTAGTCATGCAATAATAATTTTTGTGCACATCACCGTGCATTTAAGCAAGGTTAAGACCCGTTTCACACACCTTAAAACTCATTGGGTATATGGTGTTCGACCCATATCTGTATAGACCAATCGGCACTCTGTGGGTGCTGTGGTCAGTATCAAGACAATGAGTCAGTGAAAATAAATAAAGTTATGAGCCCATGAAGACAAGGCCTCAAAAACAATCTTCAAGTGTGGAAATTCTTACTCCAGTGAGAGATTTCTCTCACACAACACAACTATAGTCTGTCCAGAAATGAATGCCTTCATTCACGATCAATTATTTTGAAAACTGTCTGTAGTATCGTTATGAAATTTTTCCCTGCCGTCTTATATTAACCCCCACCTAAGGAATATGTCTTTGATAGGTCCAAAAGCAACTTAAATCATGGAAAGCGGCGACATTTCTTTGATGTTTTGGTGAAAAACTAGTGATTTCTCGCTAACAAACTTGTTTTACAGTGATGACCTGTTCCACTACGCGAGGCTCTTGTCATAAGGCCAATCCCATGTCCCACGAGAAAATTAACTATTCAACGCTAATGTTTCCGTGTGAAGACATAATACATTTAATAATGTGCACTTCATCTCTGACCCGTAAATTATATACCACATATAAACAAACTTTGAAATCCGCTGTACAATCTCCAGAAAAAAAAATTTTTTGTTGGGTGGACATAATGATAAGTTTATATGCAAAATCTCATCATTTTCCCTCAGTTGGTTACTGAGATATGGAATTTTATATTGGGGCAGACAAAAGTAAACAGACTATAGTTATGCACCTCAAACATCAATGTGTCCGACTTTGGCATGCATTTGTGTCTAGTTTCCTTCCTCTAGACAGATTCCACCCAAGGTATCAAGCTCTATGTACCCATGGGTAGATTTCCTTTCTTAACAATTTTCCTAATGCAGTACCCTTATGGCCTACTTTTTGCAATTCATAACTGCCATGGGATTTTTTTACGTATGCAACTTGCAAGCTGGATCTTGTTTTTCAGCCTTATCCAAAAAGATTAGCTACCCAATCTCACTACCCAAGAAATCAGGAAAATGTGTGATACCAAATACCAATGGTTCATGGAACAATTCCCAGCCCTGAGATGAGGGTGGCACCGAAACCACTCAGCTAGAGCTTTTCCTGCTTCACAATTTGACCACACCTCTTTACATGCCTTAAAGAGTTCCTCAGGCAACCCTTATGGGTACTTATGTAAACTCCACCGTCTGCTTTGACAGTGGCATTACAGGCAGATCTACCTGTTTATGCATATTGCATGTAGAAGAAAATACAATACCTTATAGACTTGTCGCTGTGAAGCCTTGGTTTCTCTCTGGGAAGTAACAGCCAGAGCAGCTCTTAATGCAGCCACAGCCCCTTCGCGAATTGATGGCTGAAGTTTTCAGAGTCCAAAAGAAAAACCAAAAAATACATTAACAGAAAGCTAATAATTGGACTGGCTACCTCATTAACTATGCAATGGAATGATCAGGAGGCCTTCCGGTCAACCCAAGAATTGATGATAATTTCAGTATTGCGATATAATAATACAAGTAAAATACTTACAGTCAATAAATAAATGCAAACATGTGGGAACAATTACAACATCAAATGGAAGATGTGAGACAGAGATCAGAGCAAAACAGGCCAAGCAAAAGCTGAATTTTAGAAAGTGTTAAATTTTTTTCAGAAATAAATCACTTTCATTTAATGTCAGAAAAAGTTAGTTGCACATCCTTTATAGGACGTGGTAGTAAACATCAGCATTTTTAGACTGTGATTTCTTGGCAAGTTCACGTTCAGCAGTTTACCATTGCCTTCTGAATGCGCTGTACTCATACCATTTATAAAAACCAACACAAGGCAGTCTGCTGATAATCGCCAGCAGCTGTGTTTCGAACGCTGTATGAGGGGTTGTGAATTGCGTCTGTAACCCCTTCACCACAGAACCGGGCTGAATGTTAGAAAGAGAGCTGAAATGTTGTCATCAAACCTGCTCTGCTGAATGGTGGTGAGTCTTGGAATATGAACAAACACATTAGGAAGAGTTTGGAGGCAGAGATGCAATTTTTTTAGACAAATGCTGCAAATACCTTGGACAGCCAGAGTAACTAACGACTGGAAGGGGTTAATGAAAGTAGAACACCAAGGACTGAGATCTATGGAGAGATTAATACCTAAGCCATTTGGCTGGGTACACAATGATGAAGACAACATCATTCTGGTGTCTTATTAGTACTGTAAACAGTTTACCAACAAGGCAATCTGGGTTTACTCCAAGCACTAGGTGTGTTCATTAAATGATTTCTTGGTGTCTATGATCGATGATACAGCATTCCAAGCAAACACATAGATGCTCTGTATAACTTAATAAAAACATGCTGGTGTGGTGGGAAACGAGCAGGCGGACAGATTGGCTGGGCCTGAATCACTGGGTGGGTACTGGTGCACAGTAAGGCAAATATAGTTGGGGCCCTTTGGAATCACACGCATAGTGTGAAAGAACAGACAGATTATCATGGCCTGGAAAGAATGGTGCTGCAGGGAGTGACCAGAGTATCTGGCCAACACTCAGAACCCCAAGGAAAGGCAAGGCGGATGCATAATTAGACTGCTACTGGTACCATTAGTGTTGGGTTTTTTGTTGGCTGTTGAAGATGAGGACGGAGCATGTATGGGAATGTCCTGAGTGCTATGATCTCAGTTCTTGACTCAACTCAACTCAATCCCTTCCTGCCTGAGTTATCCACTACTTGCCTGGATCAGCACTGTTTGAATATACACTGGGCATGGGCCACAAATGAATGTGAATGTTCACAATGCTACAATGCTGGTTCTTGCCTTAACTCAACTCAACTCATCAGCAAACGCCACAAGATGTATATGCCGATTGTTCCAGTGCCACACAGGTTGTAATTATCTCAGCTTCATCCTCTCATATGCTTCTCTACTTTCATTAGCCCCTATGTTTTTTCCTATGTGAATGTAACATGCACAATTGATGAACAAAAGATGAGTGATTGGAAGAGCTAAATGTAATATGGGTCTGCATGCCTAATTTGTGACCCTTTGAAAATAAAGTTTTTTCATTTGTTCTCCCTGCTGGAACCACATTTAAATCTAAAACTCAAGCAAAGAATTCATAAAACAGAACTCTACTGATTGTAAGATATCCATACCTTCGGGTCTCTAACTGCAAAGAAAATGGAGTCAAAGAACTGCTGAACTTGTTGGTAAAAGAATGTTGGCGTATTTACCGCAAGCTCTTTCAATACTAACACCTGTAAAAATAGACATCATAATCATCTTTTAATACCATTTCATTAGTATCCAATACAGATATTATCAACATCATCATGTAAACTGCCATTAAAAACCTGTCATCTACTGCTTACAGCACCTTACTGTGTAGGACAGGGGGGTCTTGAGCCTGAGGAATTAAGGCTGCCTAACTTGGGCAGTTGCCATAAAATGTGCAGGTTATAGTTTTTTTTCCCCTCAAAAGAAAAAATTCCATCCCCTTACAGAGGATTTGAACCTGGGTCTCCCAAATGGGAGCTCACCGTTCTAATGACTTGGCAAGATGCTCCTCCATCAGCATGTGCCATGCCAATAAGCAAAGGCAGTAATGTTCGTTATCTAACACAATTACCGGTCTTGGATCAAGTCTGTGTTTCTGTCCCAATTATGTCGTGCAGTCAACCCATATTTATCTCTGCCTTCGCCTTGCTCTTTTCCCAGATTCAGAGTCTTCTTTGTGAGCATGTCCTCACACTTTTGCGTCATCACAGTTTTGTGTCATCACACTTTTGTGTGTCAGTCTATCTAAATATTCAAGCACTTGATACTTGCTTTACTTGATAAAACCATGTCGGAATATTTACTGCAAGCAATCTGCACTAATACCAGCAAAAGGCCCTATGTGTTACCTTTCCATATACAAGGCAAGGGAGCCTGTTCAACACCATAAGGCATGCTGGATACATGATGCTAAACCCCGTAGTTTTACAGACAAATATACACTAGATGGGTCATCAATAACATGCCAGCCACCTCTTACCAGGTGACACCAAAGTGTGAAATAGAAAAGAAAATTCTTAACTAAGTGGATAACTTTAAATACCTAGGGGCATTTATAACATCAGATGGAAGGTGCACAACAGATATTAAGAATAGAACGGGGCAAGCAAAATCTGCATTTCAGAAAATGAAAAATATCTTATGCAATAAGTCGCTATCATTGAATGTAAGACAGAGAGAGTGCTGAAGTGCTATTTAGAACCTGTTTTGCTGTGTGGCAGTGAATCTTTCGAATGTAAATGAACAAATTAGGAAGAACTTGGAAGCAACAGAGATGTGGTTCCTGAGACGAATGTTGTGAACTCCTTTGACTGTGCAGAGTAACTAACAACGACTGCCTGAAAGAGGCTAATGAAACTAGAACACTATATACAACAATAAGAGACAGACAGTTTTCTTTGGTCATTGATGAGAAGAGAGACATTGGTGAACATCGTGACAACTGGAAAGATCAAGGGGAAGAGAGGCAGAGGCCAACCAAAAGAAATGATGCTGGATGGATTGAGATGGTGGCATGGGGGAATATCATCAGCAGAGTTAATCCAGAACACCAAAGACCGAGATCTGTGGAGAGACATGAATGCCCATGCAAGTTGGCAGGGCACTTGATGATGATGACCTGTACTTCACATAACACATTTCCTGGTACTGGTCATTTCCTGCTGGTAGACAGAACACACTTTGTTACTAATATACTCCAGAACGGAAAGACAATCAGGGAATCGAGTAGCAGAAAATGTACCAGCAGGGGTAGAACGATAAACTGCAAGAATACTCCAGAAATTATATGCAGAAGATGAGCCATAAAGACCCTGCCACTTCTATCGCATGCCAACTGTTGTGCTCTGTATACTCAGTCAACAAAGACAAGGTATTTCATGTGTGTTTTTTACCAAAAAAATAAGCGCAGATTGAAATTTGCTGAAGCTTACATCATACACTATTGAAAACCACTTCTGTGTAAGTAGAAAGACATGACAATGAGATGACAAGTGCCTTGGTAACACGTGCATGTTCTGTAGAGTAGTATCAATGACAATGTGTCTAAATATTTCAGCCAAAAGAGAATTCATCCATTCACTTCACACCATATTAAATTATATAGTAATTGCCTGATGAGATGCAAGTGAAATATGGCAGGCAATTAAACTATCCAATCTGTGTCTTCTTTGTTCAAACCATCTCACAATTTACAAACAAGAAGGTTTTGCAGAAAATGTCTCCTAATCTCAGACTGATAGGCAAAACAGGGGAAGTGGTAACAAAACCAAGGGAAGTGTAAAACAGGGGAAGTGGTAACAAAACAAGGGAAGTGGTAACAAAAACAGGGTAAGTGGTAACAAAAACAGGGTAAGTGGTAACAAAAACAGGGGAAGTGGCAACAAAACAGGGAAAGTGGTAACAAAAACAGGGGAAGTGGTAACAAAAACAGGGGAAGTGGTAACAAAAACAGGGGAAGTGGTAACAAAAACAGGGTAAGTGGTAACAAAAACAGGGTAAGTGGTAACAAAACAGGGGAAGTGGTAACAAAAACAGGGGAAGTGGCAACAAAACAGGGGAAGTGGTAACAAAACAGGGGAAGTGGTAACAAAAACAGGGGAAGTGGGAACAAAAACAGGGTAAGTGGTAACAAAACAGGGGAAGTGGTAACAAAAACAGGGGAAGTGGTAACAAAAACAGGGGAAGTGGTAACAAAACAGGGGAAGTGGTAACAAAAACAGGGGAAGTGGTAACAAAAACAGGGTAAGTGGTAACAAAACAGGGGAAGTGGTAACAAAAACAGGGGAAGTGGTAACAAAAACAGGGGAAGTGGTAACAAAAACAGGGTAAGTGGTAACAAAAACAGGGGAAGTGGTAACAAAAACAGGGTAAGTGGTAACAAAACAGGGGAAGTGGTAACAAAAACAGGGGAAGTGGTAACAAAAACAGGGTAAGTGGTAACAAAAACAGGGTAAGTGGTAACAAAAACAGGGGAAGTGATAACAAAACAGGAGAAGTGGTAACAAAACAGGGGAAGTGGTAACAAAACAGGGGAAGTAGTAACAAAACAGGGGAAGTGGTAACAGAACAGGGGAAGTGGTAACAAAACAGGGGAAGTGGTAACAGAAAAGGGGAAGTGGTAACAGAAAAGGGGAAGTGGTAACAGAACAGGGGAAGTGGTAACAGAACGGGAAGTGGTAACAAAAAACGGGAAGTGGTAACAGAACAGGGGAAGTGGTAACAGAACAGGGGAAGTGGTAACAGAACAGGGGAAGTGGTAACAGAACAGGGGAAGTGGTAACAGAACAGGGGAAGTGGTAACAGAACAGGGGAAGTGGTAACAAAAACAGGGGAAGTGGTAACAGAACAGGGGAAGTGGTAACAGAACAGGGGAAGTGGTAACAAAACAGGGGAAGTGGTAACAAAAACAGGGGAAGTGGTAACAAAACAGGGTAAGTGGTAACAAAATCAAGAAGAAATATAGGGAGGTCAGCATGGCCAAATGGATAAGAACGCTCATTCTTAATTGTCCGTATTCTGCTGCCGAATAAGCAGATTCAACCCCTATACCAGACAGCTGAACTCAAATGTTGACTTCTCGTCCATGACTTGGGGACGTAAACTACAAGTACCACAGGGATCACCATTATCTCCGGTACTGTTCAACGCCTACACAGTGAGAATCACCAGTGAGCAGATCACTGGACCTGGCAGGACATTGTCATATGCCGATGATGTTTTAGTGTATCGTCAGGGGAAAAATAGAGAGGAGGTTGCTGTGGAACTACAAACCGAACTCAATCGCATAAGTACTTGGTGTGATGAAACTGGGGCAATGGTCAACCCAACAAAGGCAACAGTGACTTGGTTCTCGTTGAATAATCATATTGTCAACACTCCAACACCAACTGTAATGCTGTGTTCAGAGACGGTGGAAAGAACGCAGGCAATGAATTACCTGGGGATACGGTTTGATCGAAGCCTTGCTTATAATGTGCACATAGACCAGGTGATAACAAAGGCCAAGCGGGATTTGGCAGCGATGCGGGTGATGGCGGCAGCAAACTGTGAGCAGCGCCATCTATATCTTCTGTACGAGGGGTTGGTCATGTCTGTTTTGGAGTATGCAATGGCAATCCTGACTCTCAGCCATAAGCAGATAGAAAGGATGGAAAGGATACAGAATGAAGCTATGCGCATTATTCTTGGATGTACAAGAGATACAGCATGCAGGGCGATGCGCTACCTTCTTGGGTTTCCAACCATTGAAGAGAGAATACAAGGTTGCAGGGCACGCGCCTACCTCAGAATTAACGCAAACACACAACATCCACTGCATAGTGAAATTAGGAAGGTGAAGGGCAGCAGGTTAAAAAGAGGACGGTCGTGGATGGGTCAAGCCGAAGACATTCTTCAACAGGTGTGTTCACTTGAGGACTTAGAACCTGGCGAGGAGTGGGTGCAAGTGCCAACAGACTTCTGCACATCCTTTTCAGTTTGCATCCAACTTGACAGAAAATGCAGACAAGAAAATCTGGCTGCTGTTGAGGCTGAAGTACAAGCGTTGATTTTCGAGAATTCGCTAGACGGTGACGCGGTCATCTACACAGATGGGTCGGTCGTCCGACATGTGAGAAGCTCATGGGCCTTTACAGCTCGGGCCGGAGGGAGAATTGTGAAGGAGGACTCTGGTGCTTTCACTGAAACCACAAGTAGCCTGACCATGGAAGTCATGGCAGTAAGTAAAGCAATAACATGGCTCGAGACACAGACATTCACTAGGGCTTGTTTCCTTAGCGACTCAATGAACATGATCAAGAGGATAGAGGAGGGGTCGATCCGAAGAGAATGGTTGCTGCCTCTGGAGCGGTCTCGACTGGCAAAGATTAGTTTCATCTTCGTGCCAGGGCATGCGGGAGTACAAGGAAATGAGCTGGCTGACAAGCTCGCAGGTGAGGCTACTGTGGAGGGCGGACGCGCCATGGACCAGGCCGACATTCTGAATGCTCTACGAGAAGTAAGACTTTTGCGAGAACCAAGTGATGACTGTGAATCTACAACAATGGCCAGACTGCGAGAGCAGCAAATTAAAAGAAGGGTGGCCAAACAAGAACACTACGCAGGAAGCCAAAGAAGATTTATAAACCAACACAGAACTGGCGTCGTTAGCCGCTACACGTTGTGGGATTTGCTGAGGAGGGGATCCGAGCACTTATGGACTGAATGGTTCGATGTGCAATGAGGATGATCTGTCGACTAACTAACTAACTAACTACAAGTACCTCTGAAATCGGAGTGGGTTTGCCCGAAGGACACTGGTAATAGGGAAAGCTAATTCACATGCAAAATTCAGTCCAAGGCACTTCTTACTAGCAGTATTGTTATGGACTATGCTTGACTTCAAAGACCATGAACATCAACAAAAATAATTTTTTTTAACAAGTAGAGGATACTTACAGCAGCCTGTCTTCTGCCCTCAATTCTATCAGAGACCAACCATTCCAGGGCCCGGCGCACTTCAAACTCCACATACTCTGCTGCGTAAGTCCCTGATGACAGCGCTAGGATGCCCACGGCCTTGGCCGCCATTTCCATAACTCCCAGGTCATAGGAGTTGGATGGGAGTAGATTCATCAGGTAGTTGGCAAACCGACTCATGCGTGTGCCGATGTTTCCCACATCACCTCCCAGCAGGCTAACTGTGGTTAGACAAGACAAACATGGTAAAGGAGTTGGATGGGAGTAGATTCATCAGATAGTTGGCAAACCATCTGTCCCCCTCCCTCTGTCCCTTCCCCCATCTCGCTCTTCCTCCATCCCTCACCCTCTCTGTCTTCCTCCATCCCTTCCCCCTCTCTTCCTCCATCCTCCCCTCTCTCTTCCTCCATCCCTCCCCCCTCTCTTCCTTAATTCCTCCCCATCTCTCTCTCTCCCTCCATCCTCCCCCTCTTCCTCTCAATCCCTACATCCTCCCCCTCTTCCTCCATCATTCTCTCTCCCCCTTCCAATGCTTATATTTAGTAATACACATAAATGTGACAATCAATCAATCAATCAATCAATCATGTGACATGCCGGAAAGCGTAGGCGGCCATGACTCGCCATTTCACTCGATCACCAGAGTCGTGGATCAGCTCAGTGTTTCTGTCTCATCCATGCCATGTGGCTAAACCATCCAGGTATTTTCCTCTCAGTCTTCCTCTTGGTCTGTTCCCTTCAATCTTACCAGTTGTCACCAAGTTTTCCAATACATTTATTCTCATAACATGTCCAAAAAATTATGACTGTCTACATCTAATTTCTCTAATCAATTTACGATTGTTATTTGTCTCCTGTAGTACTTGGTCATTGGTTTTTCTGTCTGTCCATGGTAGTCTTTGCATTTTCCTCAGAAACCACATTTCTGCAGCCATCAGATGTTTTTCAGCTTGACAATGCCATAATAAATCTATTCACTCTATAATGCTGACATTTATTTTTCTATCCAGGGGAAGAGGGGCTAAGAGATTACAATGGCAGCCTCTGTCTGGCCTGACCAGACTTTGTCTTACGATATAGACTATGGATTTTTTAAGATAATAAAAGGATGTTATACTGCTCTCTAACTCGAGGTAATGGACCTGACACCTTGCCTTCTCAAACAAGGGCGACAGACTTGGAGGACACATTACAGGCTGCACACGATAAAATATCCCCTTGACAGTTGGGAATTGAAAAGAGCAGGCCGAATTACCTGCCCCCAAGCTCAATTTCAAAATAAGAAAAGCTACCCCCAAAACAGGATATTTAAGGTGTGTATGATTCTGGCATACATACATCTGGATTCCTGTTGGTGCTACGGAGTTAATGCAATGTGCTATGTCTCCTTGTGTGATTCACGGGCTGCACTTATACAGATACCCATATGCAATGAAAGTGACCCTTGAACAGGCAACAGTCTTCAGACTCAGTACAGGACATAACAGGCAGAAATACCACTTGTTCACTGAACTAAGGATAGGAGATACTTCTTAATGTAAGTGTGGAACTGGTAAAATGACTACAATATGTTTGCTGCATATCTGTCCAACATATACAGGACAGATAAAATCATTTTGGCCAACACCTACTCCATTTTAGGACAAACTCTATGGAGTTGTCAATGAGCTCAATTCATGCTGATTTCTGAATGTAAAGGAAGAAGTAAAAAAGGAGAGGTGATGGTGGTGTAGTGGAGGTGGAGATAGAATAGGAGGAGGAGGAAGTCTGTGCACATAACAGAAAATAATGGGCAATTAACATAAATTACCAATTGCTAGAACTCCTCCTTTTCTCTCATGCACATCAGAGCTAGAAACCATCTCAAAAATGTGGTGGTTGAAGTCATCCATGAATGAGGCAACATCTTCCTGGGGCATCTCCCGCAGCTCAGTCACAACAAAGTGATGAAGATCCACGGCCGTCTTAAACCGGACATCCTCCTGGCGATGTTTCAGGCCAGTAACAAAGCCTTGCAGCACGGCTTTCGTTGACATTGTGTAGTTCTCTGCCAAAATCTATGTCATCGTCTTACAAAGAATTAATGCTGTGAGAAATGGAAACAAATTAACAACAAATTAGTTCTGTCCATTCATAATACAGTGACACTGAAAATAAAAATCTATATTATTATTGGCACCTTGCCGTCTAGACAGACAATAGTTTGTTACATTGTGCTTCAAAAAAGCATAATAACTACAACCCATGGCAGTAGCGAAGGACACTGATCAGACCAATTTGCGCTGTAAATGTTCATCCACAAGGGATGCATGTGAACACATGGTCATTTCCAGCATCACGCACCATCTTACATCTCATACTCTCAGCATGTGACCTTTCTGCAAACATTTTCTCCTTTGTCTTTATCCCATTTCTGATCCTTGCCCTCCACGTTCAGTGACGACTTGCTCCCAATGTGCAATATCAATGCCTGTATGAATCATGTCCCGCTTACACACATCTTTGTATCCCCACTGGGGGATAGGGGGAAAAAGAAGAAAGCTTGTTAGAATGGATATTGATTTTTATATTCATGATCACACTTAAGTTTTACGTAATTCACTAAGTTATTGATGATTGTATGTATGTAGTCATAGATGAAATGACGAAACTGCAACAGCCTCTTTAACTGATTCTCTGCCTTCCATCCATCATGTGCCATGCCGACAAGCGTGGGCGGTCATGTTCTGCTATTTCACTCGATCACCAGAGTCGTGGATCAGCTCTGTGTTCCTATCCCGACCATGCCATACGGCCAAGCCATCCAGGTATTTACTTCTCAGTCTTCCCCTTGGTCTCTTCCCTTTGATCTTGCCAGTTGTCACCAAGTTCTTCAAGTTCTCTTGCGCCACTTTAATGGCGTAAAGTAACATCCCTTGTCTGCCATGCGCCATTATAATGGTGAAATGTTGACTGTTATTTATTTCATTTTGCGTACCTTCCATAATTTTAATGCCCAGTAAATGACGTTTTACACCAGAAAAAGGTCTCTCATTTGAAAAACTGGATGTGAGGTAGCAAGCATTTCGAATTTGAGCAGAATTTTTAATTAAATTGTGGTTACTTTTCTGATTTTAGAAATGACAACGCCCTCTGGTTTTTGGTCTCATATATTTACATTAGATAATAGGTTTCAACAAACCTGGATTATAGTTATTCTGATTTAATGGACTTTGTGAAAGATTCTAAACTGACAGCACATGGTTAATGTGGTTATTCAGTTAAAATAAATTATTTAGCAAGCAGTCATAATGGAAAACAAAACGAGAAAGTCTGTCATCATGTTGATTTAGGCTTGATATAATGGGCCACACTTGTGCCCTAAGTTTTCTTTGCCTATCACAAAGTATTTAAGGAGTATTTAAATAATTATATTTAAAAGAATAATAATTACAACTAAATAGAAAATAGTGTATATATTGTTTCTCATTACAATCTGCCTCATATGTTCTTGACATTTTACATTTTGTGTGAAAATGGTGTGCTTCATATATATGATTTTTTTGTGTGTTATTGGTGTTATGGAGCTGTTCTTGTAACATCAGTGAAGAAAAGTGATGTATTTATCATTATTCAGTAAATTTAAGAGGATTATCTTCAAAGGATAAGAAAAAACATCTTGGTAAGTGGAAATTTTTAATAATTTTCACCCCTTTTATTTAAATTGTTGTTACATAATTAATATATCATTATTGTTATAATTTTTCTAACATCTCACATAATTATTAACACTGTCATGTTCCTTGTGCAATCTTCTTTAATTAGATATATAATACAATATATCTGCTATCTCATCTCATCTCATCATGTTCCTCTTGTACCTTGTGATGTCGAGGTGAAGTATAAACATCGTGAGAGTGCTCGATTATGGGCTTCATGTATCGATATTCCCATGGACTCTGCTATTCCCTCTGTCCAACGTTTACGTGGTCGGCCTCTTCCTCTGTTTCCATCTGGTCTGTACATCATTGCTTGTTGTGGTATGCTGTTGACTGGTAACCTACTTGCACGGCCAAACCATTTGACTTGCTGCTTTCTAATCAAATCTAGTGCAGCTATAATCCCCACTTTAGTCCTGATTTCTTCATTTCTGATCTTATCTCTTCTTGATATGTTGAGTATTCTTCTCAGGAATCTCATTTCTGTTGTTGTGATTTTTCTTTTCTCTTTTTCTGTCATTGTCCAGGTTTGGCATTGGTAGCACAGAATTGGTAGGAAGATTGTGTTGTAAAGTGCTTTCTTAGTAGTTATTGATACATGTTTGTTCTTTAGTATTGGTGCCATTTGTCCAATGAGTTGGTTTGCCTTATTGCATCTACTTTCGATCTCGTCTTCTGATCTGCCATTTGATGATATTATACTTCCTAGGTACTTGAAACTCTTTACTTGTTTCAGGGTATGTTCGTTTAGGTGAATTGTTGTTGTTTTTTCTTCTTTAGTTACAGTCATTACCTCTGTTTTGCTTATGCTAATTTTCATGTTATGTTCCCTACACATTTCATTTAGACTATTCATGTGGTCTTGTCATTCAGCTTCTGACTTTGCTAGTAGTGCTTGGTCATCCGCAAACAGGAGTTCTCTAATGGTTAGATTTGCAGATGGTTCTTCTTCTGTGTTCTCATCATGCAGTGTTCTTGCGGTCTCTTTGGCTGGTTTCTTTACATATGTTGTCTATTACCATTTTAATAATTTTTATATCATTATTGCGACACACCCCAACTTCCCATTTTCTGCCATTAACTTCTGTTTGGTCAGGACTCATTTTTTTGTTTGGCAGAGAATTAGTTAAACAATCTTTTTTTTTTAAATAATAACCAACATTTCACACCTAAGTGTTTTGAAACGAAGTGACTATTCATACCCAGACTATGAATAAATAATCTCTTTATTCATAGCGGAACTTTCCCGGATGGTCATGTGATTTGCCAAATCATGAGACTTAACGTAGTGATGTCATCGGGACATGTGAGTGGCTATATTATATATTTTTGTTGATTTCAAATCGTATCCTCAGTAGCATAGTGGTAAGTGTCTTCGCCTGATACGTGGGTTCTCAAGGTTCAATTCCCTGCCGGACACTTTTTTTTTAAATTTTTTTTTTTTTAAATTCTTCAGCAATTAATTGGGTGAAAGCGACTTTTTAATAAACAAATATTAGGAACTAAAGAAGTAAACAGGCACAGTGCAGAATGTGGTTTAGATAATAACATCCAAAAATACAAAAAAAACTATGATATTAGCAGTGAAAATGAAAGGTCATCAATGAACATCACAGTAAATGGGTAGATACTAGAACAAGTAACGTAGACAACGATACAAGTGGGAGGATAACATCAAGAGATGGACCAGCATCAGCCTGACAGAATGTACAGTCAGGGTGAGAGACAGTGTTGGAGATCCATTGCAGCCAACCTTCTTTGCGGAGACGGCACCTGATTGATTGATTGAATGTCTTTCAACACACCTTTCTCATACCTCTGTCTCTCACACTATCTTCGTTATAAATCTCTCTCCTCTCTCTTTTCAACCTGTTTCACATATACCAGGTTTTTCTGCACTGTATATGCAAAGCATTTCCTGGGGACACAGATTCAATTATTTGTATTGGGGATACCAATCTGGAAAATTATTCTTGATATTTAAACAGCCATACTTCAACTATGTATAAAGTATCCGTTTATTCATACTTCACTATGTATAAAGTATCCGTTTATTCATACTTCAGCTATGTATAAACTCTCCAGTTTTGAAATGCCTGATCACTGGTTACATTGGTAAATGAGTTAGACATAAAGTCATAATCAGATGGAGAGGTTGGAAACTATTGGCAATGACCTAGATGGAAAGCCTGTTATTGCAAGACCCAAAGATCAAGATGAGGCCTGAAATGTGTATGATGGCTAGGGAATTGGAAAATATTCATACAGTAGATTAGATAATTTGAAAAAGTTAAAGATTCAATCAATTTTATTTGGCAAATCATTTGTCAAACTGAATCTTTATCAAATTACCTACGGTAGTCATCAACTGTTCAACTTAATATACAAAACATATTATAACCGTTAATACATAAGGTATTCATCAATTGTTCAACTTATAAAAATGAAATTAATAAAATTAATAAACTCAAAACTGCCATCCAAAACAAATTTTTAAAGACTTTATTCTTTATTATTATTATATTATATATATTACTCATTTTAAAATATTTATTTCAATCATTTCATTTCAACTCATTGTTACGTTCTCCCAAGATCTAGACTCCATCTTAAGTTAAGACTCTCTACTCATCGAAGTTCACGACTGAGTAATCTCAATTAAATAATTGAGCTTTACTTTTTAATAAATGTTATTTTTTTTTATTTTTATATTTATAGTTATACTACTAAAGTGTCTAAAGTAAAGTTTATAATATATATATATATATATGCGTTTACTGTGAAAGCTAAGACATATCTCTAAGATGTCATCTAAAGTGGTGTGATATGTTTATAAACGTACCATATACATTTAATCAACAGAGTTTTGCATAAGCACAAAAAAGCACTGCTTATTATGCAGTCCTCTTTCCAAAAATATTAGCATGTAATTAACAACAACCATCGGCGGCCATGATTACGCCGGAAGTTTCCATCACGTCTCTATTTCCACTCCGTATTTTGTAATTCACTTGTTTTTATCAATCAATCAAGTGTCGTCTCCACGGTGAAGGTTGGCTGCAATGGATCTTCAACACTGTCTGTCACTCGCCTTGAATGTGCATTATGATTATGTGAAATTATGTCGGACTGCTGTTCGTCCATCTCTTGGTGTTAGCTTCCCACTTGTATCGTTGTATACCTCTGGTTAAATTGTCTTCAACCTTACCCTCCAGTAAGGTTTTTATAACAGTGTTGTGTGTTTTTTTAATTTAAACGTAATTTTTCACTTGCACCCTTTTGTTTATGGCCTGCTCTGTGGCGAAGGCCTTGCGAACGCAATTCGTATCCCCGTGTACCCGCGTTCGAAACACATCTGCGGGCGATTAGGCAGCAGACCGACTTGCGTTGGTTTTTTTTACGAAATGGTATTTGTGCGGGTCGTTCGGAAAGCAATGGCAAACTACTGAACGTAAACTTGTCAAGAGATCACAACAGGAAAAAATGCGGGTGTTGACTGCGACATCCTGTAAAGGATATGCAACTAACTTTAGCCATGTTATGACTGTCTCTTTTCATTCCCAGTTTCAACTAATTTATATGAAACCTATAAAAGTACTGAAGAGTTTGAGAAATGTCTCTATGGCCACAAACTTGATGAAGGGGAAATCCCAACTGTACCTTCTCGCGGTAGGGGATGAGAAACACACTACGGTGTGATAAATGTCATCATCATCATCATGTGCCATGCCGATAAGCGTGAGCGGTCTTGTTTCGCAATCCTATAATATCACCAGAGTCGTGGATCTTACGCATCTGTAAAGAAGGTAGTTTGCCATTGCTTTCCTTCTTATCAGTGACCATACTGGTCGATGATCGGGCCTTTGTCTCCAAAAAGAGATCCTCTGCCCTCTGCTTACTGTGGTGAAGTTTGAGAACAAAGCCTACAACTATCTGTCGGTTGCTCTTTACTATCATCCATAACATGCACCCATGGCTTCATGTAACCCTGATCCCCATAAGGGAAGCAAAGAATAGCAACACTGCAGCTTACCACGCATGTCGTAAGAGGCGACTAAGGAGGCTTGATGGTTCCGTCGCCCTGCTACTGAGTGAGTGCGTGGCGCGAAACTGTGAGCTGTGAGTTTCGTGTGAAATGCTTTTGAATCTGCCCGAGGTTTTTTTGGAACGTGACTGCATGTTCGGAGCGATGGCAGATGGCTATGTCCCAGAATTGACCGGTTTTGCCTTATGCAGAAATGCGTGGCTGCTGGGCTTCTGGTTGACTGCCACTACCATCGACGATGAACTGTATTTCGTGGACTGTGTGGGTGAACATCTAGGGAACATCCAGATGGGAAAATGACTGCCGATTCTATCAGAAATGAACTGGGTGTTTTGTGGGGGACTATTGTGTTGACATTCTGGCGGCGGCATTATGCACAGTGTATCTGCGCGGGCTGTTGTTTGTCAAGACTCCTGTCTTTTTCACTTTTCACATTGGGCAGTGGGGAGCGTTTTGTGTGATATTCACTGGCACAGGAACGGAGCATAATGGGGACGACCCGTTGCTGTGAAGTTGGAACTGCGACTAACTAACTAACTAACTAACCCTGATCGTGGGGGTGGGGGAGAGAGAGAAGGAGGGGGAACTCCACCTTGGCTACTGTCCTATAGGCTAGCGGGTGGAAGGAGGCACCTTACTTCTCCTTTAATAAGCGATACCCCTTTCTGGCCACCCATAGGTAGGGTGTAGCAAACGCAGCTCCTCTAAAAGTATTGGAACGTTTTAAAAATGTCTCCCTGCACCATACTCGATGAAGGGGAAATCTCAAGTGCACCTCCTCATGGTAGATTATGAGAAACACACTACGGTGTGACAAACCACCGATATGAGTCAACACCTCTGGGTGCTGTTTGCTGTTATAGTGTTTGTGTTTTGTTGTTTTATTGTTGTTGTTGTTGCCCCAATATAAAATTCAATATCTCAGTAACCAACTGAGGGAAAATGATGAGATTTAGCATATAACCTTATCATTACGTCCACCCAACAAAAAACATTTTTGTTCTGGAGATTGTACAGCAGATTTCAATGTTTGTTTATATGCGGTATATAATTTACGGCTCCGGGATTAATACCATCATTTTAAGAGTATTACAGCTTCAGCAAGACACCCCCCCCCCCACGCTATTTTTGAAATTGTCTCGCGGTTTTCGTTTGGCACAAACAGCGCGGAGTTAAATGGTATTGTTCAGAGGTGTCTCCAATGGGGGTTCTTTCATGAAACATGATTATATAAATAAACTAGCTGACTCGGCCCGGTGTCAAAGACTCAGGGAAGACCACCCTGAATGAGTGGTCTACCTCAAGTAGATTAGAGGTAACCCAGTGCCCCTACATGAGGGCAGGGTAGGTGTAGGTGGTAAATAGGAAGGGGAACTATCAAACAGTTCTCTCATGAGACACGGAGGTGTCAACCAGAGAGTAAGCACTCTGGTCACGGCGTAATCACGCCAGCGTGACAAATACAGAGAACTAGACTCAAGAGAGACCACGGCTCTAAGCGTGCGGAGTGATGCAGCACGCAAAAGCCGAAGTACGCACAAGGTCACTCCGCGTACCGTGTAATCAGCACGCGGAGATTTCCTCAGACAGGGGACAGACTTCGTAGTGCACGCATCGCTTAGCGTCGATGCGTATTCTTTAGCCTAGTAGATAGAATTAGCAATAGGGTTTAGGAACGACTAGTGATAGGCAATTCTGTGGTGTATTCATGTGTGATTTATTAGCGACCGTGTTTGTGCATTGATGTAATGTAAAGAGCCTGTGGCAATAAAATGTATAATCAATACCTCTCGTACGACTGACAAATCTTTTTGTGTGGTGCGAGAGAAGTTATCCCGTAATGCCTGAAGCATCGGTTGCTGACAGGCTAGGATAAAGTGGTGTCAGAAGTGTAGCTTGGACAATTGTTCAAGCTAAAACACTCACCCACGGCTCTAGAATAGTATTACTGTCAGTTAATCACAGGGTTTAATTTATGTTAGTGAACAGTGGCGTGTGCAGACTACAACAAAATGCGAGCTGTGCCCATCGTGACCAATTAAGGTTTATTTATGCTTATTAGAATATTTTGTGCTTATGAACATGTTTTCTTCTGATTTGTAAGTATTATTATTATTGTTTTGTATCATTTATTTCTATAATTACTTATTTGTTTATGAATATTTGTCAAAAATGATTTACGGCGGAGCAATACACAAGAATGAGCCGGCGACAATATTGATTTTTCCAGTCTAAAAATAGCGCTGCGCCTATGACGTATCGCGACTGACAAACAGCTGCCCTACGCCATTTGCATTCAGCGAAGGATTGTTTACAAATCGCCAAGCGGCTGCTCGCCTGAATCTGTGGCTTATATTACATATTATTTGTTTATACGAGTTACTTATTAAATATATTTATCTATTTAAACATTATTATTACTTTTATATTTATTTCAAAGCTTTATTTATTTATTTGAAAATTGTTTCTATTTGTTACCGTCACGATGGCACTACTTTTGCTACGCAAATAAGACTCATGATACTTATTCTATGTGTGATAAATCACCAAACTATCCGACACATCTTGAGATGGTCATTAAGAAACAATAAAACAAGAGAACTGCATACAGGCGTGCAGTTAAATGCTTCTTCTGTTCTAGCTACGGGCATTATTCCAATAAGTGCCTGGGCCGCCAAAGAATGAAGGCCAACAATGCAATTTTGATTGATACATCTTCTGATAGTGGGAGTGAGACTGAGTGTGAGGTCGAGAATGAATTACCTGTTAACCAATCTGAAGATGTTTGTTGTGTAAACGATATATTAAGCTTTGACAGTTGTGAACGATGTCACCAATTCCATGCAGACGGAAAATTAGAATGTGGACATACAGTACCATTCTCCACAGAGAGTGTAAATGCAGCATTAGCCTCCAGAGGCAATTTGGTGTTCCACAATGCATTGGTCAACGAAATACCATGCCAATGTTTGCTGGACAGTGGGAGCACTCTTATAGGTCTTAGAAGGGAACTGGTGAATCCAAATGATTATACAGGTGACTCAGTCAAATGCCGAACCTTTTCGGGTAATATTGAAATTTACCCTTTGGCAAGAGCCCGTATTAACACTCCTTTCCTTTCTAGTACCTTTACATGTGCGATTTTAGATAACCCTTGTACTGATTTAATTTTGGGATGCTTACCCCAATTGAAACATTGCACTAACGAAGAAATAGCTGCATGGGAAAACTTAAATGCAGCTAATGCAACAACCAGAGCTGATACTATTAAACATCAAGACACACTACAGGATGAAAGACTACTGTTGCTATCACCAACTAGCACGGATGATACTACCAGGCAAAAGTTCATAGACCAGCAAAAAGCTGATCCTAGTGTGGCCCCATATCTAAAGCTCTTAAAAGAAAAAGCCAAAAATAACAAAAAACGCATCATGGTTCTTTAGACTTAGTAATGGTATTCTTACTCGTTATTATACAATTGGTAACCATGAGATTCAGCAAACGGTGTTACCTGTACAACACCGCCAAACTGTGCTAAAGATTGCACATGAGTCACCGTTTGCTGGTCACCTTGCACACGACAAAACCAGGGCCAGAATTCAGGCTCATTTTTATTGGCCAGGTTTTTGTAATGACATAAAACTATTTTGTCGTTCGTGTAATGTCTGTCAACAACTAGTACGTAAGGGTAAACATCCTACAGCTGAAGTACAACCTTCAACACTGGCCTCTAGGCCATTTGAGAGTGTGGCGGTCGATATTGTTGGACCCCTAAACCAGGTGTCCAGCAAAGGAAATCGCTTCATCTTGACGATGGTAGACCTATGTTCAAGGTGGGTTGAGGCAGTAGCTTTGAAATACATCACCTCCAAAGACGTTGCCAATGTATTTCTACATTTGTTCTCACGATTCGGATTTCCACGTACCATCTTATCCGACCGTGGAACCCAATTCATATCGCCTGCAACGCAAGCCCTTACTAAAATGTTAGGGATTAAACAGCATTTTACAACAGCTTATCATCCAGCCAGCAATGTAATAGTAGAAAAAATTAACGGAGACCTAAAACATATGCTGGCTAAGGTGACAGCAGAAAACCCAGCTGACTGGGATACACTGTTACCAACAGTGCTGTTCGCCTATCGGGAGATTCCCCATTCAAGCACGGGTTTCTCACCGTTTGAATTAGTATACGGGGCTAACCCACGTGGACCCCTAACAATTTACCATCAGTTAGTAACTAATTCGGTTGAAATTCCAACCCCGAAAACACCTTATGAGATGGTAACAGAAACACGAGATAAGATTATGAAATCGTGTATTATAGCCAAGGCAGCTTTGGAGAGGAAGGGTCAAATCTACCGCCAATATGCAAATAAAGGTGCGAGAACTATTAATCTTGAACCAGATCAAGACATACTGCTTTTACTTCCAGACAAACGGAATTTATTATTGACTTCATGGCAAGGGCCATTCAAAGTGGTACGAAAAGTTTCAGATGTCGATTATGAAATATCGATAAACGGACACTTAAAGATATTTCATATCAACATGTTGAAACCTTACTTTTCACGACAAGAGACACATTTAGAGACAGACGAACACAATGCACCCACACCTATGGATGAGACGACGGACATACACAACGCAACTACACTAGTTAGCGAGACTGGCAAAGCCGACGATATGCATACACCTAGTGAGCTTACAGAAAACGCACTTAGCACCACCGCCGTACTGAATCAGGTAGACGACGACGGGATGGAACTACCTGTTCCAATTGTAGATAAGACTGTGACATTAGATTCTATACGGTTAGAACAGGGACTAACAGACGAGCAACGACGACAGACAATAGAATTAATAACAGTATAAGGACATATTTTCCGACATTCCAGGTAGGACGGACAGGATCGAGCACTCCATCCTTCTTTCGGACTCTAAGCCTATCAAATGCAGGCCGTACTCTATCCCACTTAGCTATAGAGAAAGTCTAAATAAGGAAATTCTGAATTTAGAAGCTAGTGGAATCATTCAAAAATCTACATCAGAGTACTCCTTTCCAATCGTCTTGGTCAAGAAGAAAGACTCCACAATTCGTCTTTGTGTGGACTATAGAAAACTCAACAATGTCACTAAGATCGACGCAGAACCAATTCCTTCCTGCGAAGATCTTATTCTTGATATGTCCACCTCCAAAATCTTCTCTAAATTAGATCTTACTAAGGGATATTGGCAGGTCCCTATGCAGACTCAATCCATCCATCTTACTGCATTCTCAACACCTTTAGGTCTTTACGAGTGGCGGTTTCTTCCTTTCGGACTTCGTAACGCTCCTGCCACTTTCGTACGCTTAACAAGAGATTTACTACATGGAGTGACGAATACTGTGACATATATAGATGATATTTGTGTCCATACAGATGACTGGACAACACACTTACTGAAACTCAGACATGTCTTCGATAGGTTGCGACTCTTCGGTCTCACGGTCAAACCGAGCAAAGTTGAATTGGGCCTACAAGAAATTGATTTTTTGGGTCATGTCATTTCACATGGACAACTAAAAACTGACAATAGAATTATTACTAAAATTATGAACCTGAACATGCCTACAACAAAAAAGCAGGTCAGGAGCCTTTTGGGTTTAGTAAATTATTATAGTAAGTTCATACCGAACTTAGCTGAAATTACAAGTGTATTTTCAAATGTTTTAAAAGCATCAGTAAAATTAGATGTCAAAGATGCATTATTAATTTCTGCATTGTCAAAATTGAAAATCCTATTTAGTAATGTACCAATCCTCCGTTTGCCTAATCCTAGGCTCGTTTATTATCTTAGGACAGATGCCAGCAGGATTTCCATCGCTGCAGTACTAGGCCAGTTTTATGATGGCATCTTCCATCCCATTTGCTACGTGAGCCGCAAGATCACACCTGCTGAGTCCAGATATTCCATATCAGAGTTGGAAGCCCTAAGCGTCATCTATTCGGTGAGGAAGTTGCATCGATTTCTAGCGGGTAATCACTTCGTAGTCCAGACCGATAATTCCCCTATCACGGTCATACAAAGAGGGGTGCATCGCAACGACCGCATCTACAGGTGGTCACTAATATTACAGAATTATACTTTTAGTATAGAGCATATTAAGGGTAGGGATAACATTCTTGCTGATACCCTTAGTCGACCATCTGAGGTAGAAATACCTGATATTACACATGAAAAGGTAGTGTAAGAAATGTTAAGTTAGTACAGTTAAAATATCCTGTGTAAAATAGCCTATTTATTACATAGACATCACGATCAGGACTGTGTGCTAAGAACAGTAAACTACCATGTGTCCGTAGTCAGCATAATAAGAACTGTGCTCCAAGAACAAGTTGATCACCGTGTGTACATAGACAGCTCATTACTTACTATGCTCCATTTGTGTTCCGGTGAATCACCTGTGTTAATGTGGAAGAACAGTGTCAGAACAATGCATAAAGAACAGACACGAATATACTCGTCTACGACACCAGCGGACTCTGCGAGTGGAAGAAGACCCATAAGACACAAGTATGACTGTGTAGTGTATTTAAGATACCCAGGACAATTGTATATATATAAACTATGCCAACGAAAGCAATTTCTGTATGTTATGGCAACCACTATCCTGAGGTAAATAAATACCATGTATATATATTTAGTAATGTGATATGTATTATAACGTTTTTAATATAGTGATACATTATAGTTAGATTAGTTACTTTAATATAGATTTAGATTAAACTTAGGAAATATAATAGATTTTTTGTTTTTGTAGCTTAGATAAATCATTAATTTACCCACTTACTTAACATAAAAGTAGAAAGGGTAGGACTGCAAATTTAATTACAGCTAATTAAAGACTAGGATTAAAAGATTAGATAGCAACAGCACCATTTAGTTTAGATAGGAACAGTACCATTCATTTCATTTTATTTCACTTGATTTCATTCCATCTTAATGAACATTTTAACAACCTCATCATTTAGGATAAAATTAGTTTATAATTTATAGGATAAAGTAGTATAGGATAAAAGGATTGGACATTTAACATACATCATTTACACCATGTATAGTAAAAATATCAATCATATTTCTTTTCATTGAAACATTAACACTTTATTTATAATTGTGTTACATTTTACATTTCCCATTTCAGAAAGGTACATAACTCATCTCACATCATTTTCATTTTTTTTAGATAGTTAGATTATTTCCCTTAAATTAGATTAATTGGGGACAACAAATTAGGATATAAATATTTATAGAAGTAGTAGTATTTCAGGAGAATATAGTGTTTAATAACATCAGGGTACAAACCATCAACCCTATTTCATCCATGTAAATATTTTGTAAATACATGACTCGTGCAGTAAGTTACGCACAGTCATGAAGCTCAACTCTTTTCAACTGAGCCAAAATTGTACAGTGTCACTTCAAGATTTTTAAATAATTAGGAGAATGAAAGATGTGTGACAGAAGTGTGAAAGTGAGAGAAAATGGAAAATATACAAGAGAGAGTGAGGACGACTAGCGGATTTTTTCTGCCGCTCAACGCGATTTTTTATTATTTGTCTGCGTCAAGCGTTTGCTTTCAATGTTGAAATGTGCCGTCTTGAATGTGTTACATGTGGTTTAGTGTAGACCTTAGAAAAAGTATTTTAAGTCTCATAAGACGGGAACGTAGTCACGAATTAGTGTTATACACTTGTTTGTGGCCACATTTAACCGAATTATGGCACTTGAAAACTATCTTACTTACATATTATAGACACACACACATGTTAGAAGGTAAAGTATATTATTAGTTAGATCCAAACACGCAAACAACCAGGAAAACAAACAGGTAAATAACATACATTTTTTAGAACAAAGAGAGATAACTCCGGGTCAGGGGACACAATAGACAACGAAACACTAACTTAACAGTGGAAGATAACTTTACACGCGGAAGCTAGATAGGTAAAGCATGTCGCACACAACTTGTGCAAGGGTTGTTTAATATTATATGGGGGACATGAAGCAATTCATGTGTTGACCCTAAGAAAGTCAACTTTGTTTGGGTAGTGAGTTAATTTGCTATTGAGGGCAGGTCTTATAAGACAATGGTCCGGTTCAGACAAACCTCTAATTAATATAATATTGCGATTGAGAAGAGGGCTCACGCCAACCAGACAAGTTTGTGGCGATCACCAGTAGCCAAGTAAAGTGAGACTACATTGTGACAATAGTCGGTAGAAGTCTATTGAGTTACCCAGAACCAAGTTAGTCTTTGACAAAAATTAGATACACTAATTTTTTAGAAACCTCTTGCGTCACAACCATGAGTCAAAGTTTGTAACGCAACACAGGAGGGGAGGGTGTGTGTCAAAGACTCAGGGAAGACCACCCTGAATGAGTGGTCTACCTCAAGTAGATTAGAGGTAACCCAGTGCCCCTACATGAGGGCAGGGTAGGTGTAGGTGGTAAATAGGAAGGGGAACTATCAAACAGTTCTCTCATGAGACACGGAGGTGTCAACCAGAGAGTAAGCACTCTGGTCACGGCGTAATCATGCCAGCGTGACAAATACAGAGAACTAGACTCAAGAGAGACCACGGCTCTAAGCGTGCGGAGTGATGCAGCACGCAAAAGCCGAAGTACGCACAAGGTCACTCCGCGTACCGTGTAATCAGCACGCGGAGATTTCCTCAGACAGGGGACAGACTTCGTAGTGCACGCATCGCTTAGCGTCGATGCGTATTCTTTAGCCTAGTAGATAGAATTAGCAATAGGGTTTAGGAACGACTAGTGATAGGCAATTCTGTGGTGTATTCATGTGTGATTTATTAGCGAACGTGTTTGTGCATTGATGTAATGTAAAGAGCCTGTGGCAATAAAATGTATAATCAATACCTCTCGTACGACTGACAAATCTTTTTGTGTGGTGCGAGAGAAGTTATCCCGTAATGCCTGAAGCATCGGTTGCTGACACCCGGTTTCGCCCAGCTCCTGGCGGGTATCTGTCTGTCTGTCTGTCTGTCTGTCTGTCTGTCTGTCTGGCTGGCTGTCTGTCTGTCTGTATGTCTGTCTGTCTAGCTAGCTACCTACCTACCTAGCTAGCTACCTACCTACCTACCTACCCAGCCAGCCAGCCAGCTACCCAGCCAGCCAGCCAGCCATCCATCTATCCACCCACCCATCCACCTACCTTTCTACCTACCTACCTACCTACCTACCTTTCGATCTGTCTGTCTGTCTGTCTGTCTGTCTGTCTGTCTGTCAACCAGTCCGCGCTATTAAATATTGATAAAAGTTACTGGAAAAAATGTGAGGAAAATGTGTTGAAAGAGGCTGAGGACTATTGGTGAAATAGAATGAATTTTATGCAACCCAGAGCAATCATCAACCTTCTGGAATCGTCCGACACAGGTTAAGGTCTGAGAAGATCGCAGGCCTTAATCTACGTACACACTTACTGGAATATTTTGCTCCAACTATTCAAACGAATTGCAGGCCCTAAACATTACAGCATCAGCATAATGTCAGTGGCAACAGTTTGTATTCCACAGTGAGGAATTTTCAATTCCGCAAGCCCTCAGCGATCACAAACAACTATATTGAAAAAACACACACACACACACACACACACACACACACACACACACACACACTAAACGCATTGAATACCAACAGAAGAGTAATATTGCGGTGGAAACTGACATATTGTGGCATAACAAGAAACGTGAGAGCAAACACGTTGTCAAATTAGGGGACAACACACGTGCATACGAATAATCTATAAACTTCAATGAAAAGAGGACCAACATCTTGGTCGTTAAGAAGAAAGCCCACTATAGAGACACTGACAACTATTTCCATAGTGCAAAACAGGTAATCATGTTCCGTCTCTGAACGGTAAACAGCAGAGTAGACAGTCTTTCATGAAGACTCAAAGCGGGTCTGTCACCCATGTGTACGTGTGAACAAACTACACAGACAGCTGAACAGATCCTTAAAAATGGAAACATGATGACTAAATTGCGGTATCATTTCTGGTCACTCCATACGCACATTAACGCACAGCTATTTGGAAGCTTTCACGAACTCAATATAAAAAGCTAACATGAATACTTGTGTACACTTTCTTAACCAGCAGCTGAAGAAACAAGAAGGAAATGAAAAATAAGGTAAGAAATATATTCCTACTACTTTCCTGTTAATTTACAAATTATTTACCCCGTACCTCTGTAAATTCTCTGTCTTTACTAATATTACACATTGCACCCCTCTCGGGATTCACCGTGGTGAAGTGGTCAAGCCGTCTGACTCGGGCTCCGAAGGTTTATGTTCGATTGCGGGCCGCGTCCTTCATTTCACGAGTGCATTTTTTCGGAGACTCCCGAGGGTCGTCGCTGGAGCTACGGAGTTCGTGCTTTGTACGACGCTTTCCGCGCTGCGGAAAGAAACTGAGCCATATGGGATAAAAACCCGGTGCAGTGCAGCCGACCCTGTCGACTTTTAAGCTAGTTGTTTCATCGCACCCACTCCCATACGGATCCGGATACGCTTTGTGTGTCATCTGAATTGGTGGGGTTTCCATTACTGTAAACATAAATTTGTTAACGAGAAATCACTAGTTGTTCAGCAAAACATCAAAGAAATGTCGCCGCTTTCGATGATTCAAGTTGTTTTTGGACCTATCAATGACATATTCCTTGGGTGGGGGTAAATATAAGACGGCCGGAAAAATTTCATAACGATGCAACAGACAGTTTTCAAAATAATTGATCGGGAATGAAGGCATTCTTTGTGGGACATACTATAGTGGGAGTACCGCAGAGCAGGGTGCCCCTTTACCCCGGCAATCTAAAATTTAGGGGACATTGTACACAGCTATGCAGGTGTGGGAAGCTAGGGAAAACGACCGTATTATGCTTCTCAAGACACTTACAGTTGAAGCCACAACAGTATCTAAAAAAAAAGTGTGATAGTGAGCTTCCTAGGCCAGGCAGATAATTTGCACGAACTGGCGAAGAGGCCAATGGCGAAGCCAGTGTGGGTGGTAGACTTGACGGCAATAAACCTTACAGTACAGCTGTGGAAAGCTCTGTCAATGAGCTAAAGAAGAAAGTGAGGACGGAAACGTGAAGTGTCTAAAGTCTACATCACGACAAACTAGTTATGGTTTGTGGGAATTTATCAGGAAATAAAATTGACATACTGGGAATTTCAGAACACAGGTGGGCGGGACATTTTGTTATTACAAACAGGAAACGCATTCATATATTCAAGGAAAGATAAATGCGGACAGAGTTAGGGTTGATTTCCTCTGCATAAAGAAAGCTTCTTCAGCACTTCTGGGGTACAATCCAGTCAACGATCGACTTCTTACTATTAGTATAAAAACACACAAAAATAGTAAGTCTACACACCTATGCGCCAATAAGTTCAACGGATATGGTGAAATGTATAGCAGTCTACAAGTAATATTAGAAAAGGTGCAAAAAAAAAGTCATTCTGGTAGTAAAGGTGGTTGGTGGGGTTGGGGGGCGGGGGGTCAACTTTGAAAGTTGTAAATGAAAGAATGGAAGAAGACAAAAGGGTGCAAGGCTCATTTTGGAATATGAGATATATATAATAGAGGTAAGAAACTATTATTAGCATGCTGCCTTTAAAAACACATAATTTAACCAACACCCATGAAGGCTGCAAGCTTGGATCTCACCCGATCTGAACTGCAGAAATCAGATTGATATTTTAACACAACAAATATGGAGGAATTAAATCGACGAAGACATTGTCGGGAGCAGACTGCGACACAGATCACACACTACTTTTGGCAGATTTCAAGATAAAACTGAAGAAAGCGATGAAAGGAGCACTGCGGGAGCAATACTATTCTAAGCAAGCAATTTACTACCTGAATATAACATTGTAAAAAAGAACAAAGTCCAGGTGCTGATGGCAGTACAAGAAGATGAACTAACCCTATAAGGGAGAAACATTCTCATCACATCAGCAGTATAAATAATTCCAAAAATAAGTGTATAAGAAGCTGAAATATATCTCCCGTACTGTTACATAGATTTTATTTCCAATGTTTTTGACGTGTTGCGTTAATTTCCATAACCAAATACACGTTTGCCATTGTGGTCACATAGCGAGATTAATATTCCCACAAGAAAGGATGAAATCACGACTTATGTAGGGGTAACATGGAGGTTTTATAGAGAGATATAACATCCCCCCCCCCCCCACCATACCCTCAGTATCATATTTCCCACAAATCGGGAGTACAACCAACAGGCGTTAATCTTGGAGAGTAGAGATGCATATGCTGGATCTGAGCACCTATGGACATGTACGGAGTGCAATGAAGATACCCCAACTGATAACTGATAACTGATTACGTGTCCTTCGTGTGACGCTTCGGGCTGTTTGTGGACACTAACCAAAAATAAAAAAAACAAACAAAATAGATGCTTAGTTGATTATGTGGTTGTTTCGGGATTTGAAATTTAAATATTGAGCACAACCCACTACTGGCAACGCCGATCACATTCTGGTATGAACCTAAGGCCTATCCACATCAATATGGAAGCACTATACTCGAGTTTCGCCCTCGTTTGAGCTCGTCAGTAGTGCATATCCCTGACCGGATCCGGAAACAGTCCCGGATCACGTGTGTGAAGCGGGTGTGTAACCACGCGGCACACACTGGACACACCAAATTATCACAACAGAACATCACAACGCTACCCATCGTAGGCTATGCTCAAGATTGCCCAATCGCCGCGACCGACGTCCGTCAATCGATGGGACCCGAACGATCAGGACTTCTCACTGGCAAGGAACACCAGGCCTCCTAAATCCAGTGAGCAATAATGAATTGATTAGTGGTTGTTTCGGGATTTGAAATTTAAATATTGAGCACAACCCACTACTGGCAACGCCGATCACATTCTGGTATGAACCTAAGGCCTATCCACATCAATATGGAAGCACTATACTCGAGTTTCGCCCTCGTTTGAGCTCGTCAGTAGTGCATATCCCTGACCGGATCCGCGTGGTTACACACCCGCTTCACACACGTGATCCGGGACTGTTTCCCTTTACGATCAACTGAGGGGGTAATCATAAAAGATCGAGCGAAACAAATGGATCGCTGGGTAGAACACTACTCAGAGCTATACTCAGTGGATAACACTGTCAGCGAAGAAGCTCTGGAAGCCATCGATCAACAGTCCGCCATGCATGCCTTGGATAACGAACCTTGCCTCACAGAAATCAGCGAAGCACTAGACTCTCTCAAATCCGGCAAGGCACCTGGAAAAGATAGTATTCCACCTGAAATTTTAAAATGTAGCAAAGAAACAATCATCCCAGAACTGTATGCAATATTACAGCTCTGCTGGAGAGAAAAATCAATACCACAAGATATGAAAGACGCAAACATCGTTACCCTTTATAAAAACAAAGGCGACAGAAGCGACTGCAACAACTATCGCGGCATTTCCCTTCTCAGCATTACAGGCAAGATTTTTGCCAGAGTAATCCTTAAAAGATTACACATTCCTGCTGAAAGAATCTACCCCGAATCGCAGTGCGGATTTAGACCCAACAGGTCCACCATCGATATGATTTTCTCACTCCGGCAGCTCCAAGAGAAGTGCAGAGAACAGAGGAAGCCATTATATATAGCCTTCATCGACCTCACAAAGGCATTTGACCCCGTGAGCAGAAGCGGCCTTTTTAAGGTCCTTGAAAAGGTTGGATGTCCACCCACCCTTCTTAGTCTCGTGAAATCATTCCACGAAAACATGCAGGGGACCATTTTATTTGACGGCTCAACATCCCAGTCATTCAGCATCAGCAGCGGAGTAAAGCAGGGATGCGTGCTTGCTCCTACACTCTTTGGTATCTTCTTTGCTGTTCTCTTAAGGCAAGCATTTGGGACTGCCACTGAAGGCATATACCTCCACACAAGATCTGATGGCAAACTTTTTAACCCATCAAGACTCAAGGCAAAGACCAAAATAAGACCAAGATGCGTAAGAGAACTACTTTTTGCAGATGATGCAGCACTGACTACTCATACAGCAGAAGATCTCCAAAGGCTCATAGATCGTTTTGCAGCCGCCTGCAAAGACTTTGGGCTCACCATTAGCCTAAATAAAACACAGGTGATGGAACAAGATGCTGATGCGCCTCCGTCAATCAAAATCTCTAATTATGAATTGAAAGTCGTCCACGATTTTGTGTATCTGGGATCGACAATATCAGATAATCTTTCATTAGAGACAGAAATCGACAGACGCATTGGAAAGGCAGCCACAACATTTTCCAGGCTAGCTAAAAGAGTTTGGGAGAATAATAGACTAACAGAGCGTACAAAAGCTCAAGTATACAAAGCTTGTGTTGTTAGCACACTACTCTACGGGTCTGAATCCTGGACCCTGTACTCAAGACAGGAAAGGAAGTTGAATTCCTTCCACATAAGATGTCTGAGACGTATCCTGGGCATAACATGGAAAGACCACATAACAAACAAACAGGTGCTTGAAAGAGCAGATATTGCCACAGTGCACACCCTCCTCAAGCAGAGACGCCTCCGGTGGTTGGGCCACGTATCTCGAATGGAGGACGAACGTATTCCCAAAGATCTCCTTTACGGAGAACTAGCCACAGGAAAGAGGCCAACCGGAAGACCCCAAATGCGATATAGGGATGTGTGTAAACAAGATATGAAAACCATTGGAATAGATCCAGACACGTGGGAGAGAGTTGCAACAGACAGATGCTCCTGGAGAAGAGATGTAAGTAACGGACTGGTGCTCTTTGAGCGCAATCAGATCCAAAAAACTGAGGAGAGACGGCACAGGCTCAAAGAGCAGTCACTTACTGCGGGACTTGCCTCGTCTCACAGATGCGGAAACTGTGACAGAGATTGTCATTCTCGAATTGGACTATACAGTCACCAGCGGTGCTGCCAGGCACCTCCCAAGCGGCACAACTCTATAGTCCTTCAGGACTGAAAGAGGCCTACTACAATTACATTTGTTTTTAATTTTTAATTTTTTTTTTAAATTTTTTATTATTTCTTAACTTCATATTTTGTAATTTTAAAAATGTTAAAATTTTTAATTTTTAATCGTTTAAATCTTTAATTTTGTAATTTTGTAATTTTTTATATTTAAGTTTTTTTTATATTTTAAATTAAAATTTTATTTTATTTTTAATTTTTAATTTCTTTATATCTTAATATTTTAAATTTTGAATTATTTAATTTTTAATTTGTTTAATTTGTAATTTTTTATTTTTAAATATTTCATTGTTTAATTGTTAATTGTTAATTTTTATTTTTTACTTGTTTAATTACTTAATTTTTAATTTTTTATGTTTTAATTTTTAATTGTTTTAGTGTGTTTGTGTGTGTGTGTGTGTGTGTGTGTGTGTGTGTGTGTGTGTGTGTGTGTGTGTGTGTGTGTGTGGGTGGGTGGGGAGATTGCGACGGTGGCATGGAGGAATATCAACGGCAGAGTTGATCCAGAAAACCATAGACCGAGATCTGTGGAGTCATAAACGCCTACGCCAGTCGGCATGACACTTGATATATATATATATATATATATATATATATATATATATATATATATATATATATATATATATATATATATATATATATATATATATTAAGGACGTTTATTTGAAACCCGTTCCAATGACTTTATTACAAGAGCATGAAAGAAACATTAACAAGTGTGGTAGAATTAAACAAAACATTCATTTTGAATGAATTATGCACTATGGGTTGGTCAGAAGAAGTGGCCATAGGCATTTAAGCAAGCATCCCATTGCTTAGGTACGCGGCGAATGCCGTTCGCAAAAAAGGATTGTGGTTGCTCACTGAACCAAGTGTTTAACGCGTTCATTACGCCTGCATCTGTGTGAAATCATTGCCCATTGAGAGCTTTTTTAGATGTCCGAAGAAATGAAAATCGCATGGTGACAAATCAGGACTATAGGCTGGATGTTGCAGAATTTCCCACTTCTTCCTTGCTAATGCTTCCTGCACAATCTTTGCGACATGTGGACGAGCATTATCGTGCAACAAAATCACACCACGAGAAAGCATGCCGGGTCGTTTATTCTTGATGGCTTTTTGCAGCTTGTCTAGTGTTTGCAATTAGTGGGTAGAGTTTATGTTGACACCGGGTTCTTTAAAGTCGGCCAACAATAGTCCTTCATGGTCAAAAAATGCGCTCAGCATAACCTTAACAGCGGAAACCTGTAACTTGAATTTTTTGGCTTTTGGTGATCCAGCATACTTCCACTGCATGCTCTCTCTTTTGCTGCTCGGCTCGAAGTGGTGACATCATGATTCATCGCCTGCCACTATGCATCACCCTCTACTCTGTAACGCAGCAAGTGGTTCAAACACCATCTCACGCGTTCCTCTTTTTCGGTAGTCGGTCAACATCCGTGGTACCCAATGTGAACACACCTTCCGATATTGCAGTTTCTTACAAACGACATTTTGAATTATCCCAATGGACACATCAAATTCTTTCGCTAGCAAACGTATACTTCGACAACGGTACATATGTACTGCTGCTTCAATTTTGGCGATGTTTTTTTTTTTTTTTTTCTGTTGCAACAAAATGCGCTTGACCCGGCCGTCGAAGATCTGTCATGAACTGACGTCCTTTCCGAAACATTCGTGCCCAGTCTGTCACTATTGTCTTCAACACACATTTGTTGAGAAGAATTTGAGGAGAATAAAAGAGGAGGAAGAAGAAGACGGAGGGGGAGAAAGAAGAAGAGGGAGTAGAAGGAGGGGGGATATTTTTTATTTTTATTTTGTAAGAACTTAGTTGTAAATTTGAATTTTGGTGCTATAGAAACTGGCATTGTATAATGACGTCCAAAATGTGACTTTATATAATGACGTCACATGACCGCATTAAAGGAAACAATTGAGACTCATAGACTCAAATAATACCCGAAAACTCGCTGACATACTGCCATGGGAAGACACTACAGTGGCTACATTATGGCATAAGAACGGGATGAACAGAATGGAATATGAAAATCTAAATGAGAACAATGGAAAGAAAATGAATAAATACAACAAAATATGAGCTACTTATCTCAGAATTGCAGACTGTGATACTCTGTGATACATTAACACAGTTTGTGATTCTGAGATAAGTAGCTGACGTTTTCAGTTTCTTTTTATTGTTCTAATTTTTTCAGATTCCATTCATCTCATCCCGTTCTTATGCGTTAATGTAGCCACGTAATGAAAATTCAAATTCGCTGGGATAGTCACTTGACTCGCATGCCAGATCACAGGCCCTTTAAACGATTTTTCTACGGTGAGCTGCGTTGTGGTAAACGCTCCCAAGGCGGCCAGAGGAAACGCTTTAAAGACCTCTGAAGATCTCACTGAATGCTTTTGAAATTCATCATGACACCTGGGAAACTGCTGCTAAAGACCGAAATTCATTGTGTACATCATTACGCAAGGGTGCAGTCACTTGTGAAGCAACTAGGACTGCAAGAGCCGAGAAGAAAAGGCTGGACAGAAAAACCACTGCAGGAGATCCTCCTCCTAGAACGTCAGTCATTCTTTGCCCGCATTGTCAATGAACATTGCGAGCCAAAATAGGCCTTATCAGCAATCTTAGAACTCACGGCTCCATACTCTCAACCCCACTGGATGAAATGAATGGTCATCATCATTCTTGATTGACAAACAACAGCTACTGTAGTGTTTTTCCCGTTTGTATGTTGTGTTTTATGTATGTATCTGTTTGCCGATGACGTCTAATCGCCGCAACGTCCCTTGTTTTCCGAACTTGTATTCTGTAAAGCTGCTTTACTTTGTGTTATTTTGTATTGTTTACATTACCACAGCTTTACCGCAGTTCCACTGTTTTTACAACCCTCATGCATAGAACAGAAAATCATATTAACATACACAAACATATAAAACAGAAAACTAAATTTTATTTGCATAAACACACAAATAATACGTCTTTTCATACAACTAATCTTCTTCTTCTTCTTCAGCGTTCCGAGCCATTGAGATTCTTTGCTGCAAATACAATCCGTCTCCATTCGTCTCTCTGGTGGACCTTCTCTTGCCAGTCGTTGATTCCAAGTGCTTGTAGGTCTGTACATGTATTATCTCTCCACCGTCTTCTTGGTCTACCTCGGGGTCTACGGCCATTTATTTCCTGAGTGTAAGCGAGTTTTGTTTCCCTATTATCTTCCATTCTTTCTATATGCCCCAGCCATTGTAGTATATTAGCCTTCATGATACCAGTGATTAGCGGGGACTTAAACAGATCATAAATGTCTTTGTTACTTCTTCTTTTCCACTCTCCACTTTGTGTATCCCTAATGGGTCCAAAGATGCGTCTTAAAATTTTGTTCTCAAAGGTTTGTAACAAGGCTTCGTCTCCTTTCGTTGTACTCCAGGTTTCAGAGCCATACAGCGCAACTGGTCTGATCAGTGTTTTGTATATTGTGATTTTGGTGTTACGAGATAGCGCCTTTGATTTTAGTAGATGTTGTAGTGCATAGTATATCTTATTTCCAGAGTTGATTCTAGTTTGTATTTCTTCCCTTATGATGTTGGAGCAGTTGAAGATCGTACCCAGGTATTTGTATGTTTCCGTTCTTTTAATGGTCATATTATCTATTTGTATGTGGCCAGAGTTTCTAGCCATTCCGTCTCTTGAAATTACCATATATTCTGTCTTATCTTGGTTGATAACCAGCCCCATCTGTTGGGCTTTTTCCTTTAAGTGAGTCAATATTTCCAATGTCTTTTGTTCACTTTGCCCTATAATATCTATATCATCTGCATAACCAAGCAGCTTGGATGTTCCTCCAATATCACATTCCTCCTTTACCTTCCTTACAACTTTCTCTAGAGCCAGATTGAAGAGTAGCGGCGATAGTGCATCACCCTGTTTCAAGCCAGATGTTATTTGGAAGGGGTCTGATTTCCTGCCTTTATATGTTACTATATTATAAGTATCTTCCATGCATAGTCTGGTCATGTTGATTAACTTCCTTGGTATTCCAAATTCCTGCATAGCATTCCATAGACTATTCCTATGGACACTATCATAAGCCTTTTTAAAATCCACAAAAATGTTATGGAGATCTCTTTTATATTCCCAATGTTTCTCGGCTATTTGTCGTAAGATAAATATCTGATCTATTGTTGATCTGTTTTGTCTAAAACCCGCCTGGTAGTCACCTAATATGTCTTCTGAATATGGTTTTAGTCTATTTAGTAATACTGCGGATAGTATCTTATAGCTTGTGGACAGTAGTGATATTCCTCTATAATTTCCACATTGGAACTTGTCTCCTTTCTTAAAGATAGGTATCAATAATGACTCTTTCCAGTCATGGGGTAATTCTTCTGTCCTCCAGATTTTTATTATTAGTTCGTATAGCTTTAGATGTAATGCATGGCCACCTGCCTTTATAAATTCAGCAGCAATTCCATCAGTCCCAGTTGCCTTATTGTTTTTAAGTCGTGTGATTACATATAGGATTTCTTCAAATGTAGGTTCTTCAATTTGTGGTTCGCATGTTAGAACCTCTTCCATACAACTAATGTATAACAGTATTTAACAATGCATGCAATGATATAACACACAATTATATGGCCAGTAAGCAATTGATATTTGTTTCCGCGTTCGCTCTCTTTGACCTAAAACGTAGTCCATACACCTGATACAATAAGTTGTATTTTTAATGACTGTGCAGTGTTTAAAAATATTGCCTGTCCAAGTTTTGTATTCACCCTCTGTAAAGTTCATGCGACATAACAGGTAAATACAAAACTTGGACCGGCAATGTTTTCAAACACTGCACAGTCATTAAAAATATACCCATTTATAGTGCACTGGACGGATTTTCTACAATTAATGTTTACATTATCTCAGGGACTACTGTAGAGTGTTGATGTTTCTATCATGTACTTACTTCATCGTCTAAAAATAAAGGAGTTTTAAAAGCAAGAGGGTTGATTTCACTGCACCGGGTTTTATCGGGTATGACTCGGTCTCTATCTACAGGGTGCCTGCCGAAAGCGTCGCACAAAGCGCGAACTCCGTAGCTCCAGCGACGACATATAGGAGTCTCCGAGAAAATACACTCTTGAACAGAACGACATAGCCTGGAATCACCGTGTAAAGAAGGGCGTTGGTTCTTTTGTGTCGGTCATTAGGCAACCCCTGAGGCCACTGAAATTGTACGAATTCGCAGGTATTCATGGACACTCATAGAAGTCTGGGACATTTCCTGGAACGAATTATCTCTATATTGCATAGTTATGAGGTCACGTTGGTAATCATCAACATGTGCCATGCCGATAAGCATGGACGGTCATGTTTTGCTATTTAACACAATCACCAGAGTCGTGGATCAGCTCTGTGTTCGTGTCTCGATTATGCCATGTGGTCAAGCCATCCAGATATTTACTTCTCTGCTTTCCCATTCTTCTCTTCCCCTCAATCTTACCAGCTGTCACCAGGTTCTCCAGTTTATTTCTTCTCATAACGTGTCCAAACAACAAACAAAAACTCTTAACTGTCTACGTCTAATTTCTTTAGTCAATTTTACAATTTTCATTTCTTTATTGTGGGTCTTGCTCATTGGTGTTCGGTCTGTCCGTGGTAGGTAATGCCCTATATTTGTATAAACCCACCGAAATTCAATCTCAACTTAATCTCTGTACAACCGAGATTAAGAGCAGAATAGGGCAAGCAAAAACCGCATTTCAGAAAATGAAAAGTATCTTATGCAATAAGTCACTGTCACTGAATGTAAGAAAGAGAGTGCTGAAATGCTACGTAGAACCAGTTTTGCTGTATGGCAGTGAATCTTGGTATGTAAATGAACAAATTCAGAAGAAATTAGAAGCAATAGAGATGTGGTTCCTGCGACGAATGTTGCAGATTCCTTGGACTGCCAGAGTGACTAACTACGATTGCCTGAAAGAGGCTAATGAAACTAGAACATTATATACAACAATAAGAAAGAGACAAACATCTTTCTTCGGTCATGTGATGAGAAGAGAGGCATTGGAGAACATCATGATAACTGGAAAGATTGAGGGGAAGAGTGGCAGAGGCAGACCAAGAGAAATGATGCTGGATGGATTGAGACAGTGGCATGGAGGAATACCATCAGCAGAGTTGATCCAGAAAACCAAAGACCGAGATCTGTGGAGAGCCATGAACGCCTACGCCAGCTGGCAGGGCACTTGATGATGCTGACCGGAACTAACTGGGTGACGTGATCAATATAACACTGATTGCCTTTACTTCTCAAGGAATGTGTTGGTACCCACATTAGGCTGGGTCGCCTTGTGAGCCCAGGTCAATTGTCAAACATCCGCCTCCATAGGGATTCGAACATTTTACCACCGGGCCGGTAGGCTTGCTTGCTAGCCACTGCGCTACAGAAGCTTCTTGTGCATTATACTCCTGGCCAATATTTCATTCATTCATTTATTCATTCAGTGGCATGTCCTTTGCAGAACCTCGCTATCATAACAACCTTTCGCAAAACTTCTCGATCATAAGCAAGATGTCAAGCATCCGATACAACCATCTGGAGATCATCTGTCAAATCCTGCACCCATCTTCTCTTTGACCTTCCTCTTCCCCTTTTCCCATCCCAGGCATACACCCCTTTTTTATTGCTCTCTCAAAACTTTCATGATGTTTCAAGCGACCAAAATATATCAATTTTCTTTGTTTTATTCTCTTAAGTAGCCAACCTTCTTCAATATGCAGATATTTTCACATGAATGCGTTTGTTCTTTTCTGTATCCAAGATATTCTTAGAACCCGTCTATGCCATTTATATTCAAAGGCACTGTGCTGTTCAGCTTGTTTAGTAAGTGTCCAGGTCTCACAGACATATCTTGCAATGGGAAAGATGCATGCTCTTAAAAATATAATTTTTGTAGGTCTATCTGTCCCACGCCACAATTTATTCAGTTGTTTTAGTTTTTGAAGAGCAATAAATATTCGTCTTTTAATTTCTCTCATTCTATTACCATTATTGGTAATTAATGACCCAAGATTATTACCCTGTTTTAAGAGCTGTTAGGTGGCCGAATGTCTAACCACGAGTTCTTACAGCTAATCGCTGTCATCAGTTGTAGGCGACAGGTTCGAATTCCGATGTGACTATAACTTTTACTGTTTCTATTGTCTACTGTGTCGTCTTATCTCTAATGCGTCCTTTACTTCTATGTGTGCTCATCACTATCCGTAAATATATTTATCATACTTTGTTTATATTTGCAGCTGAAATAATCGCAACTTTTGGCCAACACTTAGACTTTCACGCAGCATGCTTCAGGGACCGTCCTATATAGATACTTGTAGTCATGCAGCCAGTTTAGTGTCCACTACTCGTTGATGAAACAGACTCTTGGTCAAGTCTAGTTCACCCACCCTTATGTAGTTGATCAGGTTTTATTCTCATAAATTGTCCCAAACACTTTATTTGTTGACAGGGGGATTCAATTACGGAAACAAATTAAGTTTAAAATGTACTGAGCTAAAAGTACTGAATCTAAACGCAGGCTATCGTTACCAGTCAACGCTTACACTTTATTTTCCACACAGAACTACATCGTGCCCCCCCCCCCCCCCAAACCAAAAAAAACGCTAATAGTCAGCTAATCAACGAGTCACCAATAACGCTGATAGCCAATGAAAAGTAATTTCATCGTGTCTGACCTTTTGCCCCACCCAATAACGCTAATAGTCAGCCAATCAACGATCCACCCAATAACGATGATAGCCAATAAAAGCACACAAGTAATTTCATCGTGTTTGACCTCTTGCCTGACCCAATAGCCCTAATAGTCAGCCAATCAAAGCATACACTTCAGTTCATCGTGTTTGACCTCTTGTCCCACCCAATAGCGCTGATATTCAACCCCTGCAAGGGCCGGCCACTGTGAGGGTGCCGCCCGAAGAAGCCCGCCCATTTCATCCGTCCCAGAATCCACACGGGGGCGCCACTGCTGCCAGGACAGGTCGGGGTGTCGTAAGTGTAGACACAATTCTCCCAGTCACGAGACCTCTCAATGATGTCTCTGTGTCTCCAAACGCCGATACTGATCTCTTTGCTGCAGCCATGCGGGTGGGAAACCTGTAGATAGAACATTTGTAGTTTGAAAGATGAAGACAGGTGTCTTATAAAATCAAATATTCAATTTAGGAACATCAGGACATGCTAGGCGATGTCCATTTTTTTTTTTTTTACATGTTTTGTTGCGTATCCCTTACGGGGGGACGTTGCAGTCAACACCAGCATTTTTCAGTTGCTGTTGATGTACTAGGCAAGTGTTACGTTCAGTAGTTTGCCATTGCTTTCTGAACGACCGGCTCCCATTCCAGCACGTTATAACACAACGCGACACGGTCTGCTGCACAAATTGGTCGCAGGTGAGCTTAGAACGCCTGGTACCCGGCTCACGAACCGCGTTAGCAAGCCTTTAGCCACGGAGTCGGCTAACTACTGCCTATTGTACCTTGAGAGGGGGTGACCTTGAGCCTGAGGAATTAAGGCGGTCTGGCTATGGCGCAATTCGTAATCGTTTGAAACACAGCTACTGGCGATTTGCCAGCAGATCGCCGTGTGCTAGTTTCATACAGGTATGGGCACCGGTCGTTTAGAAAGCACCGGCAAACTACTGAGCGTAAACTTGCAAAGAAATCACAAACAGCGGGGGAGGGGGGGGGGGGGGATGCTCGCTAGTGCAGTCGCCGCGAACTGTGCAGGTTAGGGTTTTCTTTTTGCCTCCGACAGAAAAAAACTATCCACACCTTACTGGGAATTCGAACCTGGGTCTCCTTAAGGAGAACCTTTGTTCTAGCCACTCAGCCAGCCACTCGTCTGTATGAAAAAAAAAAGGGGGGGGGGGTAGGGGGAGGAAGACAGCAAGAAATGTGGTTGAATAGACAAAGGAAGACAGCAAGAAATGTTGGGGGGGGGGGAGGGACAAAGGAGAACAGAGAGAAATGATTCCCGACAACTGTTCACCATTGAGGTAAAGAAAGTTCCATTACAGATATAGCCGTTGGAATGTGAAGCGTTAGACCTTCACATATTTAGGTCACGACGTATTAGATAAGGTGGTCGGTTACCTTACTTGCCGTCTTTCCTTTCCAGGCAGATCCCCAGACAATGCTGATAATAGTAAGGTACCCAATTGTATGAGGCTGGATCGACCCCAGATCCCTATGGGTCGAAAAACATAATCCTGACCCTGCTGGGAATTGAAACCCGAGCACTGTCTTGGCAAGCCATTGCATTAACCACTACACTATGGCACTGCGAATGTCTTCAGTATACAGACAGATAGCACACGGATTCACATACTGTTTTGGAGAACGTGAGCTGTGGAGACGTGTGATCGTCCACGACAGTTGGCGAAGCACTAAGTGATAATGTAATGATGAGGTCAACGTTAGTTGCATGCCTTATACATGACGAATGGCTAAGAACGCAGAGTTCTCGTCCAGAAGATTTTTTATTCAGTCGGGGGTAAAAATGAAAACCCTAACCTGCACAGTTCACTTGGGCTGCACTAGCCAGGCGACCCTTATTGCTAAGGCTCAAGATCATCACCCCCTCCCATCCCTTTTCTGGCCCACCCCCCGCCCTACACCGCGAGGTACAAGAGGCAGTAGATGACAGTTGACAGACGTTGGTGTTGGGATTGTTGCTTGGGTTATTGCTGTTTTATTATTATTATTATATTGTTATTTTTTGTTTTGTTTGTTTGTTATCATTGTTGTTTTTTGCTTTGTTTTATTATTGTTTCTGTTGTTGTGATTGTTGCTGCTGTTATTGTCGTATTATTATGTTGTTATTGTTTTATTATTATTAATGCTGTTGTTATTGTTATTGTATTATTATCGTTGTCGTATTAATATTGTTATTGTTTGCTTACTTATACAGTGGAGCCTCGGTTTTCGTTGACTTCGGGTTTCGTCGATTTTTTCCGCGACAAATTTGTCTGGATTTTCAAAGACTGCCTCAGATTTTGTCGGTGTGCCCACTCCCACGGGGAGCTCGCTGCTAATTTTGCGAAAACAAAGGGACCCATGCGTTCTTCTGCTCAATTTGGCGCTGTTTCTCGTTGTGTGAGGATCACTTGCTAATAAGTAAACCCTTTCCTGTTAGCTCCATCATGGGACTAAATAAAATTTCCAGAGCCAGCAGCCCTTCGAGGTAGAAGACCAGGAACACGATTTAGTTGAAGAAGGAAATCCGTGAAAAATACGAGAGCGGCATTAAGATTGCTAAAATCGGCCGCATGTACGGGAAATCGCCATCCACGATCAGTTCCATTGTGACGAAACATGAAGAAATAAAGGAGGCTAATGTAGCGAAAGGCTTGAATGTGCTAACGAAACAGAGATCGCAAACAATTGAAGATGTCGAACAGTTATTATTAATTTTGATAAATCAAAAATGATGATTAGATGGCGGTACTATTTCGGTGGCCATCATTTGTGAAAAGGCCTTTCTGGTGTATTCCGATCTCATTAAGAAAATGCCCGGGACGAATGCTAATGTGCTTAGTGAATTTAAACTCAGCAGAGGAGGGTTTGAAAGATTTAAGAGGCGCACTGTTATACAAAAGACAAGAAGAATAAGAAGGGAATTGACCCCAGATAGTGCCTCGATACCAAAGGTCCTTATAGAGAGGGATTCCCATTCCAAACAATAATTTCCATACGCCAAGAAGAGTCTTCAGAGAGGTAAATGCCATGTTAATTGTTCATTTATTATTTACACTAGCTGACCCGGCCCGGCTTCGCCCAGACCCTGGTGGGGAGCATCTAATTTAATTCATATAAGTAGTCATATAAGCTCCCGTTCCCGTTCCCGACTGTCTGTCTGTCTGTCTGTCTGTCTGTCTGTCTGTCTGTCTGTCTGTCTGTCTGTCTGTCTGTCTGCCTGCCTGTCTGTCTGTCTGTCTGTCTGACCCGGCCCGGCTGCGCCCACCTGGTGGAGAGCATCTCATTTAAATCATATAAGTAGTCATATAAGCTCCCGTTCCCGTTCCCGACTATCTATCTGTCTGTCTGTCTGTCTATCTGTCTGTATGTCTGTCTGTCTGACCCGACCCGGCTTCGCCCAGCTCCTGATGGGGAGCATCTCATTTAATTCATGTAAGTAGTCATATAAGTTCCCGTTTCCCGACTATCTGTCTGTCTGTCTGTCTGTCTGTCTGTCTGTCTGTCTGTCTGTCTGTCTGTCTGTCTGTCTGTCTGTCTGTCTGTCTGTCTGTCTGTCCGTCCGTCCGTCCGTCCATCCATCCCTCCCTCCCTCTATGTCTGTCTGTCTGTCTGTCTGTCTGCCTGTCTGTCTAATCATTTATTGGTTGCAGTTAGAAAAACCTTAGATAAACGAAGACCAACTTACAAAAAGTATTAGAAAGAGCACTTGAAAGAAGTTTACATCTTCCCCCAACAATTAACTTGGGTAAATGGAGCGGCGGCAGCAGCAGCAGCAGAAGAAGAAAAAGGAGGAGTAGGAGGAGTGAGGAGGAAGAGGGAGGTGGAGGGAGGAAGAGGGAGGAGGAGGAGACAGGAGGAGGAGGGATTAGGGGGAGGGAGGAGGAGGAGAGGGAGGAGGAGCTAGGGGGAGGAGGGGGAGGAGGAGGATTGGGAAAAGGAAGGAGGAGGTGTGAGAAGGAGGGAGGGGGAGGAGGAGCGATGAGGCGGAGGGAGAAGGAGGAGGGAGGAGGAAGAGGGAGGAGGAGGAGGATGGAGGAATGAGGAGGAGGGAGGAGGAGAAGGGGGAGGGGGAGGAGAAGGGGGAGGAGGATGAGGGATGAGGAGGGAGGAGGAAGGAGGAGGTGTGAGAAGGAGGGAGGGGGAGGAGGAGCGATGAGGCGGAGGGAGAAGGAGGAGGGAGGAGGAAGAGGGAGGAGGAGGAGGAGGATGGAGGAATGAGGAGGAGAAGGGGGAGGAGGAGGGGGAGGAGGATGAGGGATGAGGAGGGAGGAGGAGAGAGGAGGAGGAGAAAGCAGGAGAAGGGAGGAGGAAGGAGGAAGGGGAGGGAGGAGGAGAGATTAGGAGGAGGAGGGAGGAGAGCGAGGAGGAGGGAGGAGGAGGAAGAGGGAGGAGGAGGAAGAGGGAGGAGGAGGGAGAGGGAGGAGGAAGAGGGTAGGAAGAGGAGGAGGAGGGGGAGGAGGATTATAACCATATGCCTGTAGATAACTGCAGCGAAAAGGTCCTCCTATTTGAGAAATATGCAACAACTTTACATATATAGCAATGCCATTAAAAGTTATGTCACCTCGCTATATATAAATTATAATGTAAATTAATATTAAGTAATATTAAGTTAATAACAAGAAGTGTATAACGTCAGTCAACTAAAGGACACAAGATGTATATATTGTCAGTCAACTAAAGGACATAAATTGTATATAAAGTCAGTCAACTATAGGACATCAGCTGTATATAAATTCAGTCAACTAAAGGACATAAATTGTATATAAAGTTAGTCAACTAAAGGACACCATATGTATATAAAGTCAGTCAACTAAAGGACACCAACTGTATATAAAGTGAGTCAACTAAAGGACACCATCTGTATATAAAGTGAGTCAACTAAAGGACACCAGCTGTATATAAAGTGAGTCAACTAAAGGACACCAACTGTATATAAAGTGAGTCAACTAAAGGACACCAACTGTATATAAAGTGAGTCAACTAAAGGACACCAACTGTATATAAAGTGAGTCAACTAAAGGACACCAACTGTATATAAAGTGAGTCAACTAAAGGACACCAGCTGTATATAAAGTGAGTCAACTAAAGGAAACCAACTATATAAAGTGAGTCAGCTAAAGGACACCAACTGTATATAAAGTGAGTCAACTAAACGACACCAACTGTATATAAATTCAGTCAACTAAAGGACACCAACTGTATATAAAGTCAGTCAACTAAAGGACACCAACTGTATATAAAGTCAGCCAACTAAAGGACACCATCTGTATATAAAGTTAGCCAACTAAAGGACACCATCTGTATATAAAGTTAGCCAACTAAAGGACACCATCTGTATATAAGTGAGTCAACTAAAGGACACCAGCTGTTTATAAAATCAGTCAACTAAAGGACACCATCTGTATATAAAGTCAGTCAACTAAAGGACACCATCTGTACATAAAGTCAATCAACTAAATTACCCTCTCACACGCGTATTATTGGGTACATGACATTACAGACAGAACTGACAATAGGCGGAGAGTCATCACCAGACATCATCATTACAGAGACCACGAGGACAGCGCTTATTGCCAGCATACATCTCTCTCAGGTCCGCCTGAAGAGCGGGCTACTGGACATGGTCATCTACTGGGACAGCTCTCTCTCAGGTCCGTGCCAAAGCTTATTAGCCTGGTGGACATGCCATGGAGCCAGTGGTCAAGAGGTGTCCATCTTAGCTGACGCCGACTGGGAGAGAAGGATCCTGCCTTCGTGGACCTGTAGTCCAAAGTACCAGCGCGGTTTTCCTCCGGAAATAATTCCGCCAACGCCTATCTTGAAAGGCGTCATGGGCAATTCCGGGCCAAGTGGCCGACGGTCGCCCTGGCACGTGGACTCTTCTTCATGAACGGGGAGTCCTTCTTCGTGAACGGGAGTCCTTCATGAACAGGACACCTTCTCTCTGAGCCGGAGTCAGTTGAGGTGGACAATTTTGACCACCTACATCATCATCATCATCATCATCATCATCATCATCATCATCATCATCATCATCATCATCATCATCTTCCACACATATATATATATATTAGCATCAGTTGAACAATGTTCCTGAATGCACAAGAGTTCGCTATCTGCCTTGTCTGCTTTGTGTGCGTGAGACTGAGCACTTCCGGGTTTGTCCGGTGGGCTACGGTTCTTAGAAACCCAGCGACTTATTTAAAACACAGAATTTCAAGGGGGTGACAATTAAAACATAAGAAGGCCTGCAACACGTGGTGTTGTGGCGGGTTTCACAGGGAGACTGAGCACCTGTAGATTTGTCCGTTTTGCTACATTGCTAGGGAACGAAATGAGGAGGAGGGAGGAGGGGAAGAGGAGGGGAGAAGAGGTGGAAGAGGAGGGGGAGGAGGATGGGGAGGGGAGGGGAGGGGGAGGAGGAAGAGAGGGAGGAGGAGGGTAGGAGGAAGTGGAGATGCGGGAGGAGGAGGAGGAGGAGAAGGAGAGGGAGGAGGAGGGGAGGGCGACTAGGAGGAGGATGGGAGAGAAGAAGGGGGAGGAGGAGGAGGAGGATTATAACGCATATGCCTGTAGATAACTGTAGCGAAAAGGTCCACCTATGTGAGAAATATGCAACAATTTTACATATATAGCAAAGTTATTAGAAGTTATGTCCCCTAGCTATATATACATTATAATGTAAATTAAAATATTAAATAATATTAACTAAATAACTGTTTGTACACTAAAAAAACTATGAAAGTTGGCAGCACGGGAATGAGAAGAAGATGTGTAGAAAATTTCATCTCAACCGGAAGGACCGTTCGCGAACGCATAACATACATACATAGATACCTACCTACCTACCTGCCTGCCTACCTGCCTGCCTGCCTGCCTGCCTGCCTGCACGCACGCACGCACGCACGCACGCACGCTCGCTCGCTCGCTCGCTCACTCACTCACTCACTCACACACACACACAAACACACACACACACACACACTCGTTCGTTCGTACGTACGTACGTACGTACGTACGTACGTACGTACGTACATACATACATACATGCATGCAGGCAGGCAGGCAGGCAGGCAGGCAGGCAGGCAGGCAGGCAGGCAGGCAGGCAGGCAGGCAGGCAGGCAGGCAGGCAGGCAGGCAGGCAGACAGACAGACAGACAGACAGACAGACAGACAGACAGACAGACAGACAGACAGACAGACAGACAGACAGACAGACAGACAGACAGACAGACAGACAGACAGACAGACAGACAGACAGACAGACAGACAGACAGACAGACAGACAGACAGACAGACAGACAGACAGACAGACATACATACATACATACATACATACATACATACATTGTGTTTTATAGATATAGATTAGTCTTTTATATTAATTTTATATTCATTTCTTATTGGTTTTTAGTATTAAAAGTATATTTTTTCGTATAGAATGTGTTTTTGGTATGCATTTTGGAGTGTTTTGGATCAAATTAATTGGATTTACATTGATTGTTTTCGGATAGATTATCGACGAAAACCGAGGTTCCACTGTATTACATGCTTAAGGTGCATGCAACTAACCGTATTACAATACCGTTTAACTGCTCGTATACACAGGTCTTAGTGAAAGGTAAGTTTATGGACTCACCAGGATGGCCAGTCGATGATCCTGGTCACTAGTATACTTCTGGTTGACTTTTGTCTCCATCCATCTCCAACGGCCCCAGGTCTCCTTAAGGAAATTACAAAGCTCATTATCATGACTAACACAACGAATATCACACCAATCTCCACGGACAGTCCCATGCGCCACACACTCCCCATAGACACGCTTCACTTTATCCTTCTGCTTGTCGTCGTCATAGAAGAACTCGACAGTTGTGTTCTCAGCTTCGTCATCATCAAAGACCACGTGGGTCGCAGTTCTAATCTTCAGCCTCGACCATTCCAAACGAGGCGTTGGCGAGTTCTTGCATTCGGGACAGGGGCAAGGTTTATTGGAACGTCTCTCGTTTCGGTAGACGTACTGCATGAAACCCGAGCCGACTCTCACAAAATTCTTGCCACGGTAGTTGTAGAAGGAGTAGCCTTTCGGTCGGTGCATGCTGGTGAACTTGGAGGTGATTCTCACTGTGAGATCTGCTTGTGCCCGTATGTACTTCACAATGTCCGGGTCTCTGAAAATATTATTAAACGTAAAACTTGAGAACCCTTGTTTCACGTCCTGAAATGTAATGAGTATATATGACTAAGATATATAATTTTACGTCTTGAAGCATATTGAGTACATTTATTTAGCATTTCCTTTACAGGACTTAGCTGTCAACACCAGCATCTTTCAGCTGTATGTTGATCTCTTGGCAAGATTACGCTCAGTAGTTTGCCATTGCTTTCTGAGCGGCCGGCTCAGTATCCCGCAAGTCACGAGCGGGGGTCGAACCGCCTCAGCTCTCGCTCCGCTACGAGACTCTGCGTGATAAACGGGATTACAGAGAGAAAGTGTTGTAACCCCACAGCCAGAGAGACCGGCATTGAGTACATAGAACGTGGATATATAATTGTACGTCTTGATGCGTTTTGAGCACGTAGACCTAGGATATGTAATTACACGTTTTGGAGTGTATTGAGCATATTTTTTCCCCGCATATCCTTTACAGGACATCGCTGTCAACATCAGCATCTTTCAGCTGATTGTTGATTTCGTGGCAAGATTATGGTCAGTAGTTTGCCATTATTTTCTGAGCGACCGGCTCACATACCCCTAAGTTATCGACGCGGCTAGAACCGCCACCGATTCTCGCGTACGTCACGTTACTCACGAAAGTATACGGGATTACGGAGAAAGTCGCTAACTCCTAGGCTAAGGAGGCCGGCATTGAGCATATAGGACTAAGATACTGAATTTTAAAGAACAATCGATGTCCGAAGGGAGGTGTGGCCAATATATTTTGTTAGTTCACTCGATGGTCAAGATCGGCGATTGTGGCGTGGGGGTTTAGTGATCGTAGTGTCACGATTCCCCGATATACCGAATCAAGGGGTGGAAATCAACTGCTGACAATTTGGGAGCAGACCGCTTTGCATTCATGTCGATGATATGAGCGGCAGTTGTTCACAGGGCAATGGCAAACTACTGAAGGTAAAATTTCCAAGTAAATTACAAACACACAATAAATGTAAGGGAAACGAAATAACTGTGGTCTGTAAAGTTGCTCTTCCGCTAGTGTTTTTCTAGGCCAGAAGGTTTGCCTAGATAGTTCTTATTCGGCTGTCATCTTGGAGTATGTGATGTGCTGTCTGCGGCGTTAATCCACATGTGCACATGACTGATTCGCCAAACTGAGTTTTGTATAAGCGTGGTTGCATAATCGATTGTTTTCCGTTCTGAGGAGCAGAATTGTGATTTGTTCTTATTCTGTGCATAATATGGTAATTGTACTGTGCTAGTGCTTGTGGCTTTCTCGTTGATTTGATTATTCTTTTATTTTGGTGGTATGTGACAGGTACATCAGGCTGCTCGTATGTTTCACCTTCTTGAGCTAGCTGATCAACTCTCTGGCTTCCAGGCACTCTACAGTGAGACAGTATGCACAGTATGGTGACCTAATGCTGGCTGCCAAGTTCAGACAGTAGTGTGGACACTGCTGGAAAAGTTCTAGACTTGAGCACCTGACGTACTGATTGTGCGCCTGTCAGTAATACCACAAGTTATAGATCATGATTGGTGTTCAGTAATTTCTCTGTTGCTAACTTGATTGCCTGGATTTCTGAATCATAGTTATGTCAGTACTTTCCTGTTGGTACTTTGTTGGCCGTATCCCTTGTATTATTTGAGTATTCTATGTACCCTCCCGCTCCTCCATTTCTAACAGCGTTCGTTACTGACCCATCTGTGTAGACTCAGACCCAAAGGTTCTATGGATATTCCTCATTAAGAAAACAGACAGTGGATGTTCTGCATTGTTATTGCTTTGCTCTTCCTTGTTAAATATTCTTCCCACTTGTGTCTTTATGTGTGATGGTCTTCTATGTGCCTCTCATCGCGAAGATCGTTCCGGTGTAGTTTTCAGAGTGGACCAACTGCTGTTAGATCACTGGTTTGTCTGGCCTGGTTGATAACACTGCTTCCGTCAACCACCCTATTGCTATATTGTGATATTGATTCTTCATAGGTTGACCTTGTTCATCGAGAAATGTTTCTGCTTGTATTAGCTTCTTCCAGTAGGCCTTACTCAGATTTGACTGAGCTAGTGTGTAACAGTAGAAGGTATTTAATTACTTTCTGCTACCGTCGAATGTTGGGCTGCATTCACCAAACCTGACACCTTACATTGTGCCAATGACTTTGGCCAAGCAGCGCGATTGGGGGGTAACAAGCCTTATCCTTATCCTAAAGCTAATCCACACGAAAATATCCGTCCATTGCACTGGACGTAGTAGCACATGAATGGACTACACATGAGTTCAAAGCGAGCGAATGCAACCAGGATTTAAAATGTCCCCAGAATACGTTAACAAACAACAACAAAGATGGACCTGTAGTGAGTTGTCATATTTAAGAAAAGAGATCAACTTCAGGCTGAAGAACACGACAGGACAGATCTGGTTCAACTTACCTATAAACCTCGGGCAGGTGCTCCAAACTGAACTCATTGACCGGAATAAAGTTCTCGTGACCTGGGTTCTTGTCGCAATCAACCAGGAGGCGATGGAGGTCAGCCTCTCCCCCAAAACTACACTCCGTCTCGTGGTAACCTGGAAGTTAAGAATACATTATCATTTTTAACCAGGCCTATGGTAACTGCCATGAAGTAGCAGTACACATAGTTTATATTACCTTCTTTCACAGGCCAAGCCACTGAATAATGAGCCAAGGCTATCAAATATTAATTATTATTCAGGCAGCTCTGTCACATTAAGAATATAGAACTACTTAATCACCGCCGTGATTCCATCCTATTTGAATCAGTACTGTTACGATGTCACTGTTTAACTCTGTTTACGCCCTTTCACATCATGCTTATACCCAAACTGTATATTCATATCTATAATAATTTTACATTTTTCAGTTAGATTGTGCCCATATCTGGCTTTACAATTCCCGATGTACTATCAAAACACTTGACACATTAGTTATTTAGTTACCTAGCTAGCTAGTTAGTTAGTCAGTCAGTCAGTCAGTCAGTCAGTCAGTCAGTCAGTCAGTCAGTCAGTTAGTTAGTTAGTTAGTTAGTTAGTTAGTTAGTTAGTTAGTTAGTTAGTTAATTGGACAGGTCATCCTCGTTGCGCATCGAACCATGCAGTCCATAATTACTCACATCACTTCCTCTGTAATTCTTCTTGTACGCGGACGTAGCGCTCCTGTTTCTTGCCATTCCTCATTTTAAATACTTTTGTGCCAACAGAAAAGATTTACCAAATCAACAAGGAAGCCACCAACACCATCATAAGGTGATTACCATTTTATGGGTGGACCAGAAGACACCATTATTATACGCCTCAGAACAGGGCACAGTCGACTGGGCAACCACAGGTATACACAATTCAAGGTTGGCGCATCAGCCATGTGCACATATGGATTGGGGGATCAGACAGCAGATCACATACTCCAAGACTGCCCAAACTACGACATATCTAGGCGAACCTTCTGGACTAGAAACACAACAGTGGGACAAACACTCTATGGACCACTGAGTTAACTAAAAAGACAGTGACGTTTATACAAGAGACAACATTGCTGATACAGAGCTAAAGAAGAATACGGTTGTGCCCATTATTATTATTATTATTATTATTATTATTATTATTATTATTATTATTATTATTATTATTATTATTATTATCGTTGTTGTTTTTTTACATTGTGATTTCCGTTGTCCGGATTGCCGTTCGTTGTAATGTATGTACACCGTGGCTGTTTATTATCTCTCTTTTTCACATACCTGTTTTCATTTTGTATGCTATATAGAACCCATTTTGTATGCTTTATAGAACCCATTTTGTATGCTATATAGAACCCATTTTGTATGCTATAAAGAACCCATTTTGTATGCTATATAGAACCCATTTTGTATGCTATATAGAACCCATTTTGTATGCTATATAGTGTCGTGTCCTCCTTTAAAGTGTCGTCCCTGGAGTGAAGAGAGTCAACACCCACATTATAATATTTTTTTCCTATCAATATCCTGGAGAATCCACCAGCTTCCGTCCAACACACTCCATCAGCCCGTAGACACCTTTTCCTATCACTCTCTCACTGTCGTACTATGCCCCCTCTCATACTTCCCCAACGCAACATACTCAACAACTCTTGCTTCTAAAAATTAATAAAGATTAATTTATTAAAAGAAAAGTGTAACGTATATGAGACGTGTATGCGAAGAAAATGTGTGACGTGTTCTATAAAGTGTGTAGAATCGGACTCTCAGACAACAACCCAGTCAGCTCATCCTAGCAAGGCTAGACTACAGCACGTTACATCAGAACAGGTACATCTCACCCAGTGCCGAAACCATCTTGCCGGATACTGACTTGCCTCTAAAGACCTCTGGTAATCCCATTTCATGATCATCCGAAATAGACACCGGTGGTAATAACAGTTAATCATGGACCGGTTGCACCCTACACAATGTACGTTCCTATCGTTCCTAAAGAATGCACAAGTCCTTTGTAGTGTGTACACAGTTATTAATGTTATTTGTTAATGTACTTGATCCTAACTCGTGTCTATCTAGCCTCAAGTATCATGTCTTGTGTTCTATTACACGAGATTATATCACACTATGTAACTATTATAATTAATGTTCTCGGTTAGTTACTACTGTCTGATGCTGTGTGGTGCATCAACAATCATCACCCCTCTTAGGTGAATCATCTTCCTTCTAGCTTTAGTTACGTTCTGTACGAAACTTTATTGACTGTTCAACTGGTGTTCTTCCGAATGGGATTTAAACCTTTCCTAAAACCTTGTTGAGTTGCCTCGGATCTGGTAGGGAACCTTAAATGGCACTACTGCAGTCCTATCAATTATATCTACATCTGCCATGATAGGCACGTGTAAAATTAAGTCACTAATTAACACACGGTAGACATTATTCCATCAGAACCACAGTGCCCTTGCACTCCCGCCTAGAGCCACATTTTCAAGTCCCCCAGTTGGCCCCAACTCGGGTTTATATGGCAAACTCCCAAAGTTGGCCACGTGACGTTATCCTTTATGCCCACACCGGTGGCACATTGGGCAGATCATCCCCTGTCAGGGATCCATCCCCCCTGGCTCCATCAATGTTAGATTTGTCATCACTGGTTTTGACATCCAAAACAATCTAGAGAGTTACTGTAGAGTTCCAACAAAGGGTTTCGATACCAAGCTGCCAATCATGGTTTCCCAAACAACCTTACATTGTGCACGTGACGTTGTTGATGTCCGGCAGGTGTTCCACTGTTTCCAATAACAAGCCCTCAACTTTCTGTCATGTGATGACAGTCAAAACCGCCATTCCGTCTGATGTCCGGAACTATAGATGACAGACGGAACTATTCCATATCCTGAGCGGGCAAGGCTATGTGATTCTAACTGTTTATGAACTGCCAACGCGGTGTATCCATTCCTCTCACTCACCACCAAATGTGTATATGTGCTGACCCGATGTAACCCGTGCAGCTGTGTTTACTCTGTTAGTACGACTGTTGTGGCCTAGAAAATATACGCCAAGCAAACGTCGGTATTATCATTATCTGGTTAACTCATGGCGATCTCGTGAGAGTAGTCCATCTCACTCTTCTCCACCGTGAGTTTAATCCAGATGATTCATTCTTCTTCTTCCGGAGCTGGGTGTCTTGACAAGAAGTCCGCTCCAACATTTTCCTTCCCAGGAATGTACTCCACTGTGAAATTATAAGGTTGAAGTAACAACGACCACCGCATCAAACGGGCGTTGAGCTTTGAGAAGTAGCTAGGAACATCAGGGGCTGATGATCCGACTGGACTCGAAACTTAACTCCATACAAATATGGCTGGAATTTTTGCACTGCCCATACGAGAGACAAGCACTCTCTCTCGACAGTTGAATAATTCCTCTCCGCCTGTAGAAGTTTCTTACTTGCGTTTCAAAACCAAAGCATCGTCTTTTCCTTCCTGTAACAAAGCGGCTCCAATTCCAATCGCACTCGCATCCGTTCTCAACACAAATGGTTTTGAAAGGTCAGGGAGCTGTAATACAGGTTTGCTGACCAAGGCCTCCTTTAACTGACTATAGGCATTCTCACATTCTGGTGTCCAATTGATTTGATCCGGGAATCCCTTTTTCAAGGTTTCCGTCAATGGAGCTCCCAATTCAGTGAAATGTGGGATAAATTTGTGGTAGAACCCACACAACGAGAGAAAAGATAGCACATCCTTCTTCGTTTTTGGCCTTGGTGCATTTCTGATTTTCTCCAGGTTCTTTTCTTCCGGGACAATGTGTCCTGGAGTGATGGTGTGACCTAGAAATTCCAGAGTCTGGTAACCAATTATGCACTTGGTTGGACGAGCAGTAAGCCCTGCTTCCTTGAGCCTATTAAACACTCTCTCCAAGGATTGTAAGTGGTCATTCAAGCTGTCACTGGAAATCAGAATATCATCCATGAATGAGATGATGGGTGGATCCTGTAACGGATCTAGTAAAGTCCTCATCATGCGTGTAAACATACTAGGTGCATTGCTGAGTCCAAAGGGCATGACTTTGAATTCGTAGTGTCCACTGGGTATACTGAAAGCCAACAGTGGTCGAATCTCCTGTTTGACTGGTATCTGATAGTAACCCCGACTCAGATCCACCTTTGAAAAGTACCGAGCCTTATGGAGCCTAGCGAATAACTGAGTTGGATTCGGCAAAGGTTCCACCTGAAATTGTGTGTGACTGTTCAGAAGTCGGTAGTCTATACACAACCGGTGTTCTCCACTTGGTTTCCGTAACAAAACTACCCCTGCATTGTATGGGGATGTGGATGGTGCAATCACGTCATCCTCCAGCAGTTTCTGTATTTCTTCCTCCAGGGCCTTTTCTTTAGAGAATGGCACTGGGTAAACCTTTTGACGAACAGGCTCCTGTGTGGTCAAAGTCATCTCGAACTCAACCAATCTCGTTCGTCCTGGTTTATCAGTCAGTATCTCCTTATGAGACTTGAGAACCTGGGTTATTCTTTCCCTCTCCTGGGAGGTCAGATCAGGGTTCACTTGCACATCCCTATAGGTTTCCTGGTGTACCAAGGGATATTCCCTGCCCTCGCTGGTTCCCACTTCCGTCTCCACTGCAACTGCCATTGCCATGAGGTGAGCTGCCTTGTCTCCGGGTCTCTCTTCGTATTTCCGCAAGAGATTGATATGGAAAATCTTCGACTTTCCCCGGATCAGGATCTGATAGTTGATTCTGGATATCACCCTTTCCACGGGAAATGGTCCTTGCCAACCTATCTCCAGTTTGTTGTTTCCCGTTGGGAGTAGCAACAAGACTTTGTCTCCCACCTCTATAGATCTTTCTTTAGACCTACGGTTGTAATAAGCCGCATGTCTTTTCCTGGCCTTTTTCAAGTTTTGATTTGCCAGAGTCCATCCCTTGTGGAGTTTTTCTTTCAGTTCCTCCACGTATTTATAGGATGAGATCACTTCTTCTGACGTCCCCTCTTCAGTCCAACTCCTCAACATGGCTTCCAACGGTCCTTTGATTGGACGACCAAACAGCAACGTAGCGGGTGGTAGTCCTGTTGAGCCATGAGGAACTTCCCGATAGGCAAAGAGTGCTGCTGGGATATATTCATCCCACCTATCAGGTTTTTCCTGCGCTAGTTTCCTGAGCATTGTCATCAACGTGCCGTTGAAACGCTCTACTTGTCCATTGGCTTGAGGGTGGTAAGGGCTGGTATGTATGTGGTTCGAGTGGAACACCCTAAATACCTCCTCCATGAGTTTTCCACAAAACTGAGATCCATTGTCCGTCAGAATTTGATCCAGAAAGCCTAATCTGGTAAAGGCCTCCATCAGTGCGTCCACCACTCGTTTCGAGTCAATCGTGGTCAACGGTATAGCCTCACCCCACATTGTACAGCAATCCACCATTGTGAGTATATACATGTTCCTCTTCCTAGTCCTGGGAAGTGGACCCACGATATCGATGGCTACCCTCTCGAAAGGAGAGTTCATGATGGGCATCTCACCCAACACCACCGGTGCTGTCCAGTGTTTCGGTGCCACCCTCTGGCACTCAGGGCATGACTTCACATACCGACGCACATCATCTGTCATTCCCGGCCAATAGTAATGGCAGGAAATCCGCTGCATGGTGGCGGCAATACCCATGTGTCCACTAAAGGAGATGGTATGCCCCATATGAAGAATCTGGGACCGGTGAGCTTTCGGGACGACCAACTGACCGTATAGGTTGTCTCCCCTTCCTGCTCTCCTGTAGAGTATCCTATTCTTCATGTAGTACTGTCCCCGTCCTGGTGGATCAGCACTTTTCTGCAGCTTTCTGTAGCAAGGACGTAAAGTATCATCCTCACTCTGGGCAGTTCGTAGCTCCCCCGGCATTGGGTTAGTCACAATTGCGTCTGCCTCTTCCGTTTTCGTCTGAGAGCGAGTCTGCATTGCTCCCATATGGATTGGCTCCCTGGGCATTCCCAGAAAGACATACCGGCAACCTAGGATGACTGGAAAAATGGGATCGGTCAATACCGCGGCCTTGATGGTGCCGGTGACGTACCTTGACCGAATCTCCACATTAGCAATAGGCAACTTCATGACTACAGCACTCTTCTGTGCAGGCTGTATCTCCATGGTTTCACCTGTGAATTGTTCTGGATGTACCAGATCCGCAGAAATCACGGCCTCTTCGTCCAGTCCTGTGTCGTATAAACACTCCACTTGACGACCGTTAACCTCTACCAATTCCACTACAGGTGGTTTTTCCTGGTCTGAAGTCTCTTCCTCGGCCTCGACCTGTTCGGTGGGCTCCACCTTAGGTTTCCCGGGGCACACGACGAATTGAGTGTCTCCTGACTTTCCCCTGCAGTCAATAGCATTGTGCGTATTCGACTTGCATTGGTTGCAAAATGTCCCTGTCCTATATTTTCTATTGCCGGACTTGAGTGAGCTCTCCTGGTGGCGAGCTTCCTTGTTGACCTTGACATTTTCCGTGACAACCTCCTTGGAAGTCACTTGACATGCTGCGAAGTGAGGGTTCTTAGCCTTCGATTTGCAGTCCCTCGTATTGTGAGAGGGTGACTTACAAATTGAACACCACTTCTCCGACCACGGTCGTTTTGGCGTAGAGCTTGAAGTGCTCTTGCTTCCCTCCTTCTTCTTCTCTGAATTATCCTCTGATTTTTGCACATAAGGTTCCCACTTTTTGGTTCCTGAGTTTTTGGCTTTCTTCTTTGATGTTTCTCTTGACTTTTGGTGTTGGTGGAAAGGTTCTCCCCTGCCTCCCCATGTACCTCGACGAACCGTTCTGCTAATTTAGTCACGAGGTCAATACGTTCCGCTCCTTGTTCTCCCAGGAACGTCCTGAGAGGTTTAGACATTTGCTTCTTCAGCTGTTCGACCACCATGAGATCTCCCAGACTCTCATAGTCATGTGCGAACCCAGCCAAATCCATCCACTTATGGAGATAAGATTTTAGACGCAAACTGTAGGCAGCAAACAACTCTCCCGGTTCTCGTTTCGCTGCTCGAAATTTTTTCCGGTAGGTATGTGACGTAACCTCAAATCGTTTTAGCAGAGCCGTCTTTAATTCGTCGTAATTGTTCTCATGTCCTGGTGGCAGGCGAGAATAAACCTCGTATCCGGTCCCACGTAAACCCTGGGATAGCTTGAGATTCCATTTGTTACGCTCCAGACCCATAGCAACTGACTTAGCCTCGAAGCGTTGAAGGTACTGGTCAATCTTCTCTTTGTCCTCCTCGTAGACCGCCAAAGGAAACTTCATAGCATGGTACCCATGTCCACCTACTGGTGTTGAGCCTGGGATGGAGGAACCTCCAACTGCTCCCTCAGTTTCTCCATTAGATTGACTCTTGAGCTCGAGTTCCCGCATCCGGTACTCGTGCTCCCTCTTTTGTGCTTCCTGTTCAGCTTCTAATTTCCTAGCTGCTTGCTCAGCTTCAAATTTCCTAGCTGCTTGCTCAGCTTCAAATTTCTTAGCTGCTTGCTCAGCTTCCAATTCCATCGTTCTCAATTCCAACTCGGCCTTTCGATCTTCCCTTTCTGCTTGACGATACTCTCTCTCCACTTCCTGTATGTAAATCGTTAGAGCAGACCCCGACAATCCCATGTCTTCCCCCTTTGCCCTAATTCTAACGTGCTTAATTTAGGGGTGGCCATAATACAGAGAGGTAAGCTAGCAGGTCTAGTACAATATAACTGCAAATTACTATACAGATATATGAACAAGTACTATAAATCTAGATATTACCACACACAGCACATTCACTCAGTGACAAGAGTAGAATCAGGACCACAGACCTATGCAGACGTGTGAAGTGTGAACAGGTAAGATATTAGTCCTAACCCCTATCCACATTCACTCTCGCTGGATTCTCCAAAATGATATCTCCCTCTTATAACTAAGGATCCCGTGTCAAAAGACCCCGTTGTCAGAAGATCCCACTGTCAAAGGTTCCTGCTTGCAGGAGATCTCGCTGTCCAAGGATTCCGTTTACGGGAGATCCCGCTGTCCAAAGATCCCGTTTACAAGAGATCCCGCTGTCCAAGGATCCCGTTTACGAGAGATCCCGCTGTCCAAAGATCACGTTATCGAGCCCCCAATAATGTCGTGTCCTCCTTTAAAGTGTCGTCCCTGGAGTGAAGAGAGTCAACACCCACATTATAATATTTTTTTCCTATCAATATCCTGGAGAATTCACCAGCTTCCGTCCAACACACTCCATCAGCCCGTAGACACCTTTTCCTATCACTCTCTCACTGTCGTACTATGCCCCCTCTCATACTTCCCCAACGCAACATACTCAACAACTCTTGCTTCTAAAAATTAATAAAGATTAATTTATTAAAAGAAAAGTGTAACGTATATGAGACGTGTATGCGAAGAAAATGTGTGACGTGTTCTATAAAGTGTGTAGAATCGGACTCTCAGACAACAACCCAGTCAGCTCATCCTAGCAAGGCTAGACCACAGCACGTTACATCAGAACAGGTACATCTCACCCAGTGCCGAAACCATCTTGCCGGATACTGACTTGCCTCTAAAGACCTCTGGTAATCCCATTTCATGATCATCCGAAATAGACACCGGTGGTAATAACAGTTAATCATGGACCGGTTGCACCCTACACAATGTACGTTCCTATCGTTCCTAAAGAATGCACAAGTCCTTTGTAGTGTATACACAGTTATTAATGTTAATTGTTAATGTACTTGATCCTAACTCGTGTCTATCTAGCCTCAAGTATCATGTCTTGCGTTCTATTACACGAGATTATATCACACTATGTAACTATTATAATTAATGTTCTCGGTTAGTTACTACTGTCTGATGCTGTGTGGTGCATCAACAATCATCACCCCTCTTAGGTGAATCATCTTCCTTCTAGCTTTAGTTACGTTCTGTACGAAACTTTATTGACTGTTCAACTGGTGTTCTTCCGAATGGGATTTGAACCTTTCCTAAAACCTTGTTGAGTTGCCTCGGATCTGGTAGGGAACCTTAAATGGCACTACTGCAGTCCTATCAATTATATCTACATCTGCCATGATAGGCACGTGTAAAATTAAGTCACTAATTAACACACGGTAGACATTATTCCATCAGAACCACAGTGCCCTTGCACTCCCGCCTAGAGCCACATTTTCAAGTCCCCCAGTTGGCCCCAACTCGGGTTTATATGGCAAACTCCCAAAGTTGGCCACGTGACGTTATCCTTTATGCCCACACCGGTGGCACATTGGGCAGATCATCCCCTGTCAGGGATCCATCCCCCCCCCCCTGGCTCCATCAATGTTAGATTTGTCATCACTGGTTTTGTAATCCAAAACAATCTAGAGAGTTACTGTAGAGTTCCAACAAAGGGTTTCGATACCAAGCTGCCAATCATGGTTTCCCAAACAACCTTACATTGTGCACGTGACGTTGTTGATGTCCGGCAGGTGTTCCACTGTTTCCAATAACAAGCCCTCAACTTTCTGTCATGTGGTGACAGTCAAAACCGCCATTCCGTCTGATGTCCGGAACTATAGATGACAGACGGAACTATTCCATATCCTGAGCGGGCAAGGCTATGTGATTCTAGCTGTTTATGAACTGCCAACGCGGTGTATCCATTCCTCTCACTCACCACCAAATGTGTATATGTGCTGACCCGATGTAACCCGTGCAGCTGTGTTTACTCTGTTAGTACGACTGTTGTGGCCTAGAAAATATACGCCAAGCAAACGTCGGTATTATCATTATCTGGTTAACTCATGGCGATCTCGTGACATATAGAACCCATTTTGTATGCTTTATAGAACCCATAACACTGTGTTACCGTGAAACATGGACAGTATGCAGACAAGCTGAGCAAGACATCTAATGGCAACTGATATGTATAATACTTAATAGTTTCTGAAGAAAACGCACAGATTGCCATGGGCAGGCAGAAACAAGGAATGAAACATCTTTCAAGAAACAAATAAAAGTCACATTTAAATAAGTTTATTTTAAAACTAATTGATTAGAAAAATTAGACGTAAATAGTAAAGCTATTGAGGGCACATTATTAAATGGGGAAAAAACAAATAAACAAACTAAATAATTAGCGACTAGTTGCAAACTTGTTGGGGAAAATGCAATGTTTAAACAGAAAGATAAATACATGGAACGATTGGCCAATGGCATGATGGGAACAAAAGCTCAGACCTGATTCAAAACTGGTGAGCGTATGAGATTGGCCAATGGCATGATGGGAACAAAAACTCAGACCTGATTCAAAACTGGTGAGCGTATGAGATTGGCCAATGGCATGATGGGAACAAAAACTCAGACCTGATTCAAAACTGGTGAGCGTATGAGATTGGCTAATGGCATGATGGGAACAAAAACTCAGACCTGATTCAAAACTGGTGAGCGTATGAAATTGGCCAATGGCATGATGGGAACAAAACCTCAGACCTGATTCAAAACTGGTGAGCGTATGAAATTGGCCAATGGCATGATGGGAACAAAAACTCAGACCTGATTCAAAACTGGTGAGCGTATGAAATTGGCCAATGGCATGATGGGAACAAAAACTCAGACCTGATTCAAAACTGGTGAGCGTATGAAATTGGCCAATGGCATGATGGGAACAAAAACTCAGACCTGATTCAAAACTGGTGAGCGTATGAAATTGGCCAATGGCATGATGGGAACAAAAACTCAGACCTGATTCAAAACTGGTGAGCGTATGAGATTGGCTAATGGCATGATGGGAACAAAAACTCAGACCTGATTCAAAACTGGTGAGCGTATGAAATTGGCCAATGGCATGATGGGAACAAAAACTCAGACCTGATTCAAAACTGGTGAGCGTATGAGATTGGCCAATGGCATGATGGGAACAAAAACTCAGACCTGATTCAAAACTGGTGAGCGTATGAAATTGGCCAATGGCATGATGGGAACAAAAACTCAGACCTGATTCAAAACTGGTGAGCGTATGAGATGGCGAACAATGACCACTTAAGCCTTCACATGATACACGATGATGATAAATAGGCTCCATGGGTGTAAAACGACCCTTTAATTTCTGAATACAGTGACCCAACCTAAAATAGGAAAGAGGAAATTTTCTGGGAAGTAAATCGGCTGGCCTGTCATTAGAGCCACATCATCCACCCAGTGCCGATTGGTGTATAATAATATGGTGCTAGCACCGTGCCCTCAGCGCGCCTCTAGGCGTGGAAATGGCTCACTTTACTTGAGTTAGCTTAGAGGCAGAAGACAGGAAACGCACTAGAGTAAGGCCAACGCAGTCCTGTAACAGGAATGTCTGAGGACAAGAGTGGGCGACTAACACCCAAGCATAGCAAAACAGCCACCTGTCTGGACGGCATGAAACTGCAGTCAAATAGGGAACGCAACTTCCAAGAATAAGTTTAGAACAGGTCACAGATGTGGAATGGAGGAATGTCATATTTCAGTGGTTCTCAACCGGTGGGGAATCCCCCCCCCCCGGGGAATTTGAGGGTTTCCATGGGGGGGGGGGGGGAATGAAGACATTGTCAAATTGGCTTCAGGACCACACAAAACATGATCGGGATATTAAGCGTACTCGTGACGTTAAATCCCACGATTATTTCAAGATCGCGTTAATACAAGAACCGATTACTTGATATTGTTTTCCCTCCATAATATACGGTTCTTTTCCTTCTACCTAGCCTCTATGATTTAGGTTGCCGTATTTTACCAGAGATTTTATTTGTGGTAACTTACGTTTTTTTTTCGTTATTGCTTCTCCGTTTTAATGAGGTTTAGAGTACTCACCATGTTAAATTTTCCGATTATTTCAAGATCGCATTAAAACAGAAACCGATTACCGAGATCCCTCCATTGTTTACGAATCTACACGTCTCAGCTTTTCAAATTATTATTTTTGCGGAGGTAAGGAGACTGTCTTTTTAAGACGTAAGTTGACTCGTGGATATATATACTGTTGATGTCTTGGCAAGTTTTATGTTCAGTGGTTTGCTATTGCTTTCTGAACGTCCGGCTCACATACTTTTCCATAAGAAACTGATGCAACGCGATCTGCTGGCGAATCTTGCGCAGCTGTGTTTCGTACCTGGGTATACGGGATTACGAACAGCGTCCTTAACTCCTTCATCAGGGAGACTGGCATATATATATATATATATATATATATATATATATATATATATATATATATATATATATATATATATATATATATATGAGTGCGCATGTGTTTGTATGAGTATATATATATATATATATATATATATATATATATACCACCGTCTCCGTGGCCTAAAGGCTTGCCAGCGGTGACCGATTTAACAGCAGACCACATCGTGCTGGGGTTTTAGCGTGTTGGTATTGGAGCCGGTCGTTCAGAAGTCAATGATAAACTACTGAACGTAAAACTTGCCCAGACATCAACAACAGCAGTAAAATGCTGGTGTTGACAGCGATGTACTGTAAATAGGATATGCAATATAATTGTGTGTGTGTGTGTGTGTGTGTGTGTGTGTGTGTGTGTGTGTGTGTGTGTACATATGTGCGTGTGGGTGTGTATACACGTCTGTGGGTGTTTATGTGTGTTGATCTTGACTTTATCGTTTTTATATTTATAGAATCTGAAGCCCATGGTGAGTGTCAAGAAACGAAAGTATGACCTGTCTTATTTGAATTATCGATTCACAAATATCGTCATCAACGGAGAAGAACGACCTCAGTGTGTTATTTGTAATTAAAGTTTGTCAAATGAATCTATGAAACCGGCACAGTTGAGGAATCATTTGTTGAATGTTCATCCTCAATACAAGGACAAGGACAAACCCTATTTTGCACTTCTTGGGAATGCTGTCAAAAGAATGAGACTGGATTTAACAGGGGTATTCCAAGAAACAAACCAAAAGGTTACTGAAGCTTCCTATGTCGTAACACTGGAGATAGCGAAGCAGAAAAAACCACATACAATAGGGGAATCTTTGATCAAACCTTGTTGTCTCAAGATGGTGGAAATTGTGTTGGGAAATGAATCAGAGAAGAAACTTGCAGCGGTTTCACTATCAAACGACACTGTTCAAAGGAGAATCAGCGATATGGCCAATGACATCAAGGATCAAGTTGTGCAAGAGATCAAGTCTGCAGCATTTGGGCTCTATTCAATTCAAATTGATGAATCGACTGATGTGGCATCGTGTTCACTGTTGATAATGTTTGCAAGGTATGTGCATTCAGGATCATTTAAAGAAGAACTTCTTTTTTGTTCTTCTCTTGAATCAACTACCATGGCCTCTGATATTTTGGAAAAGGTTTCATCTTCCTTGAATCAGAAAATCTTTTATGGGATAATATGTGTGGGTGCTGTACAGATGGAGCACCAGCTATGTTGGGGACCAAATCAGGATTTCAAGTTAGTGTGAAGAAACGTGCCCCAAAAGTGAAAGGCATTCATTGCATGATCCACCGTCAAGCACTCTCCTCCAAAACACTTCCAGCACCTTTGGGGAAGGTTTTGGATCAAACCGTTCAGATAGTGAATTTTATCAAAGGAGGAGCTCTCAACTCACGGCTTTTTAAGCAGTTATGCGTTGACATGGATGCAGGCCACCATTTGCTTCTTTTCCAAAACAAATGTTCGATGGCTGTCAAGAGGTAATGTAACTGCGCGAGTATATGAGAGACGAGCTCAAATTATTTTTTGAAGTTCAGGGTAAGATGGACTTTTTCGCCTGTCTGGATGATGAGGAATGGATCATACGCCTTGCCTATTTAGTTGATATTTTTGAGCAGTTGAATAAACTCAATCTTCAGATGCAAGGAAGGAATACAAATATCATACAATTTGTGGATGCTTGAGAGCTTTTATGAGCAAGCTGGAAAACTGGAAAAGAAAGGTCAATATGACAAATGTTGCAATGTTTGAGAAGCTGTCATCCGTTCTCGTTGTTGATGGGAAAGACAAAGTACTTCCACAATTTGAAAAAAATGAAATTGTGCAGCATTTGACAGCGATAGAAAATGAATTTGAGCGATATTTTCCTGAACGTAGTGATGATGAGCTGGATTTGGTGCGAAACCCATTCAAATTGTCAGTTGAAAAAGTTTCTGATGATTGTCAAGATGAATATCTGGAGCTAAAAAATTATTCGGGGGCAAGGGATGTGTTCAGTGAGAAACCAATCACGGAATTTTGGCCTTTAATGTGCGGTTCATACCCAAATGTGGCAGAAAAAGCAATCCGTGCATTGCTTCCATTTGCGTCAACATATCTTTGTGAGTCAGGCTTTTCAGCTCTACTAGAAATTAAAAACGAAACGACGCAACAGATTAGATGTTGAAAACGATCTCCGTTGTGCCCTTTCAAGCACTCCTCCGCGTATTTCAGAATTGCTGCGGGAGAAACAATCACAGTGTTCTCATTGATTACAATTTTCATTTAAATTACGAATCTACGATATCCAGGTTTTGTAATGAGCGTTTTGTTTGATGAAGCCCAATTTTCTGGCGTCCTGGTGTTTCAATTACAATTCTTTGACGTTTTAAATGTTTGTTTATTGTAGTATGATTAATGTGGTGTTTTAATAAAATATTGCGAATGTAAAAATGCTTCTATTTAAGTTTTAATATCCATCAGCATATTCATTTGCTATTAACTGTAGAAAACTACACTATAAAATGTATCTTTACATGTGAAGGTTATGTACAACTATGGAAGAAAATAAGTATTTTCACTATTATAGGCATGTTATTTTTAATGCACCTTTTGAAGCTGACAATTTTGGAAAGTTGGAAAAGGGGGGGGGGGGGAATGAAGTTCTGAAAATATGCTAAAGGAGGGCACGGGTCAAAAAAGGTTGAGAACCACTGCCATATTTGTTTCGTTCACTCGCTTTTGAACTCGAGCGTAGTCCAAACACGTACTACTAGTAGTTGCCATACTACGGAGCGCACCGGACTGATTTTTGCTGGTGGGTTAACTTTCCCTATTACCAGAGCTTTTCGCCATTAGGCGATTCACTCCAACTTCTGAGGTACCTGTACTTACACTCCCAAGTCAAGGACGAGAAATGCCATGTTCATAAACTGCATGTCGGTTTACAGAGTGAATCACATGACATTAAATGACATCTATTTTACGCGTTCCTAACCTCATCAACTGAATCACTTCTATGCTTATGCTGCTGGCACCTTATCGTCTTGATAGACAATAGTTTGTTACACTGTGTTTCTAGCACTACAACTCAAGGAGGTTGCCATGAGAGGGATACGAGAAACAGAGCAAGTGTGTAAAACGATGTCACTAAGACACGAGTTGAGAAATCAACCGAACACCGGGGCACGACTGGGCGGAGTTAATGTGGTCACATGACTGTGTCCAGGCAAAAGACCGGAAAACGTGTGCTCGTTAGACGGAGCTGAGAAGTGAAAGGGAAAGTTTGATTGAAATAAAAAGTCGACAGGGTCGAGTTCATTGCACCGGGTTTTATCCCATATGGCTCGGTCTCTTTCCGCAGCGTGGAAAGCGTCGCACAAAGCACGAACTCCGTGGCTCTAGCGACGACCCACAGGAGTCTCCGAAAAATTTTGAAATATCTCTCGATAGCAAAATAATTACTTGCATTTTCTTTACAGTCAACCTCATCTTGTTTTGGCTGTTTGTGATTTCGTGGCAACGCTACGTATAGTAGTTTGCCATTGTTATATGAACGACCGGCACTCATACATTTTTTAAAATAAAAAACAACGCAAGGTGGTCTGCTGCTAAATCTCCCGCTGTTGTGTTTCGAACGCGGTATCTGGGATTACGAATTGTGTCCATAAGCCCTTCGACACGGAGCCGATCCATAGCACAAAGCCCGGACTGTAGAGACCATGCCTATGCAGCATGATTCCTCTTTCGGCCTGCCCAATTTACTCCACAGGATAGGAAGCATCAATACATTAGAAACAAGACAAGCTGCAGAAGCTGCCGGATCAGCAAAGCAATGCGCTATTGTCTGCCTGTCGGAGCTTTGATATTAGACCAGTTGCCAACCAAGGCTTAGGCCCAGCCATGATATATATTCTTTATGCTGCATTTCCGCACACCAGGATGAGCCTTGTACCCTCCCAAATGCGCTCCTCAATCCGAATCTGTTGTGGCACAATATAGGGTGTCGGGTTTGGTGAATGCCGTCTAACATTCGGCTCTAACAGAAAGTAGGTAGTACCGTCTGCTGTTATACGGTAGCTCATTCATATCTGACTAAGACTTTCTATGCACCGACTCGTAAAATAGGCACCTTCTTGTGAAAGAAAGAAAAACCATGTGAAAGATAGTTGGTCTCCAAAGTTCTAACACCTTTATCTAGTATGTTTGATGCTCTTAGCAGCAAACTTGGTAGTCATTTTTATGTGGCCTGAATTGCTTCGATACACAGATTTGTAAAACATGCGCCTCCATTTGTGAAGAAGAACGATAGTGTGAAAGATAGCAGGTCTCTAACTACTAACATCGTATGTATGACGCCCTTAACACTTGACACGATCTCAGAGATTTGATCTTGACCTATTTATCCATTCACTGAGCTCCTAGCAATTCTCATCCGACACTACGGCCCAGAGCAATGTCGCCTCACGTCTGACTCACGTGCACTCAACATGACGTGCATGTAGCCAGTGTTATAAACTTATGCCATAAGTACCACACTTTTAGTAGGGAAATTTGCTTTTCCTTCGAATTAATTTCTTCCTTTTTCTCGTTCCTCTTGAGAAAACATTGGTATATCTGTTTACAGGGATCCTATATTTAAACTTTTCTGTCAACCACCCCCCCCCCCCAAAAAAAAAAACCCCTCATTTTGCCACAATTTGGAACATCCTTGTCTTTCCCAACCCCTCGACTACTGCTTATTTCTGCAGCCACCATATTGTGGTGGACTGGAATCTTGGTCAGGTCTGGTTCGTGGACTTTATCTCAAGCAGTCAAGCTATGTCTCTCTGACTACATTCACCCCTTTTTTTCTAAGTCTTGGTAACTGAATATATTATGTTTGGAAGGCTCAAATCCTGGTGTAATCACGAGATAGCGTTAAGTGTGTATATTGTCTAGTGTCATGTGATCTCTATTTATGTCTTCTGCTACTATGTGAGCTGATGAATACTTTTGAATTTACTTCCCTGATGAATAAGCGCCAAGTGGTGGAATCATACACTGCGTGGTCTCGAGGTATGGTGTCCGCCTCGAATGCTGGAGGTCCCGGGTTCACGTTGGAGGTCCCGGGTTCACGCCCCGGTGATGCTGGGATTTTTTCTCGTGGACTTCTAGTAATAAATTTCCCCTGGTCTCTGGGTAGTGAGATCGGACGCCCGTGTGTATTGTTGCGCACGTAAAAAATCCCTTGGCAGTTGGAAATCGAAAAAGAATAGCCTAACGGCACTGCCCGGGCAAAATTTCGAGTTAAAAATCTACCTAAAGTATTTCAGGATCCCCCCGGTGCTACGGAGTTCGTGCACTGAACTGAGTTTTTTTCAGACTCAGGTTTGAGTTAGGAGGAGAACGGAGTACTTATGGGTTGCACCCGTGTGCCGTGATGTTGATCCATCGACTAAACTAAACTAAACTAAACCTGTGTGGAAACAATATAGACAAAAATGGAGGAACAGACGGAGATACTAAAGTAAGAATACTACAGATAAGAGGAGCTGTCACAGCACTAGGGGATTTGTGGAAGTCAAAGGAAGTTAAACTCAGCACCAAACTTAGAATTGTTAACTCCAATGTTAAATCGGTGCTACGTTAAGGGTCAGAAACATGGGGAAAAACTAAAAGAATTACAGATAATCTACAAGCATTTACAAATTGATGCCTACGCAGAATAGTGTGGAATAAAATGGTATGACAGAACCACCAATATAGAGCTCACGGGGAGAACTAAACACATTCCAGTGAACCAAGCAAGAGGTTGAGAAAAATCACCCGGGCTGGATAGGACACACGCTGAGAAAACATGAAGACAATATAACCAGAATCCTGGAACCCTCAAGGCAAGCGAAATAGCGGGAGATCTAAAAAGACAAGGAGACGAGATTTACAGAGTTTAATAACATTGCGAGGGCATGGAAGGAGCTGTAGGAGATTTGGCTGCTTGTGTGGTTTGGTTGAGGGACTTTGCCCAAGTCGGGGATAAAGGGAAGAAGAAAACAAAGAAGTAAATCGGGGATAAAGGGAAGAAGAAAACAAAGAAGTAAGGAAAATAATAACCTCGTTCAAATGTCATGAGACAAACTGCGAATGTACAATGTACACAAGTGTATTTTGACCCACAGCCAACTAGACCCCTACAACAGGTTTAGAGGATAGACTTGATTATTGTTGACACTTATTTAGGATGTTCTTGGTAGAATAGGCGGGAAGAGAAGACCCTGTTGAGCTTGATTCTAGTCCGACTTTGTGAAGACACGTGAAGGGTGTAGCATAGGTGGGAGCGCAAGCGCAATTGAAATACCACTACTTTTATCGTTTCATTACTTATTGTTTCTTTACTTATTCAGTCAGGGAGATTTGGTCACAGCAGACGAGCAATATCTCCGACGGGCCTATTCTCACTGGTGGCGGAATCCGCAGTCAGGCAGGGAATCTTGACGGCAGTACATGCTTACATTAGTCCGGAACTTACAAATGAGAGGTGTACGCGCTCATACAGGTCCAGGCACTTGCTTTCAGGCCCTCTGCTGTAGGATATGGCTGAACGCCTCTAAGCAAAGTCCCACGGTTCTGAGGGTCTGGCCACCACTTACCTCCTGCTCTTGGAGGTGAAACTCATCTCTAGCTCTTGGAGGTTTGACTCTGAGCCGCCAGCTTCTGCAGCCTACCTTGTTCCAAACGTACTGGTTATCCTTTCCTCTGGAGTAAACAAGGAAAGGCCGAGAGAGGGACCATGCTGCATGGGCAACACATGTTCTCTGAATCCATGCCCAGGCATTGTGCGAGGGATTTCGGCCAAATCCCAATCCACATACTTTCGTCTGTCAAGACGCCAAGGTGCCACTCACTATTTGGGGTGTTCAGTTGGTCACGCGTCGAAGTACACTCTGTTTATGCAGCGAAACTCCGTTGTTATTTGGGGAAGGCATGTTTGAATCCCAGTGTGCTTTTAGCTTTTAATTTTTATATAGTCTAATATTTCCTCTGATCCACGACTCTATTGATCGAGTGAAATGGCGAGTCATGACCGCCCACGCTTTCCGGCATGGCACATTATTGATTGATTGAATATTTCCTCTGCTCCTTTCGTGTATTTCTGTGTATGCTAATCAACATATGTCTGTTTATTCCTTATGGTAAATGTCCTATACACAAATGTATACAAAAAAAAAAAAAAAAAACACACACACACACACACACACAAGGCTAATTCATAAATCCCACCTCATCTATTGACATACGGCAGAAATCATGTGGATTAGTCTGATTGTCAGTGTGTATTTTGGTCACGTGTCGTTATGCAGAGCTCAACGTATATAGTTTAGTGTACTGATTATCAGATTACTGTTGTTGTCACTGCTTCCTTTGGTGACGAGAGTTAGGTTTCCATGGTGTGGTGACTTTCACTATGTACTTACAATTTGATAGATGTTTTATTACATTGGTTTTGTTCCCTGTGTACATGTATATTCTGTGTTCGCCAGGAATGAGACGCTGGAATCTCTTGCCCCCGGGTAGATTGGGCCCGTTAGCTAATAAAGCGGCCAATCTAGGAGATGGAAAACTCCGATTATAAACCCCTAAGTTTAAGGTGGACCGACGTGCCGAGAACTGAATGGCCACGGGTGAGTTGGTCGTGAACGTGGAACGTCTGGTATGCGGGCGGGGCGGCGCCAGGTGTATGGACTCCTGAGGGACATCCCCTGCCTCTTCCCTAGTAAGCAGGCAATGCTAGGGTGACCGTTTATTTCCTGCAATATCTAAACTTTGCCTATGGATTTATTTAAACACGGGAATCGTCGCCGGAGCTACGGAGCACGTGCTCTGCGCTTGACACATCTTTCAGCGGCTGGCGAAGAGAGGGTGAGGAGGAGAAGGCGAGGAAATGGTGTGAGAAGAAGGCATAGAAATAGGAGGGCAGGCGCCAGGAGAAAAGACGAAAAGTGGAAAGACTAGGTTTCAACCATGTAAGAGTGGGATACTGGAACTGTCGTAGTGCCAGGCAGAGAGGTCCTGTATTGGAGAGGCTAATATATGATTTTGATGTTCTCATGCTCCAGGAGTTAAATACAGATAAATACCATTGCCCCGGGTACGTCAGTTATATAAACCCCACTGGGTAGAAGAGACATGGGCAAGGCCTGCTGGTGAAGAAAGGAGTAAAGCATGTGGCACTTGACTTGAGCCAGTGTAATCACAGTGCAAGAGAGGTCCAGGGTATACAAATGGAGATTGGTGGCCTAAGTTGGAACATCATAAATGTATATGCCACAGTTGACTGTTTTGTCAGAAAGGAACAATGGGACTGGCTTAAGGAATTAGAGGACTTACCAGGTGATAGGCTACTCATATGTGGAGACTTCAATGCGAGAAACAGAGATTGGGACAGTAGTGGAGAAAATCGACAAGGAATTGCACTTGCGGATGCCATGGTGGACTCCGAGGTGATCTGCATAAATGATGGTAGGCCGACTAGAATGGCAATGAGGCCTGGCGATGCAGATACTGCTATTGATTTGGCACTTGTCTCCCAGTCATCAGTCCTTGATGTAAGGTGGACTGTTTTGAATGACCATGGGAGTGATCACATGCCATGCTCAGTCCTGATCTCTAAGTCCAGGAAAGTTAAGGCTGGGAGAGCGCGCAAGACCTTTCGGTATGAGCGGAGCGACAGCCTTCTTGGACGCCTCAGACATGGGGCATGCAACAGGACTGTTAAAACTCCTTTTTTGCATCCCCCATGGTGGACCCCGGAAGTAGACAATGCGTGGAAAGCAAAGAGAGCTGCAGTGAAGCAGCTAAGGAAATTGCGACAGACACCCCTAAGCTCACGAGAGGAAGTGGACATAGCGGAAAATGACAAGAAAGACAAGGTGGAGGCTTTCAAGCGATGTGCTGCAAAGGCCAAGAAAGTAAAATGGGAATGTTTTATGAAGGAGATTGGAGGTGATAAAACACTGCATAAATTCTGGAAACTGTACAGACAAATGCAAAGAAAAGATCGGCCTATGACAGTGGGAACAATTTATAAAGAGGATGGGGTACGCTTGACAACAGACAAGGAGAAAGGGGAGGCATTTCTCCAGAGATTTTTAGAGCAGACCAATCATAGTGATGCGGATACCAGGGAAGCAGTTAGAGTGGAATTATCTGGCACAATAGAGAATATGCCTTACGAAGACATCATACTGTTTGAAGATGTTAAACATATTTTGCAAAAGGCAAAAGACACTTCACCAGGGCCTGATGGTGTCAGGTATGGCCACATGAAGGCTTTGAGCGATGTAGACCTGAAGGAGATGGCCGGCTGCTTTAATCAGAGCATTAGGACAGCTTCAGTACCGCGGGATTGGCTGCACAGCTATCTCATCCCTCTCCCAAAACCATACAAGGATCATTCAAAACTTAGCGGCTTTAGGATCATCACCCTTCAAAATAAATTTGGGAAGGTTTTAGAGAAGATAGTCGCTGTCAAGCTGCAAGAGTTTTTGGAAAGGGAGAAGTTTCTTCCAAGAGGCCTGGGGAGCTACAGGCCAGGAAAAGATACCTGGTCAAATGCAGCCACCTTTGCCTTTGACGTTTATGAGGGGTTCCAGAGTAGACAGGAAACGATGGCGGCAGCGCTTGATCTCGAAGATGCGTACAATAGAGTTCGCTATGATATTTTGATGACCGCACTTATGGAGAAGGGGGTCAATCCCTGGTTGGTGAACTGGATAGCAGCCGTCCTGCATTCTCGTCAAGTTGCTCTCCGTCTAGGCGCATGGACCTCAGAGCCACATATTTTAACCCCGGGACTGCCACAGGGATCTGCAATCTCACCGGTGCTCTTTAATGTGTATACGAGCAAGATTGCATACCTAGAAGCACCAGGGGTTGGAAGGATTCTAACATTTGCAGATGATATTCTTGCATACAGGCAGGGGAGAAATAGGGATCAAACAGCCCAGGAGCTACAGGTGCCAGTGGACAAAGTGATTGACTGGTGCACTGAAATGAGTGCTGTCATCAACCCGGAAAAGGCGGCAGTGTTGTGGTGCTCTCTGGACAACAGGATTGTGAGAGATGATACCCCAAGCCTCACGATAGATGGTAGAAGCGTCAACAGAGAGAACAAACTGAAGTATCTGGGAATCACATTTGACAGGAGTCTGTCCTTCAAGGACCATGTGGAGACGGTTGTGACAAGATCTCAAAAGGGACTCAATGCACTTAAAACTATGGCTGCAATGGACACAGAGCAGAGAATGCTCTTCACACTATACCAGCACTTGATCCTCTCAGTGATTGATTATGGACTAGGAATGCTTACTGTCTCAAAGAGTCAGCTGGTGAAATTAGAGCGCATACAGAATGAAGCGATGCGGGTCATTCTGGGATGCACCAGAGACACTCCAGTAGTGTGTATGCGTTACATTCTTGGTCTGCCTACTGTTGCTAGTAGGCACAAGGTGATGCAAGCGAAGGCATACCTCAGAGTAGCTGCAGACACAGATCACCCGTTGCATGAGGCGCTGGACGTAGTTAAGGGTCAGAGACTGATAAGAGGGAAATCATGGATGGCTCAGGCGGAGGATACGATCAGACAGGTGTGCCCCTTGGAGAACATCAGGCGAGGAGAGGAGTGGGTCAGAGTGCCAGCCGTGCAGTCAGACTTGTGCAGAGTTGTAATAACATTGAGCCGGGAGTGCAGGGAGTGGCCAGCAGGGGCCACGGAAGTGGAAATTCAGCTTCTAATTCAGGAAAATTCTCACCCGGGTGATGTGATTATCTACACGGATGGGTCAGTGTTGAGAGGTAGGAGAAGTGCCTGGGGGTTCTTGGCAAAAACTAATGGTCGGCGTTTGGTGCAGGAGAGCCTGGCGTATGATAACACTACATCTAGCTTAAGAATGGAGGTGGAGGCGGTCAGTGCAGCTTTCCGCTGGATAGAAAACACGATACATACACACATTGTGATTGTAACTGACTCAGAAAGCATGCTGAGAAGGGTGAGAACAGGTAGGCTTCGTGCAGAGTGGCTTGCTTCGCTTCGGAGGTCACGGATAGTAAGCATCACCTGGATCTTTTCTCCTGGGCATGCCGGTGTGCTGGGGAATGAACAGGCGGACAGATTGGCTGGCTCTGCAAAATTTGGTGGAGTATTGATGCATGACAGGGCAGACGTGGTTGCGGCCTTGTGGGAGCACGTGTACACCTCGGAGGAGCAGATGGAGCACCATAGTCTGGTAAGAATGAGACAACGAGGTGTGACGAGGGGATCTGGCCGACGCTCGGCGCTCGGAGGAAAGGCGAGACGGACATATAATCAGATTGCTACTGGAACTATTAGTGTTGGAACTCTTCGCTGGCTGCTGAGGATGGGGACGGAGCGCTTATGGGAATGTCCTGAATGCTGTGATGTCGGTTCCTAAATCAATCAATCAATCAATCAATGTTTTCAAACCCCTCATTATCTCTTAACTTTCGTGCCATAAATCGTGCGACGCATGGCGCCGTTTGGGAACACCCGTAATAAACTAAGTATTCGATAACACAACCCTGAGGGATGTCAGGTCGTCCTCCAGTGTCCTGACGGCCTGTCTGTCCATGGCAGACATCGACTTCTGCATGTCAGTGCAGTGGAAAGAATAACGGGGAGGAGAGCGTCAACGAGCTAGTGGAGAACATTCAGGCACCTCTGAATTCATCTTCATCATATTCCATGATTTTTAATTTTTTTTTTTTTTTTGCGTTCGCTCGCTTTGGACTCAAGCGTAGTTCATACACGCTCTACTACTTCTAGTGCACATGACTGAGTGTTGCGTGTGGATTAGCTTTCCCTATTACCAGTGTCCCTCGCCATCAGGTGAACCTACTCCGACCTGTGAGGTACATGTAATTTACGTCGCCTTGCCGGGCTTCCTGGCGAAGGAGTAATCGACTTTCTCCGTAATCCCGTATATCCACGTAGGCTAACGCAGCTGAGCGAGATTAGGAAGCGGATTGCGCCGCGTTGGTTACTTACAGGGGTATGTGAGCCGGTCGCTCAGAAAGCAATGGCAAACTATTGAGCGTAATCTTGCCAAGAAATCAATAACAGCGGTAAAATGCTGGTGTTGATAGCAAAGTCCTGCAAATAGGATATGCGGGGGGAAAAAAAGTCAAGGACGAGAAGTCAATACATATTGTTCAACTGACCGGTGTAGTGGTTGAACTCGCTACTAGAAATCGTTCCACTTGTCACAGCATGTTCTAGCATGTTCTAGCATGTTCTAGCATTTGTCTTCTCATAACGCAGCCAGAAAATGAAAACTGCCTCTTTCTGATGTTTGTGATAATTTGTCTTAAAGACTTAGCCTCCCTCAAAATGTCCAGATTGGAAATATTGGCTGAATACATTACCAGTTATACATAATAGTTGACCAGTTAGGAATAATTTACCGGGTATGTATGGATTAAAAGACACAGAGATGCTTCACAGCTCTGACGATTGCGTTACATGGCGAAATATGCCCACCCATGCTTGCCGCCATGGCACATGACACAAAGTGAATGTTGACTAAGTGACAGATAGAGTGGCTATGGTTGTGTCTAGGGTATGTCCTTGTAACAATGTGATGTTGAACAACAGATTAACCAAGATGCATCACACCCAAACACCAGTCAGTGAACAAGCGTTAATTTGCGCACATAATATTCCTTTAATTATGAATTAACACAGACACATGTAGCATATAAATCCAGGAACAATAATTCTCTAAGAATATATCTCCATCCCAATGGAACACTTCGAATAACATTGCCTCTCAAGGCTACTAACATCTCGTCCCACACGACAGGTATACTAGCCTCTCTCTAGGCCCGACTCAAAGTAACCCACTATGGGTCTCGAATTCCACTCACTATCCCTGGAACCCACAGTGCGGAGTTATCTTCCAAACTCCGTCACAATTCTTCACTTTATCAGACCACGACCTTCTCCTGGTCTGGTCTACACTCAACTCCCTCTCAGCTCGGAGTCTACACATCAACTGCCCGTCAATCTTTGTCCCTGTCTTTTTAAAAAATTCTATGCCCCCTCACAATGATCCACACAAACACCACCTCACTGCTCCAACTGTCTGCCCCTTCTTGCAGCCCCTCTACCTTACACCCAACCCCGTTTATCTCCTTATATTTTCTTTCCGGTGAATGCCCTTTCACCTCGTGAACTGTTTATATTGTACGGCCACTCACCTTAATGCCACTGAACACAGGCATGTGACACTACCCCACCCTCAAAAGAAAACATCGTTTTCAAATGTTGGGAGACTAATACTTATCAAATATGTGACCCAGACACATTGCCTGGGTAGTCGTTAGTATAAATCCAACTTACTCTAGCTACCACACTTAATAATATATCAAATACTCATAGTAAACTCCCATATTCCCCACACATAAATACAAAACAACTTTCTATCTTGTGTACCAATGCATGAACTAATACATCACATAATAATAATAATACGTCATAGGAAAGCATTATACTTATGTACCCACAGGTCTCTTACTACTTCACGACCACACAATACTATTTGTGTACCGACCCTATATCAGGTGGTTCTGTTCTTGCATTAACCCACCTCTGATTCCTGTCGATGCTGTGTCTACCTTTCATGTACCCATGACTCATGGTACCTCTACAATTACAACATCTGTTTGCTATCCCTAGCCCTGGGTCAGTAATGTCGCGAACACTCTTTTGACCTGACTCAACTTTCCTATCTGCATATTGTACCATTACACTTGAGTCTCTGTTTAGTCTGAACTCTTTATTCAATCTTGGCCCATATATCTGGCACCTTTCTTTCTGCTGCATACGCCTTATGCCTATGTGCCCTGTACATGCATTATCCTGAGCTGTTCTAGTACATCGGTCTCTATGTGCTAAAGGTACTGCTCCTTGCCCACGTGCAGTTCTGCTATCTGAAAACCGGTGAGTGAAAACATTGTTCTTCCTCTCGAAACACCATCTACCCTTCCCTGACTGACTATTTTCTACTCTACTACACCCTTGGGAACATTTGTTCAGAGTAGTATCTTGTCTCTGGGAGCCACTAGCACTATATTTGGGATCCATTCTCATCTGCTCAGCTGTAGTATCCTTGTCCTGAGTTCCTGTGTCTACTTCAAGTGCCTCTTCTACCTCAGCTATACTCTCTAATTTAGGTTCTCTTGTGGTAACTACCTCATTACTGCTTACACTATATTTTTGGTCCCAATAAACTACTTCCTCTTCTGTACACTCTTTAACTCCTATAACATTTCCTATGATGAGATCTGCCACTGGTGAGCCTAAAACACATGCTGTCACTTTTCCTGTTATGTATGGTGTTTTTACTGTTATCGCGGCTATTGGGTAGTATTCTACTGTCCCATTAAATGTTATGGATCTAATCTTTTTTCCTGTATAATCCGAGGGATGCACTAAACTCTTTCTCACCCCGATGGACGTACATCCGGAATCCCTAATTGTTAACGCTGGCCTATCATTAACAAATCCATGGTGCATCTTCAGACTACCTCCTTCATGGACTGCTGATCCTGCTTTCACTGTATGACCACACACTAAGACTGGTTGCCCGTCTTTTTCAAAAAGAGGTTTGCACCCACTACAATCTTCATTGTTGATAGTCTCAATCACTTGTGCTGCATTAGAATGCTCCGTTTCCCTCATCCTACATTGATGACTGACATGCCCCTTCCTTCCACATTTGAAACAAGTGATCTCCCTTTTACTGTTGTTCGTTGGTCCATCTGATGGTTGTGCATCACAATCTGCCATTTTGTGTCTCCAGCTCCCACAATTCCAACATCCGGCATAACTATTTGGACGTCTCTGGAAATTCCCTCTTTTGTATGGGTACCGTCCTGCTCTGCCAAAATAGTTGCCACGGGAACCATTGTCTCTAGGTTCTTGTTCCTCATATCTTTGTGTTAAATCTACACTTTTTGATCTTGGTCTAATAACTGGATTCTGGTCCTGTTTCGTATACGCTGCACAGACTATTTCCTCACTAATAAGTCTACCAATAGAACTGTTTGGATGTGCAGTCATGTAATTTTGCCCTAACTGTGACATTGTGTCTATGTCCTTTGGCTTACGTTCTTCAAAGAAAGCCACTAAATTAGTATTGCATGCAGATACTACATTGTCTCTTAACATTAGATCTACTAATTTATTAAAATCTTTCCCTACTTCTGCAAGCTCCATCCATTTGTTAAATGTGTTCTTTACTGTGTTAACAAAGTCTGTGAAATCTTGATTTGTCTCTGGCACTAACTGTCTAAACTTTGTCCTATATCCATGCTCAGTGAGTTGGAACTTTGTCAGCAAACGTTGACGTAAGATAGTGTAGTTGTTTCTTTCTTCTACCGGTAAATTAAACATTGTATTTAGAGCCTTACCCGTAAGCAACTCACCAAGTTTCATAGAATATTCCCCCTCTGGAATGCCTAAAGTTTTCACTGAAGATTCGAACCTAGACAAATAAGTTTCAAGTTGGTCCCGGTCTGTAAAATATGGCAGTTTTAATCTCTGTGACGACTGCGAAGGTCTTCTACTTTCCTCACTTTGACCCTTCGATGCAAATTCTAACTTTTTAATAGCAATTTCCGCTTCCATCTTAATCTTCTCTTTCTCGATTTCCACCGCATTTGTTTGTTTTAACTTTTCAAGTTCCAGTTGTGTCATTTCTAGTTTCAATTGTGTCTCTTTCTCTTCCTGTAGACGTTTGTTTTCCATTTCAGCTAGTTTTACTTGTGTCTCTTTCTCTTCCTGTAGACGCTTGTTTTCCATTTCAGCTAACTTTACTTCCTGTAGGCGTTTGGCCTCGAGTTCTGCCTGTCTCTGTTCTCTTTCAGCTTGTCTCTGGTCTCTTTCAATCTGTTGTTGTTCTTTTACTTCGGCATACTCTTGTAACTCTTTACCCTTCAGGCCTATTCGTTCACCTGCTTCAATATATTCCATTAAAGTAGGCATCTTGTACTTGTGGACACGTTGCTGTGAATCAGCCAACTATAAATGTACAGACTCTGCTGTTAGTCTTTGTGTCACTTCCCTAAGTACACCCGCACTCCCTGTGTACGTAAATCCGTAGTGCTACAATATCACTCTGTACTCACCCAGTCACTCTATAAGCACTAGGTAGTGAGGGTGTATTTACCTATACTCCCTTATATATATATATATATATATATATATATATATATATATATATATATATATATATATATATATATATATATCAAATAGCTGTAGAACAATTCCTGGAAATAGTTTTAAACATACATATACATACACAAATGCATGATACACACTAAGTGCCAACTATTAAACGCTAGACGCATAGGCCGGTGAAACGCAGACGGATGATTGCATAGAAATAAAAACCACTGACATAAACATGCCCATGAAAGACCATACCGTGCGCATACTATAAACTGACAAATACCATCTAGATAGAAGCTATATTAACATAAGAATTACACCAATACCATATATCCAAAGAACTCAAATATTATATGTAACAGTAAAGAGAAAACAATAAAAAGAACAAATATAAAATGAATAATGTACATAGATCTGACGTAGACACTTGGACACCGTGTATAATGTCGAGACGACCCAATGCCACAGCACAAAACAAACTGACTCGTCAGCTGCCTCTCAACAACATACAATATGTACCTAGACAATTTCACCTTTGCGCTGTCTCCCGCATTTCGAGAAACAATGCAAAAATATCCTACTTATAACGAACACTGGACCACATACAAATATTTACATAACGCACAACAACAACAATACTTAGGACGATGAGAACAACAGAAGCAAACAAGGGTTGCCGCCACCAATGTGATGGTACAATCTTACAAAAGTCCTTAGTTTGTTTTTAATAGTGTCCGAAAATCGCCTGGAAATGTTTGTCCATTACTGTTTTGAAAAGATTACGACGTTAGATTCCCACAATGAATTAATGTTCTGATGCGTTGTCACTTTTTGTTGACGTGGTGACACGATTTTCGACTGTCGTAAAAGTTGAAGATGATGATAATTATCCCAACGCCTTGTCTCTATACAGTCCGTAACGTTTTTGTAATCCTCCCTGTAGAGTTGGCTTGTGATTGTATAATGTATGTGAACGCTCTTGTTTTGCCAGAAATATTGGGTTTTCGTTGCGTTTTGGGGAGCCGAAAATACTTTTAAAATCAATGAATGTTTATCTGTGTAGTCACTGTCGCTTTGAAGTGATGGTATGGTTTCACTGTTGCTGACCCGGTTAAATCAACGAATGGCAGAAAATGATCACGCGCTTTAAATCCGCTTTGCAAGTCTTTTTTGGTGAAGAAATGCGCTCATACTTGCGAAGACGGCACCTGGATGACTGTTGTGGTTTGTTTGCCGATGATGACACACACACACAAAGACGTTAAACGTAAATCCTAGTTTCAGTAGAAACCCAACGTGTTATTCTCAGTGGAAAATTCCCTGGTTCTCGGCCTTGACTCACAAGGTCATCTCTGTTTCTCTTTATCACAATAATCCGTGTAGAAACTTTTACTTTTCTGTGGAGCAACGATTGTCACCTTTGTGTGTTCCCCACACTTTCCTCTTATAACTCCCCTCCTCCTGGCGAGTTTTTAACCTGAATTACCCTCGTAACTCCCCTTGGCGCCCCTTTCCGTCTTATTATCTGCACCGAACTCTGAAGACGCCGTACACACACACTCGCTGTCCACAAGTTCACCTGACCTTCACCTTTGGCGCCTGTCTATTTTTCGTGAACAACTGTCCTAAACAGCGCCGACATTTTCGTCAACCCGACTTTTTCGCCTGCTGTCCGCCAGACGATTCTCTCCGCAACGCACTCCTGTCCGTGTACTGTGCGTAACCCCCCACTGCCCCCTTTCCCTCTCAGGGTGGGCAATGGTTTTACCTGTGGTGGCTTTCTCGTGAAGTGAACTCTCTCCTACCCAGTTCCCGCACGGAAAAAACCCAGTGTTTATCCCGTGGACACGCTCCGCTGTCCACCCTCTCTCTCTCTCTGAGTGAGAAGTGTTATTTTTATCTGGTTTCTCGTGGACTCTGTATTAATTCTCCGACACTTTTGAAATGCGCTGTCTACTGAAAATGGTGTTTATTCTTGACCGGAGAGCCCTCAGAAATCTACTCTGACACAAAGTGAATGTTGACTAAGTGACAGATAGAGTGGCTATGGTTGTGTCTAGGGTATGTCCTTGTAACAATGTGATGTTGAACAACAGATTAAGTTAACCAAGATGCATCACACCCAAACACCAGTCAGTGAACAAGCGTTAATTTGCGCACATAATATTCCTTTAATTATGAATTAACACAGACACATGTAGCATATAAATCCAGGAACAATAATTCTCTAAGAATATATCTCCATCCCAATGGAACACTTCGAATAACACTGCCTCTCAAGGCTACTAACATCTCGTCCCACACGACAGGTATACTAGCCTCTCTCTAGGCCCGACTCAAAGTAACCCACTATGGGTTTCGAATTCCACTCACTATCCCTGGAACCCACAGTGCGGAGTTATCTTCCAAACTCCGTCACAATTCTTCACTTTATCAGACCACGACCTTCTCCTGGTCTGGTCTACACTCAACTCCCTCTCAGCTCGGAGTCTACACATCAACTGCCCGTCAATCTTTGTCCCTGTCTTTTTAAACAATTCTATGCCCCCTCACAATGATCCACACAAACACCACCTCACTGCTCCAACTGTCTGCCCCTTCTTGCAGCCCCTCTACCTTACACCCAACCCCGTTTATCTCCTTATATTTTCTTTCCGGTGAATGCCCTTTCACCTCGTGAACTGTTTATATTGTACGGCCACTCACCTTAATGCCACTGAACACAGGCATGTGACAGCACATTATGATGATGATAATGTATGGATAATTAACAATGAAGTTATAGAAAGAGCGTCCATGCCCAGTATCCACACCCTACTAATGAAAAATCAGATTCGCTGGGCTGGTCACTTAACTCGTATGCCAGATCACAGGCTCCTTAAACACATTTTTTACGGCGGGCTGCATTGTGGTAAACGCTCCCAAGGCGGCCAGAGGAAACACTTTAAAGACACTCTGAAAATCTCACTGAAAGCTTTTGGAATTCATCTTGACATCTGGGAGACTGCTGCTAAAGACCTAATTCTTGGCGTACATCATTACATAAGGGTGCAGTCACTTGTGAAGCAACCAGGACTGCAAGAGCTGTGAAGACAAGGCGGCTGGACAGAAAAACCACTGCAGGAGATCCTCCTCCTGGAACGTCAAACATTCTTTGCCCACATTGTCAAAGAACATTTCGAGCCAAAATTGGCCTTATCGGCCATCTTAGAACTCACGGCTCCATACTTTCAACCCCACTGGATGAAATGAATGGCCATCATATATTCTTGATGGACAAACAACACTTAGGAATAATTTACAAGGTGCGTATGGAATGTTAAGCAGGTATACCTGGTTATCTATCCAGACGTGCATGGGTAGTTAACCAGGTATAATATTGATATTTAACCAGGAATAACATGGATATTTAATCAGATATAACACGCATAGTTAACTATTTAAGGCATGAATACTCAAACAAGTATACATTAATAGAACATTATACACAACTATAAGAAAGAGACAAACAGCGCTATATTGCCTATATAATGAGAAGAGAGGCATTGGCAAATATCGTGATAACTGGAAAGGTCAGTGGGAGAAATGGCAGCGGCAGACAGAGAGAACTAATGTTGGAGGAATTGAGACGGTCGTATGGACGAATATCATAAAGTATAAATACAGTTCATCCGAAACACCAATGGCCAAGATCTACTTTGAGACAGACATAAACGCCAACGCCAACTGGCAAGACACACGATAATAATGACACATGATGCTGATGATTGCACCTAAAGACACACGATAATAATGATGAATACTTAGGTAGTTGGCAGGACGCATGATGCTGATGATTGCACCTAAAGACACACGATAATAATGATGAATACTTAGGTAGTTGGCAGGACGCATGATGCTGATGATTGCACCTAAAGACACACGATAATAATGATGAATACATAGGTAGTTGGCAGGACGCTTGATGCTGATGATTGCACCTAAAGACACACGATAATAATGATGAATACATAGGTAGTTGGCAGGACACATGATGCTGATGATTGCACCTAAAGACACACGATAATAATGATGAATACTTAGGTAGTTGGCAGGACGCATGATGCTGATGATTGCACCTAAAGACACACGATAATAATGATAAATACAAAGGTAGTTGGCAGGACGCATGATGCTGATGATTGCACCTAAAGACACACGATAATAATGATGAATACTTAGGTAGTTGGCAGGACACATGATGCTGATGATTGCACCTAAAGACACACGATAATAATGATGAATACATAGGTAGTTGGCAGGACGCATGATGCTGATGATTGCACCTAAATATACCTCTATGGTCTTTACACACGATTACTAATTAGTAACTGACCTTGGTCTCCGCGAGCTAGTATAGCTAACTGTAGTGTGTCCTCCATGTTATTGTTGCACATGTCACTCGCTGGCCCAAACATGACTTCTGTGGTGTCTGGGTTTCAAGTAAACAACATGAGCGCTACAGGGAAATAGGAAACATTCCCGAACTTTAGGGTTATTTCTGTGTGTTGCGTGAGGTGTGTTTCAGCGCGCTACGTAAAGCGGACACGTACTACACCAATCACAAATTATAACCTTGTTTGTGAGGATTTGTTATTGGCGTGGTAAGGCATGTTGAGAGGTGGGCGGAGAGAGGGTTTCGCCCCGGGGGAATTCTCAGGGTTTTAGGGACATACATGCATGGGTAGTTAACCAGGTATAATATTGACATTTAACCAGGTATAACATGGATATTTAATCAGATATAACATGCATGGGAGATAGACATACAGAAAGAGGCGGGTGAAAGGACAGGCAGACAGACAGGCAGGCATGCAGACAGACAGACAGACAGACAGAAAGACAGACAGACAGACAGACAGACAGACAGGTAGGCAGGCAGGCAGGCAGATAGACAGACAGACAGACAGACAGACAGACAGACAGACAGACAGGCAGGCTGGCAGGCTGGCAGGCAGACAGACAGACGGACAGTCAGTCAGGCAGGCAGGCAGGCAGGCAGGCAGACAGACAGGTGATCTGGTGATCAGGTGAGATGGGGGACATGACCGTCCTCGCCTATGGGAATGGCACATGATGATGATGACGTAAGTAGTCAGGTAGATAGATAGACAGACAGGTAAATCTGTAGATAGGTAGGTAGCTAAACAGACAGACAGACAGACAGACAGACACACAGACAGACAGACAGACAGACAGATAGATAGATAGATAGATAGATAGATAGATAGATAGATAGATAGATAGATAGATAGATAGATAGATAGATAGATAGATAGATAGATAGATAGATAGACAGTGTGCTTGCTTACCGGCGTGGTAGTTATGTATTCGATTTCCTGTCAATGCATGGATTGTCTGTTTAATTAATCTGGTTCTCCTAGGTCGAACTATCCATACCAGGACATGGGATGTATTCGGTGCATTCTATAAATAGCAATTAATTTTCTCTTTTCTGTAAAACATTTTGGGGGATCCCGATGTTTTATTAATAGACATGACCGTATCAGAAAGAAGAAAATAAATCTATATTTCAGTCTGTATGCCTGTTTTTAAGCAGGCACAAATTATCGGCAAAAGGAGAAAGAAGAAACAAACAATGAAAACGACTGCATTAAAAAAGTTATTTTTGATAAAAGGTATTCATCATCAAGTGCTTTGAAGACTGGCGTTCGCAATGATGCGTGTCGACACCTTGCTGTCTCCAACAACGTGTATCAATTCGTGTACTACCGGTAGCACCTCTCCTTGCGATGATAAAAATTGAACATTATCCAATTCACACTTACACAAAATCAACACCTGTGAGATGAGATGATTGAGGAGAGTTGCCAACTTAACTCCCGGATGCCGAATATGAAATGACGCTATCAGAGAGACAGTGGGATCAACATCGTGTGACATATATTTTGAAAGTCAGAAGATCAAATGGTTTGGCCATATCATTAGAATCTGTCATACTGTCATTTACTGCCAATATAGTACCTTGCGGTCTATGGCAGCAGGGTCTTGAGCCTGAAGAATTCTTTTTTCCCCCATCAGAAAAAAAAAACTCCACGCCTTACCGAGGATTCGAACCCGGGTCTCCCGAAAGAGAAGCCAGAATTCTAGCCACTCATCCAGCCGCTCCTCACCATTAGAATCAACTACAGTATTTAAATATCTTTCATGGCGAGGGACACTGGTAACTGGGTAAGCTATCCCAGTCTCAAAAATCAGTCCAGTTTGGACTACGCTTGAGTTCAAAGCGCCAACGAAACAAAAACGCCAAATGCCTCGCCTCTGTTGTTGTCATCTGTAAATGATGTCACATCTTCATTCCATCTACGTTGTAGTCTTCATTATCATCTCTTCACGGTACATATCCATCTATCACTAATTGTTTTTCTAGATTTCGTGTGTTTTTTACATGTCCAAAAATATATCATTTGTAATATTTTTGTTTGTCTTACTTACCATTCTTGGTCAAAACTGAGTTACCCCCCCCCCCCCCCCACTCTACCATAAGTAATATCATCATTATCATCATGTGTCATACGGATAAGCGCGAGCGGTCATGTTTCGCCATCTGATGCTATCACCACAGTCATGGATTAGCTTTATGTTCTTGTCTCGACCATACCACGTGGTCAATCCATCCAGTCAGATGCGAGAGGTACATCGGGAAAACAAAGCGCCTCGTCAACCAACACAGAACTGGCACTATTAACCACCGGACGCTGATGCATATGCTGGGGGGAGGATCTGAGCACCTATGGACATGTCCGGAGTGCAATGAGGATACCCCAACTGATAACTGATAACTGATTTACTTCTCTGCCTTCTCCTTGTTGTTTTCCCCCTCAGTTGTGTCAGTTGTCACCAAGTACACCAGGTTTTTTATTCGCATAATGTGTTCTAAACAAATGTGACTGTTTATATCTAATTTCTTTAATCAGTTTACGGTTTTCATTTGCTTCTGGTATGACTTGCTCATTGGTTTTTCTGTCAGTCCACGGTATTCTTTGCCATATGCCTTGCCCCTGTTATTGTTATATGTAGATTATCTATCACATTCTGAATTCATCTATAAAACAAAAGTTATTTGCATGTCCTTTACAGGACGTAGTAGTCAACCCCAGCATTGTTTGGCTGTTCGTGATTCCTGGTCAAGTTTACGTTCAATAATTTGCTATTGCTTTCTGAACAACAGGCGCCCATACCATTTCATAAAATAAAAACCAACACAGCTGTGTTTCGAACGCGGGTATGCAGGATAACGAACTGCGTGCGTAAACTCTTCCCCACGTAGCCAGTGAATCCATTTATGCTGTGGTCTTTATAATCACCTTCATCGCTTATATGGTATACTTACCTCCCTAATTGTATTTTATAGACTTTATTTTGTTCCTGCATAACCAACATTTTTCATTTCTCTTATTTTTGCTGGTCCAAAAATCTAAATCACCAACCTTTCTCCAGTATTTAGATGTTGTTTAATAGACCTATTTGTTCGCCTTTGTGTCCAGTCAACTCTAAATACCATTCTGTCCTTCTGTAACATTTATATTCAAAGTTCGATATGTACTTTTCTGCTGAATTGTTACAACATATACGTGGTTCGTACCCATATGTTGCCAAACATGTTTCATGCACGCTTTCAGTTATCTGGCTTTTATTCATCTATTTGTTCCAAATCGTGTAGGATGGCGAAACATGACAGCCCACGCTAACCGGCATGGCACATGATGATGATGATGATGATGATGATGATGATGATGATGATGATGATGATGATGATGATGATGATGATGATGTTTCAAGCATGAGCTCTCCACTCTGACTTTTGTTTGTATGTGTGTTCCAAATTACAAAGCTTTTCGTAGCTTTAGTTTTGGAAGTGCTACATTTGTTCTTCTGTTCTTCCTCTTATTTGTTTTTTACACATTCAGACATTAACATGTACACATCCAAAGAAATCAACTGTAAACTTAAGCTTGTCGAGAACTTAATCTCCAGAGAGTCTGTCTTCAAATGGAGCGGGCGTACGACAAAAACAGTTTTCTCTATTCTGCATGTGCTGGAAACTGCCGCAGCAAATGTTTAGGTGTCCTGTTACCAGTTCCACAGTCACATGCATCGGTGTCTCCCATCTTTAGCTTGTTAAACATGTGGCTTTTTGACCCATGTCCCTTACATCCATCAGCATCTCCTATCTTTAGTTGAGTAAACATTTGGTATTTCAGCCTTCTTTGTGTGTCCTGTGCCGAACCTTCTCTTCATTGAATGTCTGTCATATTTACATCGTTTCTCAGCAGAGAACCTAGATATTCCAAACTGCTCACTTTCTGTAATTTCTGTCGCTGACATACATATCTGTTGCCATATTTGTTTTATAGTTTCCCATTATTTTTGTTTGGTTTTATAAATGATATGCGTGCCTGCTAGTAGGTGTAGTTTCGCTGAGGGGAGAAATAAACACACACGCGCACGCACGCGCGCACGCGCACGCACACACAAACACCCACACGCACGCACGCGCACGCACACACACGCACACCAATTCTTCTACGAGGGGGCTTTAAATGAGAACCTTAAAGATGTGATAGAAATTACAATAACCATGCCATTGTCTTGTCACCTGTTAATATTGTTGTTAAGGATGTCAAGTGTTGTAGGCACATGGCATCACATGTCACTGCCTGCTTTTTTTTTTTCTTTTCAAGTCCCTTTGCCTAACTCTGCTTCAATTTAAAGATGTCAGTTAAATTATCACCATTATGACAATACAGGTGAGAGAGAATTCAAACAAGGAGTTCCAGGAATCTTTTAAAACAAAAGGGAGTCCACAGGGGAGAGTACTGTATTATAACCACCATGTGAAAGTGAAACACAAGGGAGACCACAATATTATAATCACTGCTATGACTCGGTTCAGGAGTTAAATTATATTCACGCATTATAGCGTGGGAAGTTACTGAGTTGTGAATGTTGATAACACGGCATAGAACAAGCCGTCAGTCGCTGGGCAGGGGACACGTGTCTCATCGAAGTGGCATTCAGGATTTGACCGTGGTCCAGGTTGGACCGGTCGGAAGACTGATAATGGTAATGACAGTATTCACCCTGCTGCCGCTTGTAGTTGATTGTAGTTATATTATTTTAGCATTGTTCAGATAGAAGCGTTTAACGAAGAGTGATAGATTATTTTGAATAACGAAGACACAAACAATAGATTGCACGATTTATTGCCTGGCATATTTCGCTGCATCTCGTCAGGTACATACTACAGAAATCACACAACTTACGTGAATTAATTAGATAAATCCTTCAAACTGAAATATACACATGTTCGCACAGTAATGTCGATTGTCTACCACGGTAATTTTAAACTGACTAACATGTCTTTCTGCTTGCACAAGGACGGCTTACGAAGGTTGATTATTATAGCTTCAGCAAACTTTAACAATCGACTACTTTGTGTGTTGAACAACACACGGAAGGCACTGTCTCTTTCAATCACGTGACCGCTCTCGAGCACATGTCTCCCGACCGATGAAGCCGGATTGTTCCGGTGTGTCGGCCTGCCTAGGCTACCATCTTCTGTGTGTAGTATCTTGTCCACCCAATTCGGAATGTGTTCCGAAACCCTGCAATGTAACTGTCGCTCAGTTCTGCCTATGTAGGTGGCCTCGCATCTACATGTAAATTGGTAAATACAATTTGATTTGGCGTACAAAGCTACAGGTTCTTTTACTGCTGGGACGGGGATCGGTGTGTTTCTGTACCTGATGACTAGAGTTGCAGCACAGAATGTTCGCTCGACTGCTGTGGTGAGCCGGTCCCGCAGACGTTGCATTACGTCATCTCCTCGGAAGGTTAGCTGGATGAATACCTTGAGTTTAGGGACTGTAGTTACTTCTGATTTCGATTTGGGCTGTTGGCAGTGGCGCTTTATAAATCCTGTGGAGTACCCATTCAGGTTTTAAGGCCTTCTTCAGAGTTTCAAATTCCTCTGTCAGTGTGTCCTGTGTGCATATCTTCCTAGCACGGTCAAACAGGGTCCGTGCTAAGCCCCGTTTGTACTGGACAGGTGCGAAGCTCTGAACATTTAAGTATTGGCCAGTCCATGTTTCTTTGCGGTACACCGATCTTTGAATTGTGCCGTCTGCTCTACGTCTCATTAGGATATCTAGAAACGGCAACGCTTCGTTGTGTTCGTGTTCCATAGATAAAGAGATGTTTATATGTGTCTCGTTCATTGTGGCCTGGAGCGACGTTGCTTGTAGCTCGTCTGTGGTGATAATTAGTATATCGTCCACGTAACGACGGTAAGAGGCCAAGTTATTGATTTCTGAGGATCTCTTTTCTTCTAAGTGTGCCATGAAGATGTCCGCTAGAATAGGTCCAAGTGGGCTCCCCATGGCCACTCCGTCAATTTGGCGATATGACTTGTTTAGAAAGTTGAATTGTATGTTGGCAGTACATAATTTTAATAGCCTCTCTAGAATAGCTGATGGTATGCCTAGTTTTAGTTGTTTATTTCTAATGCGTTCGCTTATTATATTTACGGTCTCATCTAATGGAACGTTGGTGAATAAAGAGGCAATATCCATGCATGCCATGTGTTAGTGATAGATTAACTTAACACTAATAAGAAGTCGTGTAATGTGACAATGTTAGAATATATATGTAAAAGCACGGTGTTCTGTTATGTTATTTGAATCGATGTCGTATGCTGTGATCCTGGTATGACAGTAAGGAAGTGAAAGTTTCAACATAACAGTTACCAGTCAATTTACTTAATGACTGAAAAGTACTTTCCTGATATAATGTTGTGGTTTAATCAACTACTTCAGGACGCACGTCTAAGCACAACTACATGTGTCCTACAAATATGAACTAGTTAAATAAGAATGATATAATCACGATGAGTGGTCGATGCCAATAAGAAAACGAGGATGTGGTATTAGACGCACAATGTCTATGATCTAACTAAGCGAAGGGTTGGGAACTATGGATTCTGACAATGGTCATTTGTAGTTGCATGACATCATTTGCGTTCTTATGTGATAGCTGGAACTGCTTCTGTTTGGTGAGACCTGTGATGTTAACTGGTATTGATGATTGTCTATAATGCTTCCAGAATTATTGAATTTCGATTCCCGCCCATAGTTAACTGACCAAGGCCAGATCAAATGATTTCGAGAGAACGTTCTAGGCCCAGGCCAACTGTTGTTCATCCTGACCAAAGCGAACATGATGGACGGTGTGATCAAAACCATGTCTATTTCATTTTATCAGAGATTACTTGTATAGCAGTTTAACCATGGAGGTCATAACTGTAGCACAGACAAAAGCGAGTCTGGAGACACAGGCGTTGACTCATGCATGTTATCTCAACTACTCCTTGAGCTTGCTAAGGTAGATCGAGATAGGCTGGGTCAGAAGACAGGGGCTTAAATCTCTAATGAGGTCATCTATGACGTGCATCTGATTTTACCAGGGAACTTCCATTGCAGTTTTACCACAGAGGTCATGGCAGTAACATGGACAAGAGCGTGGCTGGAGACACAGACGTTCACTTATGCATGTTTTCTCAGTGACTCCGTGAGTGTGCTAACGAAGATCCAGATGAGCATTGGCAGAAGGCAATGGCTTGATTCTGTGATGAGGTCAAGACTGACTAATATAGGTCATGTTTGTGCCAGGACAATCTGGTGTTAGATGAAAATAACAAGCAGACAGGTTAGAGGGAATGGCTGTTATGGAGAACGGACGAGTAATGAACAGGACTGAAATTCTGAACTCCCTCGGGGAGGAAGTACTAACTACATAATAATAACGTCGCCTCCTCCCCCTTCCTGCTACTGTTGCTGTTGTTGTTGTTATTGCAGCTGCTGCTTCTTCTTCCTTTCTTCTTCTTCTCTTCTCTTCCGCCACCGCCTCTTCCTCCTCTTCTTCCACCACCGCTTCCTCCTACTCCTCCTTCATCTTCTTCCCCTCTTCCGCCACCGCCTCCTCCTCCTATTCCTTCTTCTTCTGCTTCTTCCCCTCTTCTGCCACCGCCTCCTCCTTCTTCTCCTCTTCCACCACCGCCTCCTCCTTCCTCTTCTTCTTCCCCTCTTCCACAACCGCCTCCTCCTTCTTCATCTTCTTATTCCTTCTTCTTTTTTTTTCTTCTTCTCATTATTATTATTATACCTTCAGATGTCAACATAATGGCCTCCCTTGTTGGACAGGTCAAGGAATAAGAACTAGACGAAAAGAGACACAGGTTTATAGGTTGAAAAAGGACATTTAAAAGCTAGGGAAAGCAAACTTGGCAAAATGCTTATCGAAGTTGGACGTACTGAGCCATATGCTTTACGAAACTAATACAATTCACCAAACGATGTCACACGTGTCTTTGGTTTAAAATGATGTCACACATGTCTTTGGTTTGAAACGATGTCACACATGTCGTTGGTTTGAAATGATGTCACACATGTCTTTGGATTTAAATGTCACACATGTCTTTGGTTTGAAATGATGTCACACATGTCTTTGGTTTGAAATGGTGTCACACATGTCGTTGGTTTGAAATGATGTCACACATGTCTTTGGATTTAAATGTCACACATGTCTTTGGTTTAAAATGATGTCACACATGTCTTTGGTTTGAAATGATGTCACACAAGTCTTAAGTTTTAAACAATGTCACGCATGTCTTTGGTTTGAAATGATGTCACACATGTCTTTGGTTTGAAATGATGTCACACATGTCTTTAGTTTGAAATGATGTCACACATGCCTTTGGTTTGAATCGATGTCACACATGTATTTGGTTTGAAATGATGTTCACACATGTCTTTGGTTTGAAATGTCACACCTGTATTTGGTTTGAAACGATGTTCACACGTCTTTGGTTTGAAATGATGTCACACATGCCTTTGGTTTGAAATTATGTCACGCATGTCTTTTGTTTGAAATCTTTTCAACGACGTCTTCGAACATGCGCTCTGGCAAAGGGGTTACGAATGCAATTCGTAATCCCGCAGACCGCGCTCGACACACAGCTGCGGGCGATTTAGAAGCAGACTGTCTTGAACTATTGTTCATACAATGGTCGTTCATAAAGCAATGGCAAACTACAGAATGTCAACTCCTCAAGCACATCATAAAGAACAATAAAAGTATGAAGTTGACTGCGATGTACCCTAAAAAACATACAATTAAAAGATGTATTCTGAGTGAAACAATGAATGAACGAACGAACAAACGGATTTTATTTTCAAAGGGTAACAAATTTGGCACGCAGACCTGTCTTACATTCGGCCCTTCCAATCTTTTGTTCACCAATAGTGCATAGTGCAAATTGGGAAAAAAATACATTGTCAAAAGGTGTTGTAAACAAAAACAATGCATATTAGAATGTTATGAGACACATCCATCACAGCCATCCCCCATCCACCCCCCCCCCCCCCCCCCCACCCAACTACACACACCCCCAGGCACACATACATGCTCTCACCCACCCATCGATCCCCCACACCCACATCTCCCACTCACCACACATCCCACATGATATAGGTCAACATCAGCCTATTAAAAGAGGTGTGAGACAGGGATGTGTAATGTCTCCAGATCCTTTTCCCCTGTACAGTGAAAATATATTCAGACATATAGAAGTTATGATAGGAATCAAGCAACATTTAGTAGATGCGGTTGTTGCACACAGTGAACAACTAGGGTTAGAACTGAATAGTAAGAAGACACAGATTATGGTCATCACTGGGAAGAAGGAAATACCACAATGCGATATACAAGTAAATGGTCATATTCTTAAGCAAGTGAATCAATACCGTTATCTTGGAACAGTCATAACATCTTATGGGAGATGCCTTGAAGAGATTGGAACAATAATTGCCATTGCAAAGGTAGCCTTTTGCAAGATGAAAAACATACAGGAAAGACGAGACGGACATATAATCAGATTGCTACTGGAACTATTAGTGTTGGAACTCTTCGCTGGCTGCTGAGGATGGGGACGGAGCGCTTATGGGAATGTCCTGAATGCTGTGATGTCGGTTCCTAAATCAATCAATCAAACATACTCAACAATAAAATGGTAGTAATTGAAACGAGAACAAGAGTGTTGAAGTGTTACATAGGACTTATACTTTTGTATGGACGTGAAGCGCGGACAATAAGCAGTCAAGCTGAAAAATATCTGATGGCTGTGGAAATGTGGTTTCTGAGGAAAATGCAAAGAATACCATGGACAGACAGAAAAACCAATTAACATGTCCTCCAAGAAACACATGAATTTCACAAACTGATTAGAGACATTAGACATAGACAGTCACAATTTTTTGGTCATGTTATGAGAAGAAATGACTTGGAGAACTTGGTGACAACTGGCAAGATCGAGGGGAAGAGACTAAGGGGAAGACCGAGAGGTAAATACCTGGATGGCTTGGCCATATGGCAAGAACACAGAGCTGATCCACGACTCTGGTGATCGAGTGAGATGCTTATCGGCATGGCACATAATGGATCTATCCATCCATCCATCCATTTATGAGATGGGAGTTATAAAATCAAAATTGCGGAACAGATTGAGAGTGTAAAAATCCATTCAAAGTTCTTGCTTGTATGCTAATTATCCAGAATTCACAGCCATTTGTTAAAATTGGCTCTAGGTAGTATGCAATAATTCTTTTGCTAACTTCTAATGACAAATGTTTACAAACAACATATTCTTAATTTCTTTAAACAAAAACAAAAAACAAAACAAAAAAAAGAGACGGAGGAATAAAAATCACAAACATCGATATGAGTTTCAAATTTTTTATTGCTTATATACGTTGCATAATTATTGTGAAGAGAATAATGATTTCAAACTACAGGTAAACAGTTTATGAAGTTTTTAAAGTATACGAGATGTCTCTGAACAGTAATGAGGCCGAATGTATGACTAGAAAACTGGCAAGTCTGTAACCACTTCCAGACACCAACCGAAACATTCATTCCTACCGAAAGTGTTCAGTGCAGAAATTCAATAACATTGATTTGTGTTTCAGTTGTCAATAAATTATTTACAACCTCTGTGTCATGTTTAGACACATGTGGAGTATATTAGACCCAGGTCGACCCACCTTAAAACTGGAACCAATGATGTATTGGGAAGTAAAGGCTGACACTATAGTGCCCACATCACCCAGCAGGTGTCGATTCGTCTGTGGAAATATGAGTCTAGTACCATATACCTGAAACACCGTAAGTTGTGTACAAGTGTCCTATACTTCTATGGTGTAAATGATTGATGTGAATGAGTATTTCTTTCTCCCGAACACTTAAATTCCAGCTAAAATGTTGTTTTAGAACTCTCAATATCAGTATCATCATGTGTCCCTGTCAACTGGTGTCAACGTTTATGTCTCTCCTCAGAACATGGTTCTTGGTGTTCTAGATCAACTCTGCTGACATTCCTCATACTTGACAAATTCCAGTCAGGAACAATTCTGTAACGGGCTTGGGGTGAGTTGGCTGAGTGTCTTTGCTCCATTGGGATATCACAGACAGAAGTACACAGGTATTTATAAGCCTAAAGCAAGAGAAGCAGAAGTAGCAGCAGTGAAGGTTTCTCTCTTCTCATCACATGAGCCAAGAAAGCAGTTTGTCTCTTACACTTGTATATAAACTCTTCTCATCACATGACCCAAGAAAGCAGTTTGTCTCTTACACTTGTATATAAACTCTTCTCATCACATGACCCAAGAAAGCAGTTTGTCTCTTACAGTTGTATATAAACTCTTCTCATCACATGACCCAAGAAAGCAGTTTATCTCTTATAGTTGTATATAAACTCTTCTCATCACATGACCCAAGAGAGCAGATTATCTCTTATAGTTGTATATAAACTCTTCTCATCACATAACCCAAGAAAGCAGATTATCTCTTATAGTTGTATATAAACTCTTCTCATCACATGACCCAAGAAAGCAGTCTGTCTCTTACAGTTGTATATAAACACTTCTCATCACATGACCCAAGAAATCAGTTTGTCTCTTACAGTTGTATATAAACACTTCTCATCACATGAGCCAAGAAAGCAGTTTGTCTCTTACAGTTGTATATAAACTCTTCTCATCACATGACCCAAGAAAGCAGTTTATCTCTTACAGTTGTATATAAACAAACACACATTTATTGTTCACTGTTCACAGAAGTAGAAGTAGTGACTAGAAGATGCAATCATTCAATCATCAGTAGCATGTCTTTTGCAGAACCTCGCTCCCATAACAACCTTCCGGAAAACCTCACGATCATAAGCAAGATGTCCCGCGTGGAGATCATCCGCCACATCCTGCACCCATCTTCTCTTTGGCCTTCCTCTTACTTTCTTCCAAGGCATATACCCCTCCATTATTGTTCTCTAAACTTTTGTGACATTTCAAGTGACCAAAATATTTCAATTTTCTTTTTGTTTTATCGTCTTTAATAGCCAGCCATCTTCAATATTCAGCTCTTGAAGTATGGATGCATTTTTTCTTTATCTTTACCCAAGATATTCTTAGAACTCATCTATAACATTTATATTCAAAGGCATTTATGCGCTGATGAGCTTGTTTAGTAAGTGTCCAGATCTCACAGGCATATGTTGCAATGGACTAGATCACATAAAAATTTAACGCCATAGTTACCAACTGATATATATTTCTGAATTATATTTGTATACAATGTTCTATTTTCATTAGCCTCTTCCAGACAACTTTTGTTACTCTGGCAATCCAAAGTATTCACACCATTTGTTTCAAAGACCAAATCTTTGTTGCTTCTAAGTCATTCCTAATGTGATTATTTACATTCCTATATAGCGTGATCAAAAATTCACAGTAAAACGTTCATAATTTAAGTAGCTTGTTGACACCTGTAGTGGGCACATAGTAATGGTTAAGATGGTATGCATGATGGTGCGAGGTCATCTCTTGTTACAGGAGAGAAAGAAAGGCTACATTTACTATGTGAAGTAAGGGAAACAAAATGTGGTGGACCTAACACTTCACACACGCACAGCTGGTTCGTGCTGCAGGACTTGTTTTATTCATTGAAGAACTGTAAACATTCTCACAGGAGTGAAGATGTATGGCACAAAATGAATATCACCATTGTCTGAAAGACAGTACAGAGCAAACCGTTTAAGGTGATCTCAGATGTGGTGAATTTCTGATGTGAAGAACAATTTATCCCTGGCAAATTGTCTTGTTTGTCTCTTATAAGATGAATTTCTGATAAGAAGAACTATTTCTTGAGTCCCAGATGAGCTCGCTTTAACAGGTCTGCACTGTATTTTGAAATATTGAGGAAGAAAGGCACTGGAAACTAACAATAACTGGAGTTATTTTTAAGCATGCAGCCCTGGGAAAAAATTAAACCCCTTTCGAAATAAATCCGTTTGGCAAATCTTTTTGTATCTTCCTGTCTCTGTCTCCACTCCTCGAACTAAAAAATTGACCTGTAGAAGAAAGGAACAATCAACAGGTTTTAAGCTGACCTATTGTAAGGACAACACATATAAAGACAGTCCCAGCGTTACATTACCTTAGATACTAGACTAATGTGAAAACTTGAAAATTTTCACAAGTTGAAGCACTGACTGATCAAAGCACATAGTCACTGCCAGTATCATCATCACCCTCATCAAGTTCATCATCATGCCTCAAGTTCTTTGCAGAACATTGCTCTCAACACAACCAGCCAGGGAGATTCTCAATCCTCTGCCAGTTGCCCTGCCTCAAGCATGTCCATGCCCAGGTTGCCTTTAATGTCCGGTGTCCAGTGTCATGTTGTCCCCTCCCCCCCTCCCCCCGGCTCTTCTTCCAGGAACCATGCCTTCCATTACTGTTCTTTCTAAACTTCTGTGGTATTTAATATTTTGTTTTTGAGCCTTGTTTACACACCTTGAGGTGTACTTAAAGTAAAGGACCCTTTTGCATGCTTTAAGGTGCAGTGGGCTTACAGTGCTAGAGGTGATGCGGTCAGTATCACGCTGGCCAGCTTTACTTCCCTAGACCAAAGACCTGGTACCCATTGTAGGCTAGGTCGACCAGGAAGCGCAGGTAATTTTACAAATTAAAATTCATCCTGATGTGGATAGAACACATCTCATGAACATTACATATGCCATGGTATTAAAGAAACTATACGGCCAACACCATATCTATCCTGAATTTGTCTTAATGACATGTAAATGGGCTTTACTGTCCATGATCTGTTATCACTCTATACAGAACTGAACTATGGGAATCTGAGTGCAGCCATGTGTAAATGGCTCTTACTTTCCATGATCTGTTATCACTTTATACAGAACAGAACTAAGAGAATCTGAGTGCAGCCATGTGTAATTGGTCTAAATGTTCATGATCAGTTATCACCTTATACAGAATGTAATTTAGTGTTGAGGGGATACATAGAGCCTGTTCTTTTGTATGGATGTGAAACTTGGACAATGAGCAGTCAAGCTGAAAAACATCTGATGGCTGCAGAAATGTGGTTTCTGAGAAAAATGCAAAGAATACCATGGACAGACAGAAAAACCAATGGCCAAGTACTACAAGAGACAAATGAAAATCGTAAATTGAATAGAGAAATTAGATGTAGACAGTCAAAATTTTTTGGACATGTTATGAGAAGAAATGGATTGGAGAACTTAGTGACAACTGGCAAGATTGAAGGGAACAGACCAAGAGGAAAATACCTGGATGGCTTGGCCACATGGCATGGATGGGACAGGAACACTGAGCTGATCCACGACACAGGTGATCGAGTGAAATTGCGAGTCATGACTGCCCACGCTTTTTGGCATGGCACATGATTGATTGATAGATTGAACTTAGTGAATGTAAATCCAATCATGTATATGATTTTACTTTCCTTGATCAGTTATCACATATACATAACATAACTAAGGGAATTAAATTCAGTCACGTGCAAATTGGCTGAATTTACATGATCAGTTATGAATTTATACTAAACTAAAGTAAGGGAATGTAAATATAGTCATGTGTAAATGGATAAGTTATTATTTTACACAAAAAGATTATGCTACCAAATAAGTTGCAGAAACATTGGTTTACTAAACAAACAATGCATCTCGATTTTCTTCTCATAATACTGACAACCCCTCCCCCATCACATCTGCTAATTTTCTTCTGTTTCTTCATTCCTTTTTTAAGGGTAGTGAGTCATACCTACTTATGTACCTCAGAGGCAGTGTGTCCCGACTTCAACATGCATGTGTTAGATTTACATCCAAGGTAAAGGGCTCTATCCACCTGTCAACATAATGACCCTCATCTTCCCCAATAACTTAATGAATGAATACAGTACTCGATACTTTCAAATCTTACAGGGCAGATGTACTGGGTACATTTCAAAAGTGAAAACATACGAACAAAAGACTATTTATAGCACATGTGATCCCAGCATGCATTTTGATCTGTGCCTTTCCCACAAGCCCTGATACCCTAGTTGTGGGTCAATTTCTGAGAAATATTGGTTGATTCCCTAGCCATAATGGGTGATCCCAGAGCCATGTTGGTCAATTACAGAGCCATATTGGTCAATTACAGACCATATTGGTCCATTATAGAGCCATATTGGTCGATCCGAGAGTCATACTGGTCAATTGAGAAATATGGGTTGATTCCAGAGCTATAATGGATGCTTCCAGAACCATATTGGATGATTTCAGAGCTATATTAGTCAATTATAGAGCCATACTGGATTATTCCATAGCCACATACACTGAGTCCGGAGCCAGATTGGCCAATTCCCTAGACATATTGATCACTTCCAGAGCTGTGTTGTTCGATTCCAGAGCTATATTAGTTGATACTTGTAGCATACTGGGTGATTCCAGAACCATACACCTTAAAGAAATTAAAGCTTGCTAAAATGAAATCAAACTCAAGAACAGTGCATTGGTAGACTAATGCACTAACCACTATGAATATAGTCAATATGTGCATAATACAAACACATATCCACTAAAGTACAGCTTACCCGATTCATCATTGTGTTAAGGTCAAGTGTCTGAGAATACTTTGCAAAAACATAGCAAATGGCTTGGATAAACCATGTTCCATACTCTTTACTTTGATACGAAATGAAATCTGAAAATATGGTGTAGAAAAGTTAAGAAATGTCAAATGCAGAACAAAAAAATATTAAAGATGAGACATATGGCATCAGACATTAAATGATTCATTTATTTATTTTCTATTTACAAGGATACCATGGGCAGACAGAAAAACAAATGAGGGTCCAAAAAGCATAAAACAGTAAACTGATTAGAGAAATTTGACATATGCAGGCAAGATTTTGTGGTAACGTGAGGAGAAATAAACTTGAAAATTTAGTGACAACTGTCAAAACTTAAAGAAAAAGACTAGGGAAGACGAGATAAATACCTGGAAGGCTTTGATTTCATAGGGAACAGTATGAGTGAAGCCTCATATTTGTTGACCGATCTACTCCGCATACCCCATGTGGCACATCACAGGAATGATACCAACTTCTCTCTCTCTTCCTCAAAAATTGTTTCTCTGTGCCTGCCCATATCATGTGTCCACATACCCCATGTGGCATATCGCAGTAACTATACCAATCTCTCTCTCTTTTCTCATATATACCTTGCACATGTCCATATACACTATTATATGAATGTCTGTTGAGTAGTGTAGATGTATGTATGTGCGCTCACACATATCAGTCCACCCAGACTTTAGGACTCACCTCACAATAACATAAAAGAGTGCATAATGTGAGTTTGGTTAGTATCCCCATCATACTTGGGTGCACACTTCATTGCTCTTCAATATTCGTCCACCAGGGCCAATCCATTCACTGGCACCCACTCATGCTTTGTTAGTACATCCACTGGAATTGCTCAGACTACTATCACAGGTTGCCGTCATACCTTCCTGCCTCCACCCCTCACCTTTCTTTCAATGTGCTCACTGAACCTTTACACCCACCATCCCGTCATCATCCCACTCCCAGATTATACACAGCTCGAAGTAAGTATGAACATGTTTTCAAATTTCCATTTTCTCTTCATTGCTTTCATTTTTTCATCTTCTCATCCATTCGTCAAGTTTTGATGTAGTTACAGGAGATCTCCTTGACTATATGTTGTGTTTTGTGAATGTGTTTGTTTGCTGATGAAGGCTAATCGCCGCAACGTCCTGTATATTCCGTAATTCTGTTATGTAAAGCTGCACTACTTTGTGTCATTTTATATTGTTTACATTTACACAGCTTTACCACAGTTCCACCCAATTTTATTCATATTAAGGTCAGACGTTCTGGTACTTCATTAATTGATGTCTGCACAGACTAGGACTAAAATAGTGTGACAGAATCACTGCTGTGGAACTCTGCAGTGAACTAAACAAATCCCAGTCTTAATTTATATCAACAGGTGAACAGGTAAAGAAAATACTTGGACACTGAATATGGCACAAATTTAGAAAACATGCTAATAATACATCTAAAAATTCCTTCCTTTGGTACCCACAGGACAAAAGAAATAGTGGGAGACTTAAAAATAAACACACAGAGAAGAGAACTAGAGACAGATAAATAATATGGTGAGGACATGGAAGAAGTTGCAGGCAACAGCAAAGGATACGAGTGTAAAGGAGTTAAAGTAACATCTACAACATACAATTTAGAATAACAGCTAAGACATAAATATTGAAAATAACCACTAAGACGAAATATATTTAAACGTTGTTGGTATAAAATGAGCTAATGCTTAAGTACAATTCTTTACCATGTATGTCAGTAATCAAATTGTAAGAAAACAGACATTATGGTCATTGGCAAGAATGCAGTAAATTAGTTAAAATCTGAAACAGGTGAATCAAAACTATGTTTGAACAATCATCAGAGTAGGTGGCAGATGTAGAGATTAGAACAAGAATCTTCATGGCAAATGTAACCTTTCAGAAGATGTAAAACATACCAACAAAATGCTGCCAGTTGCAGTAAAATAAAGAAATAATAAGAACTTATACTACTGTGTACACATGCGATTTGAAAAATAGACTAACAAGCAGAGAAACATCTGAGGGAAATGCAAATAACACAGATGGACAGAAAAACAAATGAAGCAGTTTTTCATGAAGCAGATGAAAACATCAAATTTAGTGGAGAAATTATATTAGACCGTTGCAATTGATTGGACATGATATGGGAAGAAATTAACTTGAAAGAAGTACAAATGATAAATTTGATAGGAAATGAGCAAGATGAAGACAATAAAATACCTAAATGGTTTGGAAAATGGGTTTAATCAGGACAAGAACAGAGTCTTAATATGAATCTAGTGACTGTGTGAGATGGAAAGACCATGATCACCCATGGTTATTGGCTGGAATATGATGATGATGATGTCATTAAGTTAAAATTAGGGTAGAGTTACCTGGTATGGTTGCTGAGGCCACAAATACATCTGCATCTGATCGTCTCTTGCCCCTTACAAAATAGGCTTCTGTCATACCGAATACCTCATTTAACATGGCCCTGGTTTCAGAAATTATCCTGTCTTGTTCAGTGTCATCCTCATCACTGAGAGGAATGCAATCAGAAGCAGGTTGCCGAGACACAGTACTGTCACCAGCTTGTGTGTGTCCAACAGGATGGCCTTCATTCTTTTCATCTACAAAAAGCAAAAGAAAATAAAACTGAAATTCTTTGCTTCTACAAACAGATAGCAACAGAGAATAAATTGAAATTCTTTGCTTCTATAAACAACAACTGATATAACATTGAAGTTCTTGACTTCTGCAAACAGGTGGCAACATAATAACCTGAAATTCTTGGCATCCATTAACAGACAGTAACAAAGAATAAGATACAATTCTTTGCTTCTACAAACAGCAACAGAGAATAAACTGAAATTCTTTGCTTCTACAGACAGACAGCAACAGAATAAACTGAAATTCTTGACATCTATAAATAGACAGCTAAAAAGAATAAACTGAAATTCTTGACATCTATAAATAGACAGCTAAAAAGAATAAACTGAATTTCTATGCTTCTACAGACAGACAGCAACATACTAAAAATGTCTTTGCTTCTACAGACAGACAGCAACATACTAAGAATTTCTTTGCTTCTACAGACAGACAGCAACAGACTAAGAATTTCTTTGCTTCTACAGACAGACAGCAACAGACTAAGAATTTCTTTGCTTCTACAGACAGACAGCAACAGACTAAGAATTTCTTTGCTTCTACAGACAGACAGCAACAGACTAAGAATTTCTTTGCTTCTACAGACATACAGCAACAGACTAAGAATTTCTTTGCTTCTACAGACAGACAGCAACAGACTACAAATTTCTTTGCTTCTGCAGACAGACAGCAACAGACTACAAATTTCTTTGCTTCTACAGACAGCAACAGACTAAGAATTTATTTGCTTCTACAGACAGACAGCAACAGACTAAGAATTTCTGTTCTTCTACAGACAGACAACAACAGACTAAGAATTTCTTTGCTTCTGCAGACAGACAGCAATAGACGAAATAAAGAATTTATTTGTTATTACATACAGAGAAAAAACTGAAATTATTGACATCTATCAACAGACAGCAACAAAGAATAAACTGAATTTCTGTGCCTTCTACAGACAGCAACAGACTAAGAATTTATGTGCTTCTACAGACAGCAACAGACTAAGAATTTCTGAGCTTCTATAGACAGCAACAGAATAAACATAATTTCTTTGTTTCTACAATCTTCTTCTCTTCTCCTCAGCAACTCTTTAGGTGGTCTCCGTAGCAAAGTGATTAAGCCATCTCCCTTGCGCTCGAATGGTCGTGGGTTTGTTCAGACCACAAGTGTGTGTTTTCTGGAGATTCCAGTTGATTATCACTGGAGCTACATGTTTGTGCTTTGTGCGATGCTCCTGGCCAGCGGCATGGCATACGGTGGAGAGAGACAGAGCCGGGTGGAGTAAAACCTGGTGCAATGAAGTTGAGAAGAAGTATACTTTGTGTCTACAAACAGACAGCAGCAGAGAATAAATAGAAATTCTATATGCCACGATATTGTGACAGAGCGATTTTGGTAATATCAGAATTAATCTCTCTTTCCCCAACAAAGGTATAAAACCTAAGAGATAGCGGGAGTCTCTGTGACGAAGTGGTCAAGACATTTATCTCAGGCTCCGAAGGTTGTGGGTTCGATTCTGGGCGACGTCCTTTGGTTCAAGAGTTAAATTTTTCGGAGACTCATGTGGGTCGTCGCTAGAGCTATGGATTTCGTGCTTTGTGTGACGCTTTCCGTGCTATGGAAAGAGACCGAGCCATATGGGATTAAATCCTGTGCAATGAAGTCGACCCTATCGACTTTTAAGTGATTTTTTAAAGGAGGTAGAAAAATACAATTTCACAGCATTGACTGGCGTTTACAATTCTATGACGCAACACTGCATAATTAGAACTGCCATCACATAAAGCGAACATGGTCTGGATTCTACAACAATTGTAAAATCTTAATTTGACGTCATACGTTACCACCAGTTCAATAGCTTAGGGGCCATAAAAGTGTAGATAACAACCTTGAGTTCAGTTTGGCAGCATAAAATGCCAAAATCTACCCACCATATAACTTGTTGCCATGGACTTTCAGACTGAGTGGAGATTTTTAGCCTGACAAATGTGTGAGCTTACCACTGACGGACTGATGATAATTTCTGCCCTGACACCACATTTGTTTGTCGCAAGCGGGAAATTCAATAACCGACAATGACGGAAATCGAGAGTGTATACCAAGATTCAATAACAGGAAAGCACATTTGATATGCATGGTGTAGGCTGGACAAAAGATGACTGACAGGTGAAATTTACAGTTCATAGTGAAAGTGTGGGTTGAATTAATACTGGACATGAGGTGTCCAGGTAACAGTCCAAGGTGAAAAGGGAGAAGAAACTGACATTAGGGACACACATTTTTTGTAAATACCAGGCCTTGCCAACAGCACTCAGATGCAAGCACAGTAAGCCTACCAGGGAAGTCTTCCAGGGGATACTACAATTTCATTTTGCCCAACTTTAAGTAAGGAGTCTAGCGGCAGATTTCTCAGCTTAAAGATGTAAATATATGTTTTGTACTATTAGTGTCTTCTGTTCTGAGGGTCTGCTTTTGTTTTCTATTAATATTTATTCTTCAAAACCTCAAGCTTGTGGATTGTCTGTTACTTATTGTTCTGATTATTCCAGCTTTTGCCTTTCCTGTGTGACTGTAAAAACCGTTTTCTTGTTACGCGTGGTAATATGGAGAAATCCAACATTATCAAGCCACGGGAGTTCTTGGTCAATTCACATACAGGATAGACGTTGATTATTCAATCTACATGAGGCCCATGCTCATAGGAGACTGACTGCTCAGGAGAAATCTCTGAAGTCATGCAGATTGTTGAGAACTATCCAAAATAACATGGATTATTTGGACCATTCATTCATTCAATAGCATGTCCCTTGCAGAACCTCGCTCCCATAACAACTGCCTGGTCATAAACAAGATGTCCTGCTTCCGATACACCCATCTGGAGATCATCCGCCACATCCTGCAACCATCTTCTCTTTCGCCTTCCTCTTCCTCTCTTCCCGGGCATACACCTCTCCATGTTTCTCTCCAAACTTTCATGACGTTTCAAGTGACCAAAATGTTTTTTTCTTTGTTTTATCATCTTTAGTAGCCAACCTGCTTCAATATTCAGATCTTGTCGTATGGATTAATTTATTCTTTTCTGCATCCAATATATTTTTAGACTCGTCTATAACATTTATATTCAAAGGCATTTATGCACTGTTCAGCTTGTTTGGTCAGTGTCCAGGTATCACAGGCGTACGTTGCAATGGTAAAGATGCATGCTCTTACTTAACATATATTTCTTTCTTCATAATAGTTTTATCTGTATGTATTATCCTTGTTTTTGCTATGTTAAGATATAGGTTGTGATTTTTGCCATTCTATTGGGTTGAGGCTATTAGTTGTTCTATACCATTCTGTGTTGTGGATAGTAATACTGTATCATCAGCATACTGATGCTCTGGTATTTCATGACCACCAATATTTAGGGCATCATATAGCTCCCTGTTTATATCATCTCTTACATTTCTCATTATATTTCCTGCGTTCAGGTTAAACAAATATGGGAACAGCACAAAGCCCTGACGGACTCCTTGCTTGATGTCAAACCAACCTGATGTCTCGCCATCTATTCTAACTGCTGCTTGTTGGTCTAGTTAGAGCATTGTTTATGAGTTGTACTACATGTGATGAAAAGCCCACATTCCTCAAGATTTCCTAAAATTTATGATGTTGTACAGTCAAATGCCTTTAAATAATCTACATAATATGAGAATAGGCTTAAATTAAATTCTCTACACTTCTCTATTATTAAACACATGTTGAGTATGTGATCTCTAGTTCCTCTTTCATGCCTAAATCCAGCATGAACCACGCTAATCTCTTTTTCCATTTTCTCACGAAGTCTTCCCATTATGATTTTTAGTAGAATTTTACTTGTATGTCTGATCTGGACAACATTTCTATAGTTGGTGCATAATTTTCTTTTCTGGCAATGGAAGTACAGCCAGGACTATACGAGCTTGCAGAACTCTACACAACTTATCTGTTGGCTACAGACAAAGAAACTCTATATGTTGGCTACAGACAAAAACTATCTAATAAACTGATGTACAGACAAGAGAACTCTAATAAACTTCTCTGTTGCCTGTAGACATGAAAACTAATAAACTTATCTAAAAGATGGGATTGAGTTACAGAAAAAAACAACAACATGCAAACACAATTACCAACAAGGAAATATGTCAAATGTTAATTTCCCCAAGAAATTTACCTCCTTGGCATGCCTGAATAAAGAACAGTTTTGGTTTCCCTTGCAAGGCCTTGCTTCTACAGAACAGGTCAACAATGTCCTTGATTTCAAGACAGTTGACTGGTTGACCATCCATCATGTGGCCATCTGTTCCAAATACCACACCAGTGTCGCCATGAGAGAGGATGGAAAGCACAAAGCACTGGGCTGTGTTATGATAGTCTCTTCTGGATTCTTCTTCTAGTAACTTCCACATTCCCTTGAAAAAAAACAATAAAAATTAAATGTCATTACATTTTTTTAGTTGATATAAGCAATGCCCTACTGCAACAATACTTCCAATTAAATTACGGGCAGCTGACTTTTCCTGAACTTTTTCTTGACTCAATGCAAAGTGCGCATGCGTGCAGCTTTTTAGTCTGTATTAGTGGGTGCATTTCCCCTTCCCTGGGCTTCTTCACATTTATCATCATCAACCGAGAAGAACGACCTCAATGTGTTATTTGTGGTGAAGTTTGTAAAATGATTCTTTGAAACCGACAAAGTGGAAGCAACAAAGTGGAAGGACAAAACCTATTTTGAACGTCTTGGGAATGATGTCACAAGGATGAGACTGAATTTAACAGGGGCATTTCAAGAAACAAACCAAACGGTTACTGTAGCTTCCTATGTAGTAGCACTGGAGATAGCGAAGCAGAAAAAAAACTACATACAATCAGGGAAACGATAAAATTTTGTTGTCTCAAGATGGTGGAAATTGTTTTGGGAAATGGTTCAGAGAAAAACAAAACTTGCAGCGGTTTCACTATCAGACGACACTGGAGGATCAGCGATATGGCCAGTGACATCAAGGTTCAAGATGTGCAAGAGGTCAAGTCTGCAGCATCTGGGCTCTGTTTAATTCAAATTGATGAATCGGCTGATGTGGCATTGTGTTCTCAGTTGATGGTGTTTGCAAAGTATCAATGATCACAAGGATCATTTAAAGAAGAGCGTATTTGTTCTCCACATGAAACAACTACCAAGACCTCTGATATTTTTTTTATGGGATAATATGTGTGGGTGCTGTACAGGGAGCACCAGCTATGTTGGGGACCAAATCAGGATTTTAAATTAGTGTGAAGAAACATGCCCCAAAGGTGAAAGGTATTCATTGCATGATCTATCGACAGGCGCTGGCCTCCAAAACACTTCCAGCTTCTTTGGGGGAAGGTTTTGGATCAAACCGTTAAGATAGTGAATTATGTCAAAGGAGGAGCTCTCAACTCATGGCTTTTTAAGCATTTATGTGTTGACAAAGATGCAGGCCATCATTTGCTTCTTTTCCACACAAAAAAGTAGGATGGCTGTCTAGATGAAACGTAACTGTGCTAGTATATGAGCTGAGAGACGAGCTCAAATAATTTATTTAAGTTCACTGTAAGATGGAATTATTTGCCTGGCTAGATGATTTGGAATGGATCATGCACCTTGCCTATTTAGTTGATATTTATGAGCAGCTGAATAAACTCAATCTTCAGATGCAAGGAAGGAATACAAATATCATACAATTTGTGGATGCCTGGAAAATTTTTATGAGCAGGCTGGAAAATGAAATGTCAATATGACAAAGGTTGCAATGTTTGAGAAGCTGTCATCCATTCTCGATGTTGATGGTAAAGACCAAGTACTTCCACAATTTGAAGAAAATTAAATTTTGCATTTGACAGCGCTAGGAAATGAATGTGAGCACTATTTTACTGAACTTAGTGATGATGAGTTGGATTTGGTGCAAAACCCATTCAAATTATCAGTTGAAAACATTTCTGATGATTGTCAATGATGCAGCTGAAAACTGATTCGGGCGCAAGAAACCAATCATGGAATTTTGGCCTTTGATGTACGATTCCTACCCAAAAGTGGCAGAAAACGCAATCCGTTCATTGCTTCCATTTGTGTCATCAAGTCTTTTTGAGTCAGTCTTTTCAGCTCTGTTGGAAATTAAAACAAAACGACGCAATAGGTTAGATGTTGAAAATGATCTCCATTGTCCACTTTCAAGCACTCCTCCGTATATTTCATAATTGCTGAGGAAAATCCAATCAGTGTTGTCATTGATTACAATCTTCATTTGAATGCAGCTAATTACAGATCTACAATATCCTGGTTTTCTATTGAGCGTTTTGTTTGATGAAGCACAATTTTCTGACATTCTGATCTTGCGTTGACGTTTTAACTGTTTGTTTATTGTAATATGATTAATTTGGTGTTTTACTAAAATATTGTGAATATAAAAGAATGCTTTTATTTACGTTTTAATATCACCAGCATATTCATTTACCATTAAATGTATTTTTTTTTTAAACAATCGATGAACTAGGACATGCCTACCTAGCATGTGAAGATATGATTCTGCAGACTGCATGGAAAAAATCATTGGTGATTCAATGGACAAAACGGAGTTTATCTGCAAAGCATTGTGGAAAGTAATGAGCACGGCAAGGCACATAGAGCGCCTGGTCATCCACTGCACCCGTATTCATCTACAGCCATCTTGATTTGTCTTGCGACTGGATTTAGATGGACTCAGGTGAGAGAGTATGGTCGACAAATTGTGCAACTCTTCCTCACTTTAATAAAATTCATCACAAGTCATTCTTCATCCAACTTCAAGCTATCCATCAACTTTCCAGTGGAAAGGCGCCTGGTCCTGACTCCATCCCGGCAGATATCTACAAAGCTGGTGGACCAGTTCTAATATAACAGCTTCACCAAGTCTTTACAAACATATGGGTGAACAAGACCATGCCACAAGATTTCAAGGGTGCGTCAATAATCCACTTTTACAAACGTAAAGGAAACAGCCAATCCTGTGACAACCACCGAGGCAACTCCTTGCCCTCATTTTCAGGGAAGATACCAGAATTGTTCTCAATTTCTTCACAGAACACCTTGAACAAGGTTTTCTTCCCGAGAGTCAATCTGGCTTCAGAAAAGAACAAAGAAATGATATGATTTTCGCTGCAAGGCAGTCGCAAGAGAAATGTCAGGAACAGAACTCCAAAATGTTGTCCACTTTCATTGATCTTACCAGGGCTTTTAATACAATCAGCAGAGAAGAACCGTGGAAGATTACGGCTAAATATGTCTGTCCATGAAAGTTTGTCAAATAGTGCAGCTATTTCATGATGGTATGCAGGCATGAGTACAGGAAAATGGCGAATAGTCTGAACCCTTTCCTGTCAACAATGGAGTGAAGGAAGGCTATGCCCTGGCACCAACACAGTTCAGCCTCGTGTTTTCAGCTATGCTGACGAATGCCTTTGAAAACAACGACAATGGAATAGACATTAACTATCGCATGGATAGAAAGCTATTCAATCTCAGAAAGTTGAAAGCTAAAACCAAAACTGCCAGCAATACCGTCAGAGAGCTCCTGTTTGCTGACGACTGCGCTCTATATGCCAACTCAGAGGCAGACATGCAACACAACGTTTCAGCTTTCTTATATGCCTATGCAAATTTCGGGCTCAATATCAACTCGGAGAAGACTGTAGTTATGTACCAGGCAGCTCCAAATATTAATCACAACATGTAAAATATCAAAGTGAATGGCCACAGACTAAGTGTTGTGGACAAATTCCCCTATTTTGGCAGCACTGTGACCCAGGCTCCCAATTGATGACTAAGTGAATGCAAGAATCTCCAAGGCCAGCGCAGCCTTTGGCAGACTGCATTTCGATCCTAAATTGGCCTTACCAGCCATCTTAGTACTCACAGCTCCGTACTTTCAACCACACTGGATGAAATGAATGGTCATCATCATTCTTGATGGACAAACACCAAATGTATAAAATTACACTATAAAATTAGTCTATGCATGTAAAGGTTGTGTACACATATGGAAGAAAATAAGGATTGTCAGTTTTGTTACGTTATTTTGAATGCACCTTTTGGGGCTGACAATTTTGGAAAGGGGGGAATGACATTCTGACATACGGTGAAAGGGTGCATGGGCCAAAAAATGTTGAGAACCACTGCTTTTGTCACTTCCTGCAAGGTATTTCTTTTGCCCCTTCGCATTGAGCCATCTGAATTGATGATTACATCACCTAGACACAAATTGCTGTGTGTCAATTGTTGCACCACTCATTCAGCGCTGCCTTCCATCCAATTTCTACACTCCTGATCAAATGTGATTATGACACTGCATAGGTCTGACATTTCCTCTGGCATTCTGACCAATTCTTCTCCTCACCCATGTTTTCAAACATACGTCTCTTATTGTGTCCTCTACCCGAGTCATGATTTTCCTCTTATTAGACTGTGGCCTTTTTGTGTGTCCAGGGCTTCACGCAGGAGATGTTCCTTGTCCACAGCATAATGTATAAAACCACCAATGAAAAAAACAAACGGAAGATTACTCTCCTCCTTTCTAACAATTTGGCAAACACTCTCACTGTTTTCTATTTCACTTTGTTTTCCTTGCAGTCTCTTACCTCTTTTGTCATATTCATCGCAACGGCAACATCAAAATACAAAGACTTAAATAGTTCCTCAAGGGACTTCCTGTCTGCCGATGATCCATCTCTGTTGGTCATATGGGTAAATTCTTCATTATTTATTATCAGCACCTGTCCTCTTGGTTTAGCTGACATCAGGTAGCTCACCCTCTTGAAAGAACAAGGATTTCATTAAATCAACACAATGTTTCCCCAATGTGAATTTCAACAAAAATTATATAAACAAAAAACCGCATAATTTATTGCCTGATATATTTCACCCATCATCTGATAGAAAGTGTCATGTAAAGATTATAGCAAGGCAGCTTTTTGCAAGGTGGGAACAGAATGACCAAATGCTGTCAAATGCAATTAGAAACAGGGTGTTGTGGTGCTACATAGAACCTATACCATTATATTGATGTGAAGCATGGACAGTAAGCAGACAAGTTGAGAAACATCCAATGACAGTGGAAATGTGGTTTCTGGGGAAAATGCAAAGAATACAATGGAGAGACAGAAAAACCAATGCAGCAATTCCTGCAAGAAACAAATGAACACAGTAAACTGATTAGTGAAATTAGACGTGGACCGACACAATTTTTGTGTCACATTATGAGAAGAAATAAACTGGAGAACATAGTGACAACTGGCAAGATTGAAGGAAATGAACAAGGGGTTGGCAGAGAAGTAAATACCTGGATGGCTTGGCCTCATGGCATAATTGAGACAACACAGAGCTGATCCATGACTCTGGTGATCATGTGAGATGGCAAAACATTACCGACCATGCTTATCGGCATAGCAGATGATGATGATGAGTAATTGAGAGTGCAAAAATCGATTATCCTTGAATATCAAGAAAACAGAAACAATAGTTATATCAACGTAAAAACACAGCATAAAACACGTGATGTAACAATACAACAAAAATGCTTAACCAAGTTGATAAATTTAAACACCTAGAGACAATCATTATATCAGGGCTGTGGCTGGTTCAATTATCTGTTATCCATAGGGTGGCGGGATAGGTGTACTCTTATCAAAGGAGAAACAAGGTGCCTCCTTTACTCCGTTAGCCTATGAGACACCCTTGGGCAAGGTGGAGTAACCGTTTAACTCCCCCAGCTATGTGATGCATGGGTGCAGGTAGTGGATAAAGTTGAAAGCAGCCGACAGATAGTTTTAGATTATGGTCTCCAATTTCGTGAAAGTAGGCATAGGATCTATTTTTGGAGACAATGACTACGGCCATCAACAAGTATGGGTACTGCTAAGAAGGAAAGCAATGGCAAACTACCTTCTTTATAGATGCCTAAAAATGCATGTTTCATCACTCTGTTGATTGTGTGAGATGGCAAAACGTGACCGCTATGCTTATCGGCATTGCACATGATGAGGACAATGATAATGCAACCTTTGAAAAAATACCTTGCGTGGCCAGATTCACTAAAAACACTGCCTGAAGGAGGCAAATGAAAGACGAAGACTTAAAAATATTAGTTGCATAATCTTTACAGTATGTCGCAGCATTTTTTGGTTGTTTGTGGTTTCTTGTCAGGTTTTACGTTCAGTAGTTTGTATTTCTGAATCACCAGCACACTGTAGGAAATCCAGCGAAGGTTGTCTGCTGCCAAATTGCCTGCAGTTGTGTTTTAAACATGGTATGTGGCAATAGAGAACATATTGATGCCTGCAAAGATCAGCTGTATGGTCTAAGATGGTGGCATGGAGGAATATCACCAATAGAAATGATGCTGGAAGATCTAAGATGGTGGCATGGAGGAATATCACCAATAGAAATGATGCTGGAAGATCTAAGATGGTGGCATGGGGGAATATCACCAATAGAAATGATGCTGGAAGATCTAAGATGGTGACATGGAGGAATATCACCAATAGAAATGATGCTGGAAGATCTAAGATGGTGGCATGGAGGAATATCACCAATAGAAATGATGCTGGAAGGTCTATGTTTATGTGACCCACATGGTTTCGGGATCAATCCCGCTTTATAAAACAGGTAAAAGAAATATTTCTGGGAAATTAACGAATGGCCTGCGTGACAGATCACATCCTCCATCAAGTGCATGTGCTCCAAAAATATGAGCCTGGAATAATATTAACAATATTTCACATGCTAAAGGGGTCTTTAACTAAGTACAAGAACAGGACTATAGGATGATTTTTAAACTAAGGACAACATATCTTTCTTAACATATCTTCTGGTCCAATATGGTGGATAATATGAGGGCCATCGGTTAAGGCCTTGGAGTGTTGTTTGCTTCTGGCCAGTTTGGTTATGCATTTTCCTCATTTATAATTGTAGCACATGGTTCTGTCACCAGCTACAGGATTGAATGCTTGTTGTGACACTGTGATCTGCATTTTTCAAGTGGAATGCTTTTTCATCTATCAGTGGTGGTTTGTGTTGTGAACTGGTCAGAAATATAGTGGGTGGCTGGCTGCTAAGCTAGCTAGTTTGCCTTTTGCAGTAATGTGTGCAACTTTTGGTTTTTATGGTGACTGCTGCATCCATCAATGATAAACTGTAATTTTTTTTTAATAATTAAAAGTTCAGACACAACAGAAATTCTGTATGGATGAAAATTTAATGGTTGTTCAAGAATTTTGTGCGCTGAGCTCTCTGATACGTTCACTTGTTGCAACATTTTCCTTAAGGACTTGTCAGGGTTTTGTCTTGGATATCTAGACATATTTCTACAGACATAGCAGATCTGCCAGATCGCGGAGCATCTTCCACATTTCCCATAGCAAGAAACTTATTTAATAAATTTCTAACTGTAATGTGACGAGGAGATTGTTTATCAGGAAATCTTGCTATACATCTTTGAACAACTATATTGACCGCCATTTCGAAACATTTGTTCGACCAAAAACATTTTTCCGTTGATAACATTCTGTTTGGAGTGCAAAGAATTACTCCAGCAGATGACAACCATTCGCTGCATATTGCTTCATGATGGACTGTGGAGCACATTTTATGATGACGTCATGTATTTTATTTTTCAAATCTGTTATACATACAAAGTGTAGTGAGACTTTACAAACATCCAGTATAACACACCATCAATATATCACAGACTACAAATGCAGTATAAAAGTACTTACTTGACCTTTAGGTGTCAACATATCTTTAAATTCCTCGATCATTCTTGAACGTTTCACATCAACCAGTCGTACAGCGTTATATGCTATTATGTCACCTGCTGACGGCAATGCCGTTAAAATAAAAAATAAAAAAGATAAGAATATATTGGTCAAACCAGACCAGTTTATAACACCATTTGATTTTGCTCCTAAACATTAATGCTCATCATCAGCATCATGTGCCATGCTGATAAACAGTCATGGTTCATCATCTCATGCAATCATCTGAGTCTAGGATCAGGTCTGTGTTACTGTGGCTATTATGCCACATGCCCAATTCATCCAGGTATTTATCTCTTTGCTTTTCCCTTGCTCTTTTCCTGTCAAGTTTCCAAGTTGTCACTAAGTTTACACTTTTATTTTACCTCATAACATGTACAAAAAGTATAGATATAATTTCTGTAATCAATTTATGAACTTTCATTAGTTTTCTGAAATGCTGTCTCGTTAATTTTTCTGTTCATCCATAATTGTCTCAGCATTTAACCAGAAACCACATTTCTACTGCCATTAAATATTACTCAGCTTGACAGCTTATTGTCAATACTTTAAATGTATCTTGAGTTGAGTTGTTGAGTTAAGCTAAGAACTGACATCACTGCACTCAGGACATTACCATATTCGCTCCTTCCCCTCGTTCAACAGCCAGCGTAGAGTCACACTACTAATCGTTCCCACCGCTATATGATTGAATGTTCTCCTGGTGTTCCCTCTCAGTTTTGATATTCTACCAGAACTCCTGCCAATACCCTGCAATCTCATCCTTTCCACATACAGTTTCTCAATCTGTTCCTCCACCTTCTCTATCTGGTCCCACAGGTGCACGACCACCTCTCCCTTGTCCACAGGTAATCAACCACCAAGAGGTGCATTCCCTGCCAGCCTATCAGCCTGTTCATCCCCCCGCACAGCCAGTCCGTGATGAAGACAATGTGTGTTGCAGTGATCTCCTATAACCAATGGAATGCCGTTGTGACTGCTTCCACCTCTATTCTCATGCTGGAGGTCGTAGCCTCATATGCCATACTCTCCTTTTTCAAGAATCGTCCATTAGTCTTCACAATGAAACCCCAACCACTCCTGTTTCTCACCAATGACCCATCAGTATAGATCACTATGTCACCTTGATGTGTATTACTCTGGATCAGTTGTTGTACCTCAAACTCTGTGGCCCGCTGCCCATTTTCTGCACTCACGGCTCAGTATTACTATTACATTGTGCCAGTCCGTCCTGTCTGCTGGTACTTCAACCCACTCTTTTTCACGATTAATGGTCTCTAGATCACAAACATTACGTAGATACATGGATATAGATACAAACATATAAACATAGATATTCCCGCCTGTGCCATCCAGGACCTGCCTCGTCCTAGTCTATGACCCATGACCATATCCATGGCTTCATGCAGGGGGTGATCCCCATCTTCAGCAACTCTCAGGTACCATTTGGCCTGAAGGACCCTATGCCTATCCGCCATTGTTGTGTCCTTTGTGCACCCCAGAATCACACGCATAGGTGCATTTCGTATGCGCTCCAATCTTTCAAGCTCTCTCTTCAATACTGTCAGCAGCCCCAAACCATACTCAATGACAGAAATTATTAACTAATGAAATAGGCTGTAAATCATCCTCTATTAAATGCATACAACTGTATAAGTTCTGTATAGCATTTTAACACTTTTGTTCTCACTAATGCTACTAGAAACATATCTGGATGGGATATAGAGGGGCTGATGTCCCATGGTCAATGGGTTTATAGACACCTAGACCTCTTTTCAACATCATATAGGACATCATAGGCAATCTCTAGTCACTGGGGTATCCTGGTAGACATTATTATTTGAGATATCCTGGGCAGACACTGATCTGTGGGGCATCCAGGGCAGACAAGTCTATGGGCTATCCACGGCAGACATTAATCTGTGGGAAATCCAGGGAAGACACTAATCTGTGAGATATCTTGGGCAGACATGACCCTGTGGGGCATCCTGGGCAGTCACTGTCTGGTTAATGAAGGATGAATCAAGCAAGGTTTCTGCTGTGAAGAAGCCTGCCAAGGACACACCGTAAGGTGGCAAGAGAGTCATAGCAATTTCCATGATGAAAGCAGATAATCAGCACCCATGGCATTCACTGGACACTTAAAGAGTTCAAAAGAGGATGAAGATGAGACCAGAACAGTTCAAAAGAGTGTGGTGATGAGACTACAACAGTTCAGAAGAGAATGAACAAAAATAACAAAAAAAAAGGAAACTATATTTTCAAGGGATTAAGAATTGTCTCGCACTCGTAAGGTTGTGAGTTCATTTTTGGACTCTGTCATTAGGTTCATGGGTGCAATTATTTAGAAATCTGGAGGGTCAGTGCTGGAGCTACATAATGCATGCTAGTCCACTGACCAAAAAGAGACAGAGCCATATAAAACAAAACATGGTGAAATTAAATTTATCCCTTTGCCTTTAAACCCCTTTAAGAATTGGCCACGGAAACCAATCTGACATTCTGCAAATCTGATCTCTCTCCTGTCATGCATTGTTTCATTCAGACTCCTATTAGCATAACATTAAACAACAATAATATGTGCATTAATAATGAATACAGATGAGACTAGAAGCATTCACAATGAAGTAAAGATAGTCAAAAACCTGAAAAGATTGAGGAAGTTATGACCAGAACAGGTGATAAGCAAAAGTGTGATAAGGTTAGCAAACTAAAACTGAACAACACTTTTCTCCACCTTCAAGTGGTGTTTCTGAACACAGACTGCAGCACTGAAATCTGGCTAAAAGTGATGAACATAGAGAGGAGATCAATCTGGCATCAAGACACTTATGTGCCAAAGTTTGGATGTGTCAGTCGAAAGTCACAGATATCTAAGATCAACTGTACAGATATTCTTCTTCATCTTCATACACCTTCAGACATCAATCTAAATATATGTAAAGAAACCAGCAGTCAACTTGACTGAATAGAGTTTGACTGGGCATAGGCCCATGTAGTTTTCTCTGTTCTGCATATATTGGACACTCCTACAGGAAATGTTTAGCCTTCATTTTACCAACTCCACCGTTACATTGATCTCTTGTCATTAGTTTATTGAACAATGTTATTCCACACACAGAACACTCCCTGCAGGAAGTCCTGGACACAGTTAAGGGCCACAGGCTGATCAGAGGAAAATCATAGAAACCTCAGGTGAAGGACACAATCAGAAAAGTGTGCATGCTTGAGAACATTGGGAGAGGAGGAGTGTGCTGCATTGAATGGGAGGTGCAACAATTCATCCACGACAATTCGCGACCTTGTTATGTAGTCATCTACATGGATGACCCTGTGCTAAGAAGTGAAAGAAGTGCCTAGGTGTTTGTGGTGAAGGTTGGTGGGAGGTGTTTAGTGCAGGAGAGCCTGGCATATGATATCACAACATCCAGTCTAAGAATGGAGATGGAGGCAGTCACAGCGGTGTTCATCTGGCTGGAGGACAAACAGCATGTGCATGTCGTGATTGTAATGGACTTACAAAGTATGAGAAAGGTTAAAATAGGCATGCTCCAGGAGAGTGGGAGGCTTCAACTCAACAATCAAATAGAGAGCATCTGTCTGAGAGAGCATTTCTTTCCCAGGACATGCTGGGGTGGTGGGAAGTGAGCAGGCATCAGATGGTCTTTGTCTGCACCCTTCGGTGGGGTACAGCTGTGGTCTTGGTCCTTTGGAATCATGTGTGTAGAGCAGAAGAACAGATAAATCATCATGACCTGGAGAGAGTGGTGCTGCAGGGAGTGACCAGAGATCTGACCTCAGGACATTGAAGGCCAGATTGACACATAATCATACTGCCATCATTTGTATTGGGACTCTTCACTGGCTGTTGACGATGAGGACAGGGCACATATGGGAATGTACCGAGTGCTGTGAAGTCAATTCTTGACTCAACTCAGCCTGTTATATCCTATGGATTTCAGTCCCTGGAATGTTGCTCTTATGTCAGCTAGTTCCACAATTTTCAACCTTAAACTTGTTTAGTAATACTCTTTTCATTTCTAGTTTATTAGGAATGTTCTTATTTGTCATTTTCCCTTCCATTTTAAGAAAGCTGCTCAATGTTTTAAATGGATCCATATATTACCTGTATCTGAAGAAATAATTAATACTACAGAAATCAACTACAATGTTCAGTATTAAACATTGTGATGGTGGCATACTAATTCACCAGTTATCATTCAAAGAAGAAGAAGAATGCAGAAATAATATAAAAGGAACTCTTACAGTCTGGAGGTCTCTCGTCTGGGGAATCATCCTCCTCTGTCTCATCTGAGGAGTTATACTCCTCTGTCTGGGGCTGTAGTTGGGCTCCCATATAACTCTCACATGGAGTATTCTCTGGAATAAACATATCAGCCGCCTCGTACAACTCAGCCTCTACAACAACATCGTAGAGATGTTGCGAAGCCATAGACTCTAGGGACACAATGAGCTCAAGCAGGTCCCGGGCCTTTTCATGGTGTGGTTTGTCATTCTGTTGATTTAAACAAGTCCACTGCTCAAGCAAGATTACCATTTCATAAGGACACAATTTATCAAGAAACAGGTATACAGAATAAAACTATATTACAACTGACCACATTCACAGGTCTCTGTGGGAATGTGGTCAAGCCACCGGCCGCAGGCTCCAAAGGTTGTGGGTTCATTTTTGGACTTCGTCATTTTGTTCATGAGTGCAATTATTTTGGGAGACCCTGGGGATCATGCTGGAACTGCAGAGTGTGTGCTCTGTGCTACCCCTTTGGCAGGCCACTCTGAGGAAAGATGCTGAGTCATGTGTGATAAAACCTGGTGCAATGAAGTCGATTCTCTTGATTTTAAACTTCCTTGTTAAACTACTGAACACATTCAAACCTGGCTACACAACGTTTTAAAACAATGTTTTCCCATAGTTAAAAAATGTAATGAAGACACAAACAACAGATTGCACAGTTTATGGTCCGACATTTTCAGCTGCAACTCTACAGATGCAGCGTAAAATTACTACAGTAGACATTTTACATTACTGCTGGAATATGTGAGTTGTGTATTTCAGCTTGAAGGGTTTATCTTGTTGCTTTAGTTTATGTGTGATTTCTGCAGTACGCACCAGTATGCAGTATGGCAAGATGCAATGAAATATGCCAGGCAATAAATTGTGCAATCTATTGCTTGTGTCCTCCCCCAGTTCAGAGTACAGTTGTAATAACAGGATATAGTTGTAATGTTACCCTTATCCAGTCACAGTGCAGGCAATAATTCTTACATTCTAAAATCAATTAACAACATCATCGATCCACTGTACATTTGATTCCACTATCACATTCTTCATGTCAAAAAATATGGTCGAATCGTGGACAACATGATAACACACTCTAAAGCAAATATTTACTCTTACATTATAGTAACCAGGCCTCAACACCCTGTTGGGCTAGCCTCAACTTATGACTTCATCTGGGCATTTGGACTACCTTTACTTTTTCCAGTTTTGCTGGATTTTTATAGCATAGGGACCTAAATATCAATCGAGATTTCAGCATCTACTTGTATTATTGTAACAGTAGCACTTCACTAGTGGTTGTCGTGGCATCAGATCAACACTTCCGTAACAACCCACTACTCCACCTGGGATTGTGTTTTGACCCTCACCACCACTGCCACTATTACCACCAGGTCATGGTGCCAAATCAATACCACCTGTAACAGTCACAGTCCTCTCACTCCCTTGCTGCTACCACCAGGTGTGTTTTGACCGTTTCGTATAGTGGTTCATTATTATTCATCGGCACATGACCTGCTCCTCACAATTGCTGTGTTCATCACCCACAACCAATCAACAAAAGTAACAGTTCTTTTTATTATTATCTGAACTGAAGAGGCAGAGAGAGAGAGAGGGATTGTGCTGCATGGGCAACACATGGTCTCTATATTTTAACCCAGGCTTTGTGCCATGGAGAGGTATAACTCCATCCTTGGTCTTAACCGGTCTTGGAATCAAAACAAGAGGTAGCAGTTACTGGTTATAAGTCCTTGTCAATTGGCATAGACGGGATGCCATGGGTTGCCTCTGGCGGTGGGAGACACCTACAGGTGTCACTGATCAGCCACTGCCCGCCTCAAGCTGACAGCACCCAGCCAATTGGGTGCTGATCTGCCACAGCCCGCCTGCTTCAATGGGTGCTTGGGGCTAGGACAAAATCTGAATCGCAGGCTGTAAAACCAACACACCAGGTATTACTAAAATTAAAAATAGAAACTTCAAGCTATGGCTTGCAACCTAGAACATAAGAACCATGTGTCCAGAATTTTCCACTAACCTAACGAATATTGATGATGTGAGATAAACGGCTGTGATTGATGCCAAACTCAATCATCTTAACATTGATATTGCTAGCCTGCAGAAGACTCACCTCGCTGAGGAAGGGTAAGTCAGGGAAAACAATTAAACTTTTTTTTTTGGAAGGGTAGAGAGCAGGCAGAAAAAAGGCAACATGGTGTGGTCTTTGCAGTGAGGTAATGAAAGACTTATCCCTGTGCTCGGCAACCTCTTGTGGTTTTGCCACCATTATCACTGCATATGCACCCACACTCACTTCCCCTGATAATATGAAGGATTCGTTTTATGATTCGTTCTATGATATATAAAATATAAGTAGTTTTAACAATAGAAAGACAGAAGTCATGGTGATATCAAAGAAACAGATTGTGCCTAAATGTGCAATTAAAGTAAATAACGTTATTTTGGGGCAAGTGCAGAAATTCGAATATAAGATCTGGAGTACGACATGGTTGTGTTCTGTCCCCTCTCTTGTTCATAACATATATAGACAACATATGTAAAGAAACCAGCCAAGCAGAGACAGCAAGAATACCGCATGACGAGAACACAGAAGAAGAACCATCTGCAAATCTAACCATTAGAGAACTCCTGTTTGCGGACGACCAAGCACTAATAGCAAAATCAGAAGCTGAATTACAAGACCACATGAATAGTCTAAACGAAATGTGTAGGGAACATAACATGAAAATTAGCACAAGCAAAACAGAGGTAATGACTATAACTAAAGAAGAACAAACAGCAACAATTCACCTAAACGAACATCCCTTGAAACAAGTAAAGAGCTTCAAGTACCTAGGAAGTATAATATCATCAAATGGCAGATCAGAAGACGAGATCGAAAATAGGTGCAATAAGGCAAATCAACTCATTGGACAAATGGCACCAATACTAAAGAACAAACATGTATCAATAACTACTAAGAAAGCACTTTACAACACAATCTTCCTACCAACTCTGTGCTACCAATGCCAAACCTGGACAATGACAGAAAAAGAGAAAAGAAAAATCACAACAACAGAAATGAGGTTCCTGAGAAGAATACTCAACGTATCAAGAAGAGATAAGATCAGAAATGAAGAAATCAGGACTAAAGTGGGGGTTAAAGCTGCTCTAGATTTTATTAGAAAGCAGCAAGTCAAATGGTTTGGCCATGCAAGTAGGCTACCAGTCAACAGCATGCCACAACAAGCAATGATGTACAGACCAGATGGAAACAGAGGAAGAGGCAGACCACGTAAACTTTGGACAGAGGGAATAACAGAATCCATGGGAATGTCGATATATGAAGCCCATAACCGGGCACTCTCACGAAGTTTATACTTCACCTCGACACCGCAAGGTACAAGAGGAACATGATGAGATGAGCAGAAATTCAGATATCTAGGTACATGGATAACAACATATGGAAGATGTGTCACTGAGATAAAGAGAAGAATAGATATGCAAAAACTGCATTCTATCAAATGAAGAACGTTTTGTGCAATAAGTCCTTGAAAGTTAGAAAAAGAGTTCTTGCATGTTACACAGAACAAATATTAACATACGGCTGCGAATCCTGGACAATTAGTAAACAGGCGAAAAAATCAATGTTAGCCTTTTATATGTGGTTTTATAGAAGAAACCATCCATCATGTGCAATGCCGGTAAGCATGGGCGGTCAAGATTCACCATTTCACTCGATCACCAGAGAGAGAGAGTCACGCATCAGCTCAGTGTTTTTGTATTGACCATGCCACTTGGTCAAGCCTTCCAGGTATTTAGTTCTCTGTCCTCCCCTTGTTCTCTTCCCCTCGATCTTGCCAGTTATCACCAAGTTCCCCAATTTATTTACTCTCATAACATGTCCAAACATTTTTGACTATGTATAATTTCTCTAATCAATTTACGACTTTGATATGTTTCTTATAGAACTTGGTCATTGGTTTTTCTGTCTGTCCATGGTATTCTTTGCATTCTCCTCAGAAACCACATTTCTACAGCCATCAGTTGTTTTCCAGCTTGACTGCTTATTGTCAAAAAAGTTTCACATTCATACAAAAGTACAGGCTCTATGTAGCATCTCAACACTTTTTCTCATTTCAGTTGACATTTGTTTATTGGTTAGTATGTTTTTCATCTTGCGAAAGGCCATGGTGATTTTGCTCTAATCTCTTCAAGGCATCTCGTATCAGATGTTATTACTGTTCCGAGATAATTGTACCGATTCACTTGCTGAAAAATATTCCCATTTACATGTATATTATATTGTGGTATTCTATTCTTTCTAGTGATATATATCCATAATCTGTGTCTTCTTACAATTTAATTCTAACCCTAGTTGTTCACTGTGTGCAATATATGCATCTGTTAATTGTTGCAGATCCTGCTCATTGTCGACAATCAATACTGTATCATCTGCATATCTAATGTTAATGATGTCTCGTCCCCCAATGATGATTCCATTTATATCTTCTACATTTCTGAAAATATTTTCATTGTGCAGGGAAAAAACATCTAGAGACATTATACATCTCTGTCTCACACCTCTCTTAATAGGATGATATTGACCCACTTCATTATCAATCCTTATGGAGCTTGTTGTTTCCAATATATCTTTTTTATAAGTCTAATGTCTTTCCCATCAATTTATAGATCTGCAAGCATCTTTACCATGTTGACATGCGTATTCTATTGAAAGCCTTTATGTAGTCAATAAAGCAAAGGTGTATATCTTTGATTACTTCTATAGAAAATTCAATTAATGTTCGCAGCATATACACAATATTTACTGTACACTTACTTTCTACAAACCCAGATTGTTCTCCTATTACATGTTGTATTTTCTTCCTGACTCTTTGCATGATAATTCTTAGCAAAATCTTTGTGATGTGACTCATTATACTAATTGTTCAATGTTGATCACATTCCAATGCTCCTGATTTCTTTGGGATTGCAATAAATACAGAATTACATAATTCAGAAGGTATAGCACCAGCATCATATATTGTGTTCAGCAGTCTGGTGACTTGATCTATTTCATATTCTTCTAAAGCATTAATCATTTCTGTTGTGACGCTGTCTGAACCAGGGGTCTTGCCAGTTTTCATATGGTTAAGAACATTCCGAATCTCCATCTTCAAATTCAGCGGTCCTTCATTATTAATTTGAATATCATATTGTCAACCCCTGTTATCATCATAAAGGTTTTTCACTTAATCTGACCACGCATGTAGAATCTGATATTTTTCTATTATGATTTTGCCATCTTTTGTTTTTAGACAGCCTGCTGATGTGCGTGTACTTTTTTTTTAGTAAGTTCCTGAATTATTTTGTGCATTTATTTGGTTTTTTTTTCTGTTGTGTTTTTCAATTTTGATGCAATTTTTCTCAAGCCATGCTTCTTAGGGGCTGAGTGGTCTCGGGGTATGGTGTCAACCTCGAGTGCTGGAGGTCTCGGGTTCAGGCCCCGGTGAGGACCGGGATTTATGTAAAAAATCCCCTGGTCTCTGGTTAGTGAGATCGGACGCCCGTGTGTATTGTTGCGCACGTAAAAAAATCCCCTGGCAGTTGGAAATCAAAAAAGAGTAGCCTAACGGCGCTGCTCCGGGCAATTTCGAGTTAAAAATCTACCCAAGTATTTTAGGATCCTCGCTGATGCAACGGAGTTCGTGCATTGAGCTGAGTTTCTCCAGACTCAGGTTTGAGTTAGGAGGAAAACGGAGCACTTATGGATTATGGTGTGCCGTGATGTTGATCCAATGACATGTTATTTGGTTTTTTTTTCTGTTGTGTTTTTCAATTTTGATGCAATTTTTCTCAAGCCATGCTTCTTAGGGGCTGAGTGGTCTCGGGGTATGGTGTCAACCTCGAGTGCTGGAGGTCTCGGGTTCAGGCCCCGGTGAGGACCGGGATTTATGTAAAAAATCCCCTGGTCTCTGGTTAGTGAGATCGGACGCCCGTGTGTATTGTTGCGCACGTAAAAAAAATCCCCTGGCAGTTGGAAATCAAAAAAGAGTAGCCTAACGGCGCTGCTCCGGGCAATTTCGAGTTAAAAATCTACCCAAGTATTTTAGGATCCTCGCTGATGCAACGGAGTTCGTGCATTGAGCTGAGTTTCTCCAGACTCAGGTTTGAGTTAGGAGGAAAACGGAGCACTTATGGATTATGGTGTGCCGTGATGTTGATCCAATGACTAAAACTTAAAAAACTTCTTTTTTTTCTTACATAATATTCTGACTTTGTGAATTTCTTCATATTTGGCAGGATTATTTTTTGTCGAGTCTTCTTGTTTCCATTAGTTGTAAACTTTCTTCAGTCATCCATTTCTTATGACCCACCTTCTTTAATTATTGGAATAGTTGTTTCTGCAGCCAAATTGATTGAATTCTTCAACATTTCCCATTGATTATCCACATCTTGAAATAGGATCTCCAGAGCATACAATACATCAAATCTGTTCTTTACTTATATCTTGAATTTGTTTTGTATTTCCTTGTCATTTTTCAACGTACACAGATCATATATAATCTTTCCTGTTATGTACTTGACTTTCTTTAACTTTACACTCAATTCAATGTGCCTGTAATTAATGATTAATCTGTGATCACTGTAACAATCAGCATTGGGAATTTTTTGTGCATTTGCTCAAGATATAGAAGAATGCTGAAAATTAATTGGACAGCCAAAATGTGTAAACTGGACATTTTGAGGGAAGCTAAGTCACAAAGGCAATTTATTGCAAACATCAGAAAGAGGCAGTCATTGTTGTTTTAGCCATGTTATGAGAAGACAAAAACTGGAGCATGTCGTGATAACCAGAAAGTGTGGAAACAGAGACAGAGGAAGACAGCAGGATAAGATTCTTGACAGTATTGTGTCATGGCACGGAAGGGAGTCAACACACGAATTGATCCATGCGTCGGAAGTCGCAATATGTGGAGAGGTTTGATCGTCTACGTCAGAAGGCAAGGTACTGGATGGTGATAATAAAATATACATCTTGCCAGGTTTGTTAGCCAATAATCAGCCATGCACATGACGTTTATTGAATATTAATTAATTTGCACTATGATTTACCTAACTACAGATCACCGAAAGACAAGGACAGAGACATTAAAATTAGCAACATGGAATGTTAGGATGTTAAGCGATGACGAAAAATGAGATAACATCAAAGAAGAAATAGAAAGAGAAAAAATTAATATTTTAGGGATGTGCGAAACAAGATGGACAGGAGCAGGCATTAAGATAAATGAAGATTTCAAGATTATTTGCTACGAATTATCATGCAAAGAGTTAGGAAGAAAAGGAAGAACAATGTGGGTTTGTACTTTGTAGAAGGAAAGGGTACAGTAAATGCTGTGTATATACTGTGATCAGTTATTGAACGTTCTATAGAAGTAAACAAAGATATACATCTTTGCTTTATTGACTACACAAAGGCTTTCGATAGAGTAAGACATGTCAACATGGCAGATATGCTTGCTCAGTCAGGTCTTAGTCAGATATTACTGAGCTACCGTATAACAGTAGACGGTACCACCTGGTTACTGTTAGCGCCGAACGTTGGGCGGCGCTTACCAAACCCGACACCCCACATTGTGCAAACGGCTTCGGGCGGAAGAGCGCAACTGAGAGGGTACAAGCCTTACCCTGGTGCGAGGAAATGCAAGCTAAAGACAAAATGTCATGGCAAGGCAGACCAGGCCCTAAGCATTGGTTGGCAGCTTCTGCAGCTTGTCTTGTTCCAGATGTAGGGGTGTTACCTTTCCTCTGGAGTGAACTAGGCAGGATGAGAGAGGGATCATGCTGCATGGGCAACACATGATCTCTATATTTTAGCCCAGGCTTTGTGCTATGGAGAGACACACCGAGCGTTTGAGACGTAAGATGGTGCATGATGGTGGAAATGACCACGTGTTCACATGCACCCACTGTGAACGGACATTTACAGCGCAAATTGGCCTTATCCGTCACACTCGCTACCGCCATAGGTAAAAGTTATGCCCTTTTAAAGCACAAACTATCGTCTGTCAAGACGACAAGGTGCCAATGATGAGATATGCTTGCAGATCTACAAATTGATGGAAAGAACATTAGACTTATTAAAAAAAAACATATCTTGGAAACAGCAAGTTGCCGTAGGGATTGATAATGAAGTGGGACAATATCTACCTTTTAAGAAAGGTGAGAGACAGGGATACGTAATCACGTACGCATCGGATAGATCTTTTTTCCCTATACAGTGAACATATTTTCAGAAATGTAGAAGATATAAATGGAATCAGCATTGGAGGACATCAATAACATTAGATATGCAGATGATACAGTATTATTCATTGATTGCAGGAAATGAGCAGGATCTACAACAATTAGTAAATGCAGTTGTTGCACACAGTGAACAACTGGGGTTAGAATTAAATTCTAAAAAGACAGATTATGGTCGTCACTAGGAAGAACGAAATACCACAATGTAATATACAAGTAAATGGGAATATCTCAATATTCTTCAACAAGTGAATCTGTAAAATTATCTCGGAACAGTCGTAACAATTAATTAACATCTGATGAGAGATGCCTTGAAGAGATTAGAACAAGAATCGCCATGGCGAAAGCAGCCTTTAGCAAGATGAAAAATATACTGCCCAATAAAAAAGATGTCATGTCAACTGAAACGAAAAAAGAGTGTTGAGGGGCTACATAGAACCTGTTCTTTTGTATGGATGTGAAACTTGGACAATGAGCAGCCAGGCTGAGACTGATTAGAGAAATTAGATGTAGACAGTCAAAATATTTTGGACGTGTTATGAGAAGAAATAAATTGGAGAACTTGGTGACAACTGGCAAGATCGAAGGGGAGAGACCAAGATGAAGACCGAGAAGAAAATACTTGGATGGCTTGGCCACATGGCATGGTCGAGACAGGAACACTGATCTGATCCACGACTCAGATGATCGAGTGAAATGGCGAGCCATGACCGTCCACGCTTTCCGGCATGGTACATGTTTGATTTAATTAATTTGCGGTCAAATTGTAATTATTAAATAGATTACGGCACATTCTATCGAAAAATAGATAGAGTGTCAAGTTAGGCCTGAAGGTAAAAAACAATGCAATATCCTGTTTAGCTCCTAATTTTACTGGGCCGTGAACAGAACACAATTGCTCAGATTCCTGAGCACTTCAGTCGTTTCCTTAGATCACGACACTAAAATTAGTTAAATTATTAATATAATATATCCGCTTAAAATTGACATACAGGCTTCGTTAGGATACTGTTTGATTCGTTTTGTCAACCTGTAATCTGTATAGTAATTAGTATATATGTGATGGTTTCATAAATAAAAACAATATTGAAAACAAGACCAATATTAATATCAATAATATAATTATAAATCAGTTTTACTTACATCACAAAGTTTTTCCATGATTGGTTGGTCAATGACTCCCCTGAGGAACAATTCATGGGCAACGGTTAAAACTTTTGGAGAAATAGCGTTGACCAATTTCTCTTTGTTTCTTTTAACCATGTCTCTTGGATCCATTGTGCTATTCGTTGGATTTACAACGGTGTTACGGTATCTAAATATTGAGCACAACCCACGCGCTGATTGTATTCCAGTACGAACCTAAGGCCTTGTCCTTGTCCACGTCAATTTGGTCCAAGCACTCGACTCGAGTTTCGCTATCGTTTGAGCTCGTCACTCGTCGGTAGTGGCAGTGCATTTATTTCCTTGACCGGACCCGGAAACAAACCCCGGATCACTGGCGTGTGACGCGGGTGTGTAACCACTGGACCACGTGGTCCGGTACACGCTAGACGCAACCAAATTCTCCCACCAGAATACTTCAGCATTTTCGTTGTCAACGAGTCGCCATTGATGTAAACAAATCCAAGGTCAGGGTTGCGTAGAAGATTTACTGCGGGAAACTCCGTGGTCAAGCCGTCTGCCTCGGGTTCTGAAAGTTGTGGGTTCGATTCCGGCTCGCATCTTTTTTTTTTTTTTTTTTCATATCCCTTACTGGACGTTGCAGTCAACACCAGCATTTTTTCAGCTGCTGTTGATGTACTATGCAAGTTTTACGTTCAGTAGTTTGCCTTTGCTGTCTGAGCGACCGGCTCCCATACCAGCACGTTATATATAACACAACGCGACACAGTCTGCTGCACAAATCGGTCACAGTTGAGTTTCGAACGCCGGTAAACGGCTCACGATCCGCCTTCGCAAGCCATTGGCATTTTGTCGAATACTCCTGAGGGTCGTCGCTGGAGCTACGGAGTTCGTGCTTTGTGCGACGCTTTCCGCGCTGAGGAAAGAGGTTGGGTCATGTGGGATAAAAAACCCGGCGCAATAAAGTCGACTCTCCTTGAATATGAAGAAAACAGTAACAATGGTGATATCAAATAAAACAGTAACAATGGTGATATTAAAGAAAATGGTGACACCAAAATGTGACATAGAAATAGGAGGGGAAATTCTCAACCAAGTGGATTATTTTGAATACCCAGGGGCACTTATAACATCAGATGGAAGATGTACAACAGAGATTAAGAGCAGAATAGGGCAGGCAAAAGCCGCATTTAAGAAAATGAGGAGTATCTTATGCAATAAGTCGCTATCGATGAATGTAAGAAAGAGAGAGCTAAAATGCTATATAGAACCAGTTTTTCTGTATGGCAGCGAATCTTGGAATGTAAATGAACAAATTAAGAACTTAGAAGCAACAGAGATGCGATTTTTAAGACGAATGTTGCGAATTCTTCGGACTGCCAGAGTAACTAACAACGACTGCCTGAAAGAGGCTAATGAAACTAGAACACTATATACAACAATAAAAAAGAGACAAACAGCTTTCTTTGGTCATGTGATGAGAAGAGAGGCATTGGAGATTATCGTGACAACTGGAAAGATCGAGGGGAAAAGAGGCACAGACAGACCAAGAGAAATGATGCTGGACGGATTGAGACGGTGGCATGGAGGAATATCATCAGCAGAGTTGATCCAATACACCAAAGTCCGAGATCTGTGGAAAGTCATGACCGCCTACGCCAGCCGGCACGACACTTGATGATGATGCAATGAAGTCGACCCTGTCGACCTTCAAGCGACTTTGTTATTTACTGTGCGTCGCCAGGGGCGTCACTAGGGGGGGGGGGGGGTGCGGGCCGCACCGGGTGACACCATCAAGGGGTGACACCAAATTTGACAAAGCAGACATAGCAAAATAACAAAAATTTAACTTTGTCCGAGTTTGTCGAAGTTCTTTATTTATGTTTTACCTGAAGTATTGAAGTTATATTGTTCAATTTGTTTTCTTTCTTATGTCTTTATTAACTTTTTGACTTATTTTACAAACATTACTATATGCGATTATATATGGTACAAGAACACTCGGAAGAAGACCATGGTGAAAGTCTAGAGGGGTGACACCAAGAGTTTACGCACTGGGTGACACCAACCCCAGTAACGCCAATGCGCGTCGCTAGTCGGAAGATCAGTCGGAAAATCGTGCCAGAAGACTTCCACTCTGGCCGATGTCGTGGTCTTGAATTCGCATGGACGGGATTTTTTCCGCCAATTGAAATAGGCTACCATGCCGATCCTTAATCAAATGGTTACCAAGTATTGTCTTGGGAAGTAAAGGCGGCCCCTGTGATATTGAGCACATCAGCCGTCGAGTGGCAGTTGGTCCATAAAATATGGGACTAAAATATAACCAATACTTTTTAAGGCGTATAAATAAATGGCTCGGGGGAAATTGCATGAAAATTGAAAATCAACACAACACTCGGAAAACCAAATTAATACACAAGAGTATGAAATCAATACTATTAATGAAAGAAAAGAAGACACACACACACACGCACGCACACACACACACACTCGCACACACACACACACACACACACATACACACACACACACACACACACACACACACACACATCAACGGGTTTTCTAATAACCAAAGATGGCAAAATCATAATAGAAAAAGATTAGATTTTACATGCATGTTCAGATTATGTGAAAGACCTTTATAATGATACGAGAGAAGACATGTATGATATTCTGAATAATAATGAAGGACCATCAATTCTGAGAATGGAGGTTCAGAATGCTCTTAACCATTTGAAAACTGGCAAGATCCCGGGTCCAGACAAAATCACAGCATAAATGATAAATGCTTTAGAAGAATATGATACTGGGGATATACCTCCTGAAATTTATAAATCTATATTTATAGCAACCTCAACGAAATTAGGAACCTTGTAATGTGATCACCATCGAACAATTAGCATAATGAGCCACTTCACGAAGATTTTGCTAAGAATCATTATGCAAAGAGTTAGGAAGATAATACAATCTGCATTAGGGGAAGATTAATGTGTGTTCGCAGAAGACAAGGGCACAGTAAATGCTGTGTACTTGCTGAGAGGTAAACAAAGACCTGCATTTTTGCTTCATTGACTACACACAGGCTTTTGATAAAGTAAGACATGTCAACATGATGAAGATGCTTGCAAATATGCAAACTGATGGGAAACACCTTGGACTTATAAAGAACATATATTGGAAACAGCAAGCTGCCATAAAGATTGATAATAAAGTAGGTCAATATCAGCCTATTAATTAAGAGAGGTGTGCGACAGGGATGTGTAATGTCTCCAGACCTTGTTTCCCTGTATACTAAAAATTTATTGAGAAATGCTAATGATTTGAAAGGAATCATCATTTGGGGAACATAACGCCAATAACATTAGATATGCGGATGATACAGTATTGATTGCAGACAATGGGCAGGATCTGCAACATTTAATAGATGCGATTGTTGCACAGTGAATAACTAGGGTGAGAAATGAATTGTAAGAAGACTCAGCTTATATGGCCCACAAGGCCGCAACCACGTCTGCCTTGTCATGCGTCAATACTCCACCAAGTTTTGCCGAGCTAGCCAATCTGTTCACCTGTTCATTCCCCAGCACACCGGCATGCCCCGGAGAATAGATCCAGGCGATGCCCGACCTCCGAAGCAAAGCAAGTCATTCTGCACGAAGCCCGCCTGTTCTCACCCTCCTCGGCATGCTTTCTGAATCAGTTACGATCACGACGTGTGTATGTGTCGCATTCTCCATCCAGCGGAAAGCCGCATTGACCGCCTCCACCTCCATTCTTAAGCTAGATGTTGTGGTATCATACACCAGGCTCTCCTGCACCAAACGTTGCATAGCTTTTGCCAAGAACCCTCAGGCACTTCTCCTATCTCTCAACACCGAACCATCTGTGTAGATAATCACATCACCCGAGCGAGCATTATCCTGAATTAGTTGCTAGATTTCCACTTCCGTGGCCCCTGCTGGCCATTCCCTGCACTCCCGGCTCAATGTGATTGTAACTCTGCACAAGTCTGACTGCTCCGCTGGCACTCTGACCCACTCCTCTCGTCGCCTAATGTTCTCCAAGATGCACACCTGTCTGATCGTATCCTCCGCCTGAGCCATCCATGATTTCTCTCTTATCAGTCGCTGACCCTTAACTGCGTCAAGCACCTCATGCAACGGGTGATCTGTGACTGCTGCTACTCTGAGGTATGCCTTCGCTTGCATCACATTGAGCCTACCAGCAACAGTCGGCAGACCAAGGATGTAATACATACATACTACTGGGGCGTCTCTGGTGCATCCCAGAATGACCCACATAGCTTCGTTCTGTATGTGCTCTAATTTCACCAGCTGACGCTTTGAGACAGTGAGCAGTCCATAATCAATCACTGAGAGGATCAAGTGCTGGTATAGTGTGAAGAGCATTCTCTGCTCTGCGTCCATTGCAGCAACAGTTTTAAGAATATTGAATCCCTTTTGAGATCTTGCCACAACCGTCTCCACGTGGTCCTTGAAGGACAGACTCCTGTCAAATGTGATTCCCAGATACTTCAGTGTGTTCTCTCTGTTGACACTTCCACTATCTATCGTAAGGCTTGGGACATCAGCTATCACAATCCTGTTGTCAGAGAGCACCACAAAACATCCGCCTTTTCCGGGTGGATGACAGCACTCATTTTCAGCGCTCCCTATCTCTCCCCTGCCTGTATGCAAGAATATCATCTGCAAATGTCAGTATCCTTCCAACCCCTTGTGCTTCTAGGTTTGCAATCTTGCTCATATAGACGTTAAAGAGCACCGGTGAGATTGCAGATCCTTGTGGCAATCCCGGGGTTAAAATATGTGGCTCTGATATCCATGTACCCAGACGGAGAGTAACCCGACGAGAATGCAGATCGGCTCTTATCCAATTCACCAACCAGGGATTGATCCCCTTCTCCATCAGTGCGGTCATCATAATATCATAGCGAACTCTATCGTACGCATCCTCGAGATCAAGCGCTGCTGCCATATTTTCCTGTCTACTCTGGAACCCCTCATAAACGTCAAAGGCAAACATGGCTGCATTTGACCAGGTATCTTTTCCTGGCCTTTAGCTCCCCATGCCTCTTGGAAAAAGATTACCCCTTTTCAAGAACTCTTGCAGCTTAACGACTATCTTCTCTAAAATCTTCCCAATGGATTTTGAAGGGTGATGATCCTAAAGCCGCTAAGCTTCGAGTGATCCTTGAATGGTTTTGAGAGAGGGGTGAGATAACTGTGTACCCAATCCTGCGGTACTGATGCTGTCCTAATGCTCTTGTTAAAGCAGTCGGTCATCTCCTTCAGGTCTATATCGCTCAAAACCTTCATATGGCCATACCTGACCCCTTCAGGCCCTGGTGCCGTGTCTTTTGCCTTTTTCAAAATATGTTTTCTTCTTCTTCTTCTTCTGCGATCATCCGGAGTTTTTTTTCGGATGTGATTGCGTTGTGCCTGTTTACAGCAGAGCTGCGTTCTTGCGCCGTTAGGCCGACACATCCGACTTCTGCGGGCATTTGTTGACCGGGTTAACCTTCCCGGGGCAAAATATGTTTAACATCTTCAACCCTATGATGTATTCATAATGCATATTCTCTATGGTGCCAGATAACTCCGCTCTAATAGCATCCCTGGTGTCAGGGTCTTACACTTGGCTCGCTACCTAACACATGTGGGACAGTACAAGTACAACGTGATTTGACTCAAGACTCAACGACACAACGTTCAACGGATTTAATTACAGATCATATACAATACGATGATCACAGCAAATATATATTGGATACTTCTAAACACTTACATCTACCATACAGCACACAGTCTCACTCTCAAGCTGTCCAGGCATTCGACATTCGGGCACAGAAACCTTTCTCGCAACATGCGTCCTGTTCAGTCCACGTCCCAGAGCTGTCTGCCTATGGTTTGGAACTCGCCTCCTCACCTTAGGTGGCTTCACGAGACATGCGTGCGTCCTTGGTGTGACCGCTGGCCTTCTCGCCAGCCGGCACCTTCGCAGGCAGGTGACCACTGTTCGCCTGGCGGCGTAACGAAGTTCCTTCATTCCTCCTAGGGACTGAGTCACCTGGCGGCGTAACGATGTCACGGCATCACTGCCGTACCGTAGACTCTGACACCTGGTTTCCGCATTATTATGATTGGTCTGCTCTAAAAATCTCTGGAGAAACGCCTCCTCTTTCTCTTTGTCTGTTGTCAAGCGCACACCATCATCTCCATAAACTGTTCCCACTGTCGTAGGCCGATCTTTTATTTGCACTTGTCTGTGCAGTTTCCAGAATTTTCGCAGTGTTTTCTCACCTCCAACCTCCTTCATAAAACATTCCCATTTTACGTTCTTGGCCTCTGCAACACAGCGCTTGAAAGCCTCCATCTTGTCTTTCTTGTTATTTTCCGCTATGTCCACGTCCTCTCGTGAGCTTCGGGGTGTCTCTTGCACTTTCATTAGCTGCTTCACTGCAGCTCTCTTTGCTTTCCAAGCATTGTCTACTTCTGGGGTCCACCATGGGGGCTGCAAAAAAGAAATTTTAACAGTCCTGTTGCATGCCCCCTGTCTGATGCGTCCAATAAGGATGTCGGTCCACTCATACCAGAAGGTCTTGCGCGGTCTCCCAGCCTTAACTTTCCTGGATTTAGAGATCAGGACTGAGCATGGCATGTGTTCACTCCCATTGTCATTCAAAACAGTCCACTTTACATCAAGGACTAATGACTGCGTGACAAGTGCCAAGTCAATAGCTGTGTCTGCATCAACAGGCCTCATTGCAATTCTAGTCGGCCTACCATCATTTATGCAGACCACATCGGAGTCCACCATGGCATCCGCAAAGGCTATTCCCTGTCGGTTTTCTCCACTACTGTCCCAATCTCTGTTCCTCGCATTGAAGTCTCCACATATGAGTAGCCTATCACCTGGTAATTCCTCCAATTCTTTAAGCCAGTCCCATTGTTCCTTTCTGACAAAACAATCCACTGTGGCATATACATTTATTATGTTCCAACTTAAGCCACCAATCTCTATTTGTATACCCTTGACCTCTCTTGCACTGTGGTTCTACTGGCTAAGTGAAGTACCACATGCTTCACTCCTTCCTTCACCAGCAGACCTTGTCCATGTCTCATCTGCCCAGTGGGGTTTATATAACTGGCGTACCCAGGGCAATGGTATTTGTCTGTATTTAACTCCTGGAGCATGAGGACATCAAAATCATATATTAGCCTCTCCAATATAGGACCTCTCTGCCTGGCACTACGACAGTTCCAGTATCCCACTCTTACATGGTTGAGACCTAGTCTCTCCACTTTTCGTCTTGTTCTCCTGGCGCCTGCCCTCCTATTTCTATGCCTTCTTCTCACACCATTTCCTCGCCTTCCCCTCTTCACTCTCTCTTTCTCTCTCTTCGATAGCCCCTGAATGACGTGTCAAGCACAGAGCACGTGCTCCGTAGCTCCGGCGACGATTCCCGTGATTAATTAAATCCATAAACAAAGTATGAATATTGCAGGAAATAACTGGTCAACCTAGCATTGCCTGCTTACTAGGGAATTACACAGAATCAATCAAGACCGAAAAGATTCGAAGACAATCCAAGACGGGGAAGAAGATGGAACACCAGGAGAGACGACAACTGGTAAAACTCCCTGAAGGAAACAGCACCATATGACGGGGTGGGTACACAATTACTTCAGGCCTCAACAAGTGCGCGACTCTGTCCAGACATGAAAAACCTCATCAAGAAAGTAACGAAGGCAATCATCCCATCAGAAACCGGGAAGCTGACAAGCAGCCCAAAGTACGAAAGAGAAACTTCAAGCTTCACCATAAACACCCATAAACATAGCCAAGTAGAAAACCTCGAAGGCTGAAAAGGGGTACTCGTACCAAAAATTGGATTGGATTAGTGGGGTGGTCAACGTTGGTCTTGCCGCTGTGGGGAAGGTCGTGACATTGGCGGATAAACAATACCGTAATGGAGTGGCCGGGTGGAACAGAATCAAATTGATGCTTTTTCCACAGTTACTGGAATTCTTTTGCTTAGGGGAGGAGAGACATTGCGTCCTTTCTCATCCCACTGGATTCTTCTAACTCTGAGATTTAATTGGACTATCCTCATGGGATAGTTAGAAGTGAATATTACTGGATCAACAATAGGTGGCGTGATAGAGAACTTCTCTGATGGAGGAAACTGAACGGGGATCATTCCTCCACTCATATCCTATGTTCCAATACTGAGCACATGCCAATACTGTGGGATAGCACTCCAGCCTAACATAAATTCTTCTCTACCAAATCATGAAAGTCGGGAATCACTACCACATTCGCACACACATTACATTTGGAGTAATAAGAATGTCCGATGGCGGTAAACTCCAAACACGACATCTCTATGTACAGTAACAACATCGGCCAACAAGGCCCCCCCCCCCCTCCCCCCTTACCACCTATTTTATCTATGCCCTCTTAGGGCACTTCTGTCACATTGAGCTGATTTGAAAGAACAACTAATACACCATTCTTTTACCTTGTTTACAAGATACAGAATATTTATTAAGGATATTGGAAAAATATAAATAGAGACTAGTACACTCTTCCGTAGCCTTTTAATCAGGAATTCAATTCAACTTTATTTTAAAAGGGTCACAAATTGGGCACGCAGGCCGGTCTTACATTCGGCCCTTAAGAAGAGAATATGAGTCAGGAGTATCTGAATTAAACTCCTGAACTTCTTTCAGTAATGTAGACTCTATTAGTAGGGGATGTCTGAAACATCCCTGACTCACATGGGAATTCTACAAGAGGATATTGGGCCTTGCTTTCTGTCCAGAACTTTCCTCACTCTATTAGTTAGTTGCATATCTTTTACAGAACGTTTGCAGTCAACACCAGCATTTGTTTGCTGTTCTTGTCTTGGCAAGTTTACGTTTAGTAGTTTGTCATTGCTTTCTGAACGGCCGGCACCCATACCATTTTGTAAAAAACCAGCGCAATGTAGTCTGCTGCCAAATTGTGCGCAGCTGTGTTTCGAACGCGGGTATACGGGATTACGAACCGCACTCATAACACCTTCGCCATGGAGGTCAGCCACTCTATTAGACAGATAAAATCCTAAGAGAACTGGGAATCAAGGGTGGGAACCCTAAGAACTACTTGTGTCTAGTCTAAAGGTGAGGATGCCTGGTTGGACATGTTTAGTATATTGGCCTGCTCCAAATGGGTCAGAGAAACAGACAGTGGGCAAACAGATCAATGTCATTGTGGCGAAACGCCAATGGCTCATGTCCTCATGCCTTCTTTTATTTTGGGTAAACTGGGGGAAACAGCTTTCGGGAACCCTCAGTTCTCTTATTCGTTCAATCACTATGGAAGATAGTTCTCTGGGATACTTTAACAACACGATCTTGGTAATAGAATAATTAGATATATGTCTTTCCTTTCGGGTAGACCCGGTGGAGCGCCTTGCGCCAAATACGCACTGGTGCGACTTCTTGGGCAATTCATGTCCGTTTCTAGACTCACCGTTACCCACTGCATAATGTCAAGATGTCAAGTTGAAGATTGGGACATTTTAAGTGCAGAATACTACTAGTGTATGAAAGGTAATCTTAGGTTGTAATTAGTCCTGCAATTATAAATCTCTATTGTCTTGACTACTGAGATGAATTGGCGAAGCGGCTTTCTTGCCATATTGGGAGGGGGTGACCGTTAGCCAATCTGGCTAAGCGTCTTGATCTTGGCATGGCAAGGGAACAAATATGAACAATAAATATTTCCCAAATGATATCGCTTGTTCTTGGCAGCAGATAGACGAGTGCTATATTTCCTTCTACGGCCTGAACTGGGCATACTGTCATCTTTCTTTAGAATATAATCATTGGTTAGCTACGGTATGCAGGAAGGAGGGAAGAGCTCCTTGGGGATGGGGTCCACCAATCTATGTTCTATCTTCTTGAGCCGGAAGAGGGTATCCACAGTGCTATCTCTTTCGTCTTTTAGTCGATAGGATGATGTCGGGAAGATAATGGACTTCTCTATCTCATTGAGAGAACCTGAACTCATCTGAATCTATGGGTTATGTGAGGCACTGCCGGTACATTATGGCGACTGCTCAGAAGAGAGCAGCGGCCGGACGGGGTAGTATCTTCGTTCCTATTCTTGCTAGGAATGGGGAACAACACTTCTTTGATTACTCACACCACACCACAAGAGCTTTGTCGTGAGAAAGGCATGGTTTGCAAGGGAGAGAGAAGCCGGGAAACGAATGTGCCCAATAATAATAAAGGCAGGGTATGAGTGTGGAGAGTGAGTCTTGTATGCAAAAGGGTGCATAGGGTGGCCGACAGGACATATACAAGTTGGAGGTCTACTCAAGCCAGGACGTAGCCAATCCAGGGGCTACCTGACATGTCAGACCCTTTCAAGCAGGCCACTTGTATAATTAATTAGGTAAGCCATAATGCATAACCAATTTATTAACTGAGGCCCAATTGGACCTCAGGATTGTGGTGCATGAGTCAGCCCGGTCGCTCACTAATCTTTGTCATCTACAGGGTCCTTCTTTTGACCGTAAAGTGAGTTGAAAGACTCGACAGGGCTTCTATGCCTAGGGCTACAGGCAACTGATGAAGCCAGGGCAAATCAGGGGCCATACCAGGTAGAATGTTTCTAATTTTGAGGGAGAAGCAGGTAAAAAATTAAACGAGTGACAATTCCGCAACTCAAGTCTTCTCATCGACTTAAGGTCGGGTGTGGGCTGAAGATTCTGGTTGGACCTACGCCTAATTCCCATCCTTGTCCGGGACAGCGAAAGACTCTGACTCATTCCCTATACACCATCTGGTCTCATGACATTATTTCCCAACCAAAATTGTGCCAAGTGATCCCATGGCACTTTCCCAGACCAGATGAGTGACTATATCGTGTTGGCCCCGGAAACCTGAAAGCTGTTGTTCGAACAACCTACGCTGGAAAGAGAGACCGGAAACTTTGTCGGGTGAGGTGGATATGAACTACCAGGACATTATCGAGATCTGTGGTCTATGATGTTCAGAGTTTTCTTGCTTCATGTCTGGACTAGAGTTATCTCCTCAGTTTTTGTTTTTTAGACTTTTATAGGTTTATCTGTCTTGATGTTTTTCTGGGTTGCCCTTTATTACGGTATTAAATTCTAATTATAGTGACTGAGACGATCGTCATGTTACGTTTGTGTCAGCCAGAAATACACTGCGGGAAATAGACCCTGAGGTCGAAAGAGAGAGTGACAGTGAGTCCGGGGAACGGAGGAGGGTTGGCAGCAAAGACCTATTCCCAGCCAGGGCGAAAGAATAATTTTGAAACATTGTGACGGGACTATTTGGGACCCTCCCCATAGCTTGTTACAGTCATATGATTGTTTTTGTCTTGCTCTGTATAAATGTGTACTCCTGTGTTATTCTCGTTCCAGGACCCCCCTCCCCCCCCCCCTTTTTTTTTGTCAACCTAGATTGTATATGAAGAACCACATTTGAAGTTCTACAGAAAGAAGTTTGTGCCTGAAGAACCAGAACTGGAGTTCTCCAGAGAAATGTTATGTTTATTTTAGCCGTTCTTAAGTATGTTAAAGCTATCTAATCATTCAGAGGCAGTCCCAAGAAGTCCCTGTGATGGCAGTAGCATCATTTGCCGGGACATACCAACCAGGCCTCTGAAGAGATATGATCCATACACAACCAGTCGAGTACCCAGTGGAGAGGACACTTTGAACAGCCAGGCGACCTCGTTCTCACATTGACAAGTGCAATAACAATAACTGACAATATTTGACCAATGCCGATATATCTATTTGAGGTGTCTTCAATGTCCTTATTCCTGTGTGTTTAAGTTGTATTTGTAGTTTTAAGACTGCAGGATTATGGTCAGAGTTGATATCAGTACCAGGGTATGTTTTGGCATTTTAACATTGTTTTAAAATCTGTCTAATCATAATGTAGTCAATTTGGTTTCTTGTTCTATCTCCAGGGATTTTCCACGTATACAGTTTCCTAGGGTTATGTTGGAAAAATGTGTTGCAAACAATAAGATTGTTTTCTTCACAGAACTGTATCAGCCGGTCTCCTCTGTTGAAACACAGCTGCCAACAATTTGGCAGCAGACTACATTGCGCTGGTTTTTTACAATTCTGTTTCCCATACCATATTGCCCTACTATCTGGTTATATTTAGTTTTTCCAACTTTTGCGTCCATGTCTCCCATGACAAATAGGAACTCTGATGATTTTACAACTTTTAGTGTTTGTTGTGTGTCTTCATAATATTTTTCTAGCTGTTCATCACTATAATCAGTTGTTGGAGCATATATCTGAAGAGTTACTATGTTGAATCCATCCATCCATCATGTGCCATGCCGGTAAGGGTGGGCGGTCATGTTCTGCCATCTCACTCGATCACCAGAGTCGTGGATCAGTTCCGTGTTTCTGTCTCGACCATGCCACAAGGCCAAGCCATCCAGGTAATTGCTTCTAGGTCTTCCCCTTGGTCTGTTCCCCTCGATCTTACCAGTAGTCACCAAATTCTCCAATCCATTTCTTCTCATAACATGCCCAAAAAATTTTGACTGTCTACGTCTAATTTCTCTAATAAATTTACGATCTTCATTTGTTTCTTGAAGGACTTGTTCATTGGTCTTTCTGGCTGTCCATGGTATTCTTTGCATTTTCCTCAGAAACCACATCTCTACAGCCATCAGATGTTTTTCAGCCTGACTGTTCATTGTCCACGTTTCACATCCATATAAAAGTACAGGTTCAATGTAGCATCTCAACACTCTTTTTCTTGTTTCAATTGACATCTTTTTATTGGTCAATATGTTTTTCATCTTGCTAAAGGCTACTTTTGCCATGGCGATTCTTGTTCTAATCTCTTCAAGGCATCTCCCATCAGATGTTATTACTGTTCCGAGATAATTGTACCTGCTCACTTGTTTAAGAATATTCCCATTTACTTGTATATTACATTGTGGTATTTTGTCCTTCCTAGTGACGACCATAATCTGTGTCTTTTTACAATTTAATTCTAACCCTAGTTGTTCACTGTGTGTAACAATCGCATCTACTAAATTTTGCAGGTCCTGTTCATTGTCTGCAATCAAGACTATTGAATGGTCTTGCCTTAATTTTGAGAAGTATCATCCTATCTTTATGAGTCCAGAATCCGCTAATATTTTTCTCTAAATTTCATTTTACTAAACTCCTACTCCTCTCTCGTGATGATCTCCTCCTGAGTTAATGAATATGTAATCTTCTCTCCTTATATAACTTGTAGCTGTCCATCTTGTTTCAGATACGCCCAAGATATCTAAATTCACGTTCTTTGCTTCGGCAATAAGGTTATCAAACTTCCCTGCTTGAAATAGGGTGCATATGTTCCACATACCAATTATTAGACTTCTTCTACTTTTCAGGTAGGTATTGTCAGAATGCACCCTTTCAAAAGAATTTGTGATGCATTCGTCATTATGCACTTCCTTATTCACTATAGGAGTTTCTTCCCTGTGAATATTTACAACAGCTCATCTCCAGGGGCCAAGAATGACCTGTATCGCTTTTGTTTCAGAAAATGTTCCCCCTCGTTCAAAGTTCCATTTGTGTCTTAGTTCTTTTTTTATTTTACCAAAGTTTAGAATACTCATTTTTGGAGTTTTCTATGACATTTTTAACATTCTGTAAAAACCCATTCAAAGAATTTTCTTGCCATTGTTTAAATTAGTTCTATGTAGCACGCAATAATTCTTTTGCTAACTTCTAATGACAAATGTTTACAAACAAGATATTCTTAATTTCTTTAAACAAAAAAAAAAAAAAAAAATGATGGAGGAATAAAAATCACAAACATGGATATTAGTTTCAAATTTTTTATTGCTTATATACGTTGAATAATTTCTGTGAAGAGAATAATGATTTCAAAATACAGGTAAACAGTTCATGAAGTTTTTAAAGTATACAAGATGTCTCTGAACAGTAATGAGGCTGAATGTATGACTAAAAAACTGGCAAGTCTGTAACCACTTCCAGACACCAACCGAAACATTCATTCCTACCGAAAGTGTTCAGTGCAGAAATTCAATAACATTGATTTGTGTTTCAGTTGTCAATAAATTATTTACAACCTCTGTGTCATGTTTAGACACATGTGGAGTATATTAGACCCAGGTCGACCCACCTTAAAACTGCAACCAATAATGTATTGGGAAGTAAAGGCTGACACTATAGTGCCCACATCACCCAGCGGGTGTCGATTGGTCTGTAGAAATATGAGTCTAGCACCATATACCTGAAACACCGTAAGTTGTGTACAAGTGTCCTTTACTTCTATGGTGTAAATGATTGATGTGAATGAGTATTTCTTTCTCCCGAACACTTAAATTCCAGCTAAAATGTCATTTTAGAACTCTCAATATCAGTATCGTCATGTGTCCCTGTCAACTGGTGTCAGAGTTTGTGGCTCTCCTCAGAACTTGGTTCTTGGTGTTCTAGATCAACTCTGCTGACATTCCTCATACTTGACAAACTCCAGTCAGGAACAATTCTGTAAAGGGCTTGGGGTGAGTTGGCTGAGTGTCTTTGCTCCATTGGGATATCACAGACAGAAGTACACATGTATTTATAAGCCTAAAGCAAGAGAAGCAGAAGTAGCAGCAGTGAAGAGTTCTCTCTTCTTGTCACATGACCCAAGAAAGTAGTTTGTCTCTTACAGTTGTATATAAACACTTCTCATCACATGACCCAAGAAAGTAGTTTGTCTCTTACACTTGTATATAAACACTTCTCATCACATGACCCAAGAAAGTAGTTTGTCTCTTTCAGTTGTATATAAACTCTTCTCATCACATGACCCAAGAAAGTAGTTTGTCTCTTACACTTGTATATAAACACTTCTCATCACATGACCCAAGAAAGTAGTTTGTCTCTTTCAGTTGTATATAAACTCTTCTCATCACATGACCCAAGAAAGCAGTCTGTCTATTACAGTTGTATATAAACACTTCTCATCACATGACCCAAGAAAGCAGTTTGTCTCTTACAGTTGTATATAAACACTTCTCATCACATGACTCGCTCCCATAACAACCTTCCGGAAAACCTCTCGATAATAAGCAAGATGTCCCGCGTCCAATACACCCATCTGGAGATCATCCGTCACATCCTGCACCCATCTTCTCTTTGGCCTTCCTCTCTTCCAAGACATATACCCCTCCATTATTGTTCTCTCCAAACATTTGTGACATTTCAAGTGACCAAAATATTTCAATTTTCTTTTTGTTTTATTGTCTTTAATAGCCAGCCTTCTTCAATATTCAGCTCTTGAAGTATGGATTCATTTGTTCTTTTCTTTACCCAAGATATTCTTAGAACTCATCTATAACATTTATATTCAAAGGCATTTATGCGCTGTTCAGCTTGTTTAGTAAGTGTCCAGGTCTCACAGGTGTATGTTGCATTGGACTAGACCACATAAAAATTTAAAGCCATAGTTACCAACTGATATATATTTCTGAATTATATTTGTATACAATGTTCTATTTTCATTAGCCTCTTCCAGACAACTGTTGTTACTCTGGCAATCCAAAGTATTCACACCATTCGTTTCAGAGACCAAATCTTTGTTGCTTCTAAGGCATTCCTAATTTGATTATTTACATTCCTATATAGCGTGATCAAAAATTCACAGTAAAACACTCATAATTTAAGTAACTTGTTGACACCTGTAGTGGGCACATAGTAATGGTTAGGATGGTATGCATGATGGTGCGAGGTCATCTCTTGTTACAGGAGAGAAAGAAAGGTCACATTTACTATGTGAACTGAGGGAAACAAAATGTGGTGGACCTAACACTTCACACACGCACAGCAGGTTTGTGCTGCGGGACTTGTTTTATTCATTGAAGAACTGTAAACATTCTCGCAGGAGTGAAGATGTATGGCACAAAATGAATATCACCATTGTCTGAAAGACAGTACAGTGCAAACCGCTTAAGGTGATCTCGGATGTGGTGAATTTCTGTTGTGAAGAACAATTTGTTTATCCCTGGCACATTGTCTTGTTTGTCTCCTATAAGAGGAATTTCTGATAAGAAGAACTATTTCTTGAGTCCCAGATGAGCTCGCTTTACCTGGTCTGCACTGTATTTTGAAATATTGAGGAAGAAAGGCACTGCTGGAAACTAACAATAACTGGAGTTATTTTTAAGCATGCAGCCCTGGGAAAAAATAAAACACCTTTTGAAATAAATCCGTTTGGCAAATCTTTTTGTATCTTCCTGTCTCTGTCTCCACTCTTTGAATTAAGATGTTGACCTGTAGAAGAAAGGAACAATCAACAGGTTTTAAGCTGACCTATTGTAAGGACAACACATATAAAGACAGTCCCAGCGTTACATTACCTTAGATAGTAGACTAATGTGAAAACTTGAAAATTTTCAAATGTTGAAGCACCAACTGATCAAAGCACATAATAACTGCCAGTATCATCATCATCATGCCTCAAGTTCATCATCATGCCTCAAGTTCTTTGCAGAACATTGCTCTCAACACAACCAGCCAGGGAGATTCTCAATCCTCTGCCAGTTGCCCTGCCTCAAGCATGTCCATGCCCAGGTTGCCTTTAATGTCCGGTGTCCAGTGTAATGTTGTCCCCCCCCCCCCCCCCCCCCCCGGCTCTTCTTCCAGGAACCATGCCTTCCATTACTGTTCTTTCTAAACTTCTGTGGTATTTAATATTTTGTTTTTGAGCCTTGTTTACACACCTTGAGGTGTACTTGGTGTATGGTAAGTACAGTAAAAAGTAAAGGACCCTTTTGCATGCTTTAAGGTGCAGTGGGCTTACAGTGCTAGAGGTGATGCGGTCAGTATCACGCTGGCCAGCTTTACTTCCCTAGACCAAAGACCTGGTACCCATTGTAGGCTAGGTCGACCAGGAAGCGCAGGTAATTTTACAAATTAAAATTCATCCTGATGTGGATCGAACACATCTCATGAACATTACATATGCCATGGTATTAAAGAAACTATACGGCCAACACCATATCTATCCTGAATTTGTCTTAATGACATGTAAATGGGCTTTACTGTCCATGATCTGTTATCACTCTATACAGAACTGGACTATGGGAATCTGAGTGCAGCCATGTGTAAATGGCTCTTACTTTCCATGATCTGTTATCACTTTATACAAAACAGAACTAAGAGAATCTGAGTGCAGCCATGTGTAATTGGTCTAAATGTTCATGATCAGTTATCACCTTATACAGAATGTAATTTAGTGTTGAGGGGATACATAGAGCCTGTTCTTTTGTATGGATGTGAAACTTGGACAATGAGCAGTCAAGCTGAAAAACATCTGATGGCTGCAGAAATGTGGTTTCTGAGAAAAATGCAAAGAATACCATGGACAGACAGAAAAACCAATGGCCAAGTACTACAAGAGACAAATGAAAATCGTAAATTGAATAGAGAAATTAGATGTAGACAGTCAAAATTTTTTGGACATGTTATGAGAAGAAATGGATTGGAGAACTTAGTGACAACTGGCAAGATCGAAGGGAACAGACCAAGAGGAAGACCGAGAGGAAAATACCTGGATGGCTTGGCCACATGGCATGGATGGGACAGGAACACTGAGCTGATCCATGACACAGGTGATCGAGTGAAATTTAGTGAATGTAAATCTAATCATGTATATGATTTTACTTTCCTTGATCAGTTATCACATATACATAACATAACTAAGGGAATTAAATTCAGTCATGTGCAAATGGGTCTTAATTTACATGATCAGTTATGAATTTATACATAACTGAAGTAAGGGGATGTAAATATAGTCATGTGTAAATGGATAAGTTATTATTTTAGCCAGATTGGCCAATTCCCTAGACATATTGATCACTTCCAGAGCTATGTTGTTCGATTCCAGAGCTATATTAGTTGATACTTGTAGCATACTGGGTGATTCCAGAACCATACACCTTAAACAAATTAAAGCTTGCTAAAATGAAATCAAACTCAAGAACAGTGCATTGGTAGACTAATGCACTAACCACCATGAATCTAATCAATATGTGCATAATACAAACACATATCCACTAAAGTACAGCTTACCCGATTCATCAGCGTGCGAAGCTCAAGTGTGTGAGAATATTTTGCAAAAACATAGCAAATGGCTTGGATAAACCATGTTCCATGCTCTTTATTTTGATACGAAATGAAATCTGAAAATATGGTGTAGAAAAGTTAATAAATGTCAAATGCAGAACAAACAAATATTAAAGATAAGACATATGGCATCAGACATTAAATGATTCATTCATTTTCTATTTACAAGGATACCATGGACAGACAGAAAAACAAACGAGAGTCCAAAAAGCATAAAACAGTAAACTGATTAGAGAAATTTGACATATGCAAGCAAGATTTTGTGGTAACGTGAGGAGAAATAAACTTGAGAATTTAGTGACAACTGTCAAAACTTAAAGAAAAAGACTAGGGAAGACAAAGAGATAAATACCTGGAAGGCTTGGATTTCATAGGGAACAGCATGAGTGAAGCCTCGTATTTGTTGACCAATCTACTCCGCATACCCCATTTGGCACATCACAGGAACGATACCAACTTCTCTCTCTTCCCCCCCCCCCCCCCCCCCCTCTCTCCCTCCCTCAAAAATTGCTTCTCTGTGCCTGCCCATATCATGTGTCCACATACCCCATGTGGCATATTGCAGTAACTATACCAACCTCTCTCTCGCTTCTCATATATACCTTGCACATGTCCATATACACTATTATATGAATGTCTGTTGAAAGGTGTGGATGTATGTATGCGTGCTCACGCATATCAGTCCACCCAGACTTTAGGACTCACCTCACAATAACATAAAGGAGTGCATAATGTAAGTTTGGTTAGTATCACCATCATACCTGGGTGCACACTCCATTGCTCTTCAATATTCGTCCACCAGGGCCAACCCATTCACTGGCACCCACTCATGCTTTGTTAGTACATCCACTGGGATTGCTCAGATACCATTCTCAGACTACTATCACAGGTTGCCGTCCTACCTTCCTGCCTCTGTCCCCCACCCTTCTTTCAATGTGCTCACTGAACCGTTACATCCACCACCCCATCATCATCCTACATCTCACTCCCTGGTCGGGTATAAAAAGAAGACATCGGTGATATACGGGATTATACACAGCTCGAATTCTGAGGTAAGTATGAACATTTTTTCAAATTTCCATTTTCTCTTCATTGCTTTCATGTTTTCATCTTTTTCTTCTTCTCATCCATTCGTCAAGTTTTGTTGTAGTCACAGGAGATCTCCTTGACTATATGTTGTGTTTTGTGAATGTGTTTGTTTGCTGATGAAGGCTAATTGCCACAACGTCCTGTATATTCCGTAATTCTGTTATGTAAAGCTGCACTACTTTGTGTCATTTTATATTGTTTACATTTACACAGCTTTACCGCAGTTCCACCCAATTTTATTCATATTAAGGTCAGACGTTCTGGTACTTCATTAATTGATGTCTGCACAGACTAGGACTAAAATAGTGTTGACAGAATCACCAGTGTGGAACTCTGCAGTGAACTAAAGAAATCCCAGTCTTAATTTACATCAATAGGTGAACAGGTAAAGAATATACTTGGACACTGAATATGGCACACATTTAGAAAACATGCTAATAATACATCTAAAAATTCCTTCTTTTGGTACCCACATGACAAAAGAAATAGTGGGAGACCTAAAAATAAACACACAGAGAAGAGAACTAGAGACAGATAAATAATATGGTGAGGACATGGAAGAAGTTGCAGGCAACAGCAAAGGATACGAGTCCAAAGGAGTTAAAGTAACATCTATAACAAACAATTTAGAATAACAGCTAAGACATAAATATTGAAAATAACCACTAAGACAAAATATATTTAAATGTTGGTATAAAATGAGCTAATGCTTAAGTACAGTTCTTTACCACGTATGTCAGTAATCAAATTGTAAGAAAACTGACATTATGGTCATCTGCAAGAATGCAGTGTTAAAGTAAATTGATTAAAATCTTTCTTAAGCAAGTGAATCAAAATTAAGTTTGAACAATCATCAGAGAGAGGGTGGCAGATGTAGAGATTAGAACAAGAATCTCCATGGCAAATGTAACCTTTCAGAAGATGTAAAACATACCAGCAAAATGCTGCCAGTTGCAGTAAAATAAAGAAATAATAAGAACTTATACTACTGTGTACAAATGCCATTTGAAAAACACAGATGGACAGAAAAACAAATGAAGCAGTTTTTCATGAAGCAGATGAAAACATCAAGTTTAGTGGAGAAATTATATTAGACAGTTGCAATTGATTGGACATTTTATGGGAAGAAATTTACTTGAAAGAAGTTTAAATGACAAAGTTGATAGGAAATGAGCAAGATGAAGACAACAAAATACCTAAATGGTTTGGAAAATGGGTTTAATCAGGACAAGAACTTAATATGAATCTAGTGACTGTGGGAGATAGAAAGACCATGATCACCCAGTTATTGGCTGGAATATGATGATGATGATGTCATTAAGTTAAAATTAGGGTAGAGTTACCTGGTATGGTTGCTGAGGCCACAAATACATCTGCATGTGATAGTCTCTTGCCCCTTGCATAATAGGCTTCTGTCATACCGAATACCTCATTTAACATGGCCCTGGTTTCAGAAATTATCCTCTCTTGTTCAGTGTCTTCCTCATCACTGAGAGGAATGCAGTCAGAAGCAGGTTGCCGAGATGCAGTACTGTCACCAGCTTGTGTGTGTCCAACAGGATGGCCTTCATTCTTTTCATCTACAAAAAGCAAAAGAAAATAAAACTGAAATTCTTTGCTTCTACAAACAGATAGCAACAGAGAATAAATTGAAATTCTTTGCTTCTATAAACAACAACTGATATAACATTGAAGTTCTTGCAAACAGGTGGCAACAGAATAAACTGAAATTCTTGGCATCCATTAACAGACGAGCAACAAAGAATAAGATACAATTCTTTGCTTCTACAAACAGCAACAGAGAATGAACTGAAATTCTTTGCTTCTACAGACAGACAGCAACAGAATAAACTGAAATTCTTGACATCTATAAATAGACAGCTACAAAGAATAAACTGAATTTCTTTGCTTCTACAAACAGCAACATACTAAAAATGTCTTTGCTTCTACAGACAGACAGCAACAGACTAAGAATGTCTTTGCTTCTACAGACAGACAGCAACAGACTAAGAATTTCTTTGCTTCTACAGACAGACAGCAACAGACTAAGAATTTCTTTGCTTCTACAGATAGACAGCAACAGACTAAGAATGTCTGTCCTTCTACAGATAGACAGCAACAGACTAAGAATTTCTTTGCTTCTACAGACAGACAGCAACAGACTAAGAATTTCTTTGCTTCTACAGACAGACAGCAACAGACTAAGAATTTCTTTGATGCTACAGATAGACAGCAACAGACTAAGAATTTCTGTTCTTCAACAGACTAAGAATTTCTGTTCTTCTACAGACTGCAACAGACTAAGAATTTCTTTGCTTCTGCAGACAAACAGAAATAGACTAAGAATTTATTTGTTATTACATAACTGCACAATTATTGACATCTATCAACAGACAGCAACAAAGAATAAACTGAATTTCTGTGCCTTCTACAGACAGCAACAGACTAAGAATTTATGTGCTTCTACAGACAGCAACAGACTAAGAATTTATGTGCTTCTACAGACAGCAACATACTAAGAATTTATGTACTTCTATAGACAGCAACAGAATAAACATAATTTCTTTGTTTCTACAATCTTCTTCTCTTCTCCTCAGCAACTCTTTAGGGGGTCTTTGTAGCGAAGTGATTAAGCCATATTCCTTGCGCTCTAATGGTCGTGGGTTTGTTCAGACCACAAGTGTTTTCTGGAGATTCCAGTTGATTATCACTGGGGCTACATGTTTGTGCTTTGTGCGATGCTCCTGGCCAGCGGCATGGCATACGGTGGAGAGAGACAGAGCCGGGTGGAGTAAAAACCTGGTGCAATGAAGTTGAGAAGAAGTATACTTTGTGTCTACAAACAGACAGCAGTAGAGAATAAATAGAAATTCTATATGCGATGATACTGTGACAGAGCGATTTTGGTAATATCAGAATTAATCTCTCTTTCCCCAACAAAGGTATAAAACCTAAGGAGATAGCGGGAGTCTCTGTGGCGAAGTGGTCATGCTGTTTATCTCAGGCTCTGAAGGTTGTGGGTTCAATTCCGGGCCGCGTCCTTCGGTTCACGAGTTAAATTTTTCGGAGACTCTGGTCGTCGCTAGAGCTATGGTGTCCGTGCTTTGTGCAACGCTTTCCGCACTGCGGAAAGAGACCGAGCCATATGAGGTAAAACCCTGTGCAATGAAGTCGACCCTGTCGACTTTTAAGCAATTTTTTAAAGGAGATAGAAAAATACAATTTCACAGCATTGACTGGCGTTTACAGTTCTATGACGCAAAATTGCATAATCAGAACTGCCATCACATAAAGCAAATACGGTCAGGATTCTACAATTGTAAAATCTTAATTTGACGTCATACGTTACCACCAGTTCAATAGCTTAGGGGCCATAAAAGTGTAGATAACAACCTTGAGTTCATTTTGGCGGAAAGCACATTTGAGATGCATGGTGTAGGCTGGACAAAAGATGACTGACATGTGAAATTTACAGTTCATAGTGAAAGTGTGGGTTGAGTTAATACTGGACATGAGGTGTCCAGGTAACAGTCCAAGGTGAAAAGGGAGAAGAAACTGACATTAGGGACAAAAAATTGTTTTAAATACCAGGCCTTGCCAACAGCACTCAGATGCAAGCACAGTTGGCCTATCAGAGAAGTCTTCCATGGGATACTACAATCTCATTTTGTCCAACTTTAAGTAAGGAGTCTAGCGGCAGATTTCTCAGCTTAAAGATGTAAATATATGTTGTGTACTATTAGTGTCTTCTGTTCTGAAGGTCTGCTTTTGTTTTCTATTAATATTTATTCTTCAAAACCTCAAGCTTGTGGATTGTCTGTTACTTATTGTTCTGATTATTCCAGCTTTTGCCTTTCCTGTGTCACTGTAAAAACTGATTTCTTGTTGCGCGTGGTAATATGGATAAATCCAACATTATCAAGCCACGGGAGTGCTTGGTCAATTCACATACAGGATAGACGTTGATTATTCAATCTACATGAGGCCCATGCTCATAGGAGACTGCTCAGGAGAAATCTCTGAAGTCATGCAGTTTGTTGAGAACTATCCAAAATAACATGGATTATTTGGACCATTCATTCATTCGCATGTCCCTTGCAGAACCTCGCTTCCGATACACCCATCTGGAGATCATCCCCCACATCCTGCAACCATCTTCTCTTTGGCCTTCCTCTTCCTCTCTTCCCGGGCATATATCCCTCCATGTTTTTTCTCTCCAAACTTTCATAACGTTTCAAGTGACCAAAATGTTAAATTTTTCTTTGTTTTATCATCTTTAGCAGCCAACCTTCTTCAATATTCAGATCTTGTCGTATGGATTAATTTATTCTTTTCTGCATTCAAGATATTTTTAGACTCGTCTATAACATTTATAATCAAAGGCATTTATCCACTGTTCAGCTTGTTTGGTAAGTGTCTAGGTATCACAGGCGTATGTTGCAATGGGAAAGATGCATGCTCTTACTAAAAATCCAAATTGTGTAGTTCTGTCTGTCCCACTCCACAATTTATTCAGTTGTTTTAGTCTCTGAAGAGCAATAGACAATCATCTTTTAATTTCTTTCATTGTGTCACCATTTTTTGGTAATCAATGACCCAAGATATTCAAAATTTTCCACCACCTCCAATTTTTCCTCATTAACATATATTTCTTTCTTCATAATAGTTTTATCTGTATGCATTATCTTTGTGTTTGCTATGTTAAGCTATAGGTTGTGATTTTTGCTATTCTTCTGGGTAGAGGTTATTAGTTGTTCTGTACCATTCTGTGTTGTGGATAGTAATACTGTATCATCAGCATATTGATGCTCTGGTATTTCATGACCACCAATATTTAGGGCATCATATTGCTCCCTGTTTATATCTCTGACATTTCTCATTATATTTTGGTGTACAGGTTAAAGAAATGGGGGGACAGCACACAGCCCTGACAGACTCCTTGCTTGATGTCTCGCCATCTATTCTAACTGCTGCTTGTTGGTCTAGTTAGAGCATTTTTTATGAGTTGTAGTACATGTGATGGAAAGCCCACATTCCTCAAGATTTCCTAAAGTTTCTGATGTTGTACAGTCAAATGCCTTTAAATAATCCACAAAACATGAGAATATGTTTACATTAAGTTCTCTACACTTCTTCATTATTAAACACATGTTGAGTATGTGATCTCTAGTTCCTCTTTCATGTCTAAATCCAGCATGAACCACGCTTCTTCCATTTTCTCACGAAGTCTTCCCATTATGATTTTTAGTAGAATTTTACTTGTATGACTGATCAGGACAACAGTTCTATAGTTGGTGCATAATTTTCTTTTCTGGCAATGGAAGTGACCACCTACCATATTCTGTACTGATACCTAAGTCCAGTACAGCCAGGGCTATACGAGCCTGCAGAACTCTACACAACTTATCTGTTGGCTACAGACAAAGAAACTCTATATGTTGGCTGCAGACAAAAACTATCTAATAAACTGATGTACTGGCTACAGACAAGAGAACTCTAATAAACTTCTCTGTTGCCTGTAGACATGAAAACTAATAAACTTATCTAAAAGATGGGATTGAGTTACAGAAAAAAACAACAACAAGCAAACACAATTACCAACAAGGAAATATGTCAAATGTTAATTTCCCCAAGAAATTTACCTCCTTGGCATGCCTGAATAAAGAATAGTTTTGGTTTCCCTTGCAAGGCCTTGCTTCTACAGAACAGGTCAACAATGTCCTTGATTTCAAGACAGTTGACTGGTTGACCATCCATCATGTGGCCATCTGTTCCAAATACCACACCAGTGTCACCGTGAGAGAGGATGAAAAGCACAAAGCACTGGGCTGTGTTATGATAGTCTCTTCTGGATTCTTCTTCTAGTAACTTCCACATTCCCTTGAAAAAACAATAAAAATAGAATGTCATTAAATTATTTTAGTTGTAATAAGCAATGTCCTACTGCAACAATACTTCCAATTAAATTACGGGCAACTGACTTTTCCTGAACTTTTTCTTGACTCAATGCAAAGTGCACATGCGTGCAGCTCTTCAGTCTGTATTAGTGCGTGCATTTCCCCTTCCCTGGGCTCCTTCACATTTATCATCATCAACCGAGAAGAACGACCTCAATGTGTTATTTGTGGTGAAGTTTGTGAAATGATTCTTTGAAACCGACAAAGTGGAAGGACAAAACCTATTTTGAATGCCTTGGGAATGCTGTCACAAGGATGAGACTGGATTTAACAGGGGTATACCAAGAAACAAACCAAACGGTTACTGTAGCTTCCTATGTAGTAGCACTGGAGATAGCAAAGCAGAAAAAAACCCACATACAATCGGGGAAACGTTGATAAAACCTTGTTGTCTCAAGATGGTGGAAATTGTTTTGGGAAATGGTTCAGTAAAACAAAAAACTTGCAGAGGTTTCACTATCAGACGATACTGGAGGATCAGCAATATGGCCAGTGACATCAAGGATCAAGATGTGCAAGAGATCAAGTCTGCAGCATTTGGACACTGTTTAATTCAAACTGATGAATAAGCTGATGTGGCATTGTGTTCTCAGTTGATGGTGTTTGCAAAGTATCAATGATCACAAGGATCATTTAAAGAAGAGCGCATTTGTTCTCCACATGAAACAACTACCAAGACCTCTGATATTTTTTATGGGATAATATGTGTGGGTGCTGTACAGATGGAGCACCAGCTATGTTGGGGACCAAATCAGGATTTTAAATTAGTGTGAAGAAATATACCCAAAGGTGAAAGGCATTCATCGCATGATCCATCATCAGGCGCTGGCCTCCAAAACACTTCCAGCTTCATTGGGGGAAGGTTTTGGATCAAACCGTTAAGACAGTGAATTTTGTCAAAGGAAGAGCTCTCAAATCATGGCTTTTTAAGCATTTATGCGTTGACATAGATGCAGGCCATCACCTATGCACAAATTGCTGTGTGTCAATTGTTGCACCACTCATTCAGCGCTGCCTGCCATCCAATTTCTACACACCTGATCAAATGTGATTATGACACTGCATAGGTCTGACATTTTCTCTGGCATTCTGACCCATTCCTCTCCTCACCCATGTTTTCAAACATACACATGTCTCTTATTGTATCCTCTACCCGAGTCATGATTTTCCTCTTATCAGACTGTGGCCTTTTTCTGTGTCCAGGGCTTCACACAGGAGATGTTCCTTGTCCACAGCATAATGTATAAAACCACCAATGAAAAAAACAAATGGAAGATTACTCTCCTCCTTTCAATCTCTTACCTCTTTTGTCATATTCTTCTCAACAGCAACATCAAAACCCAATCTATTAAACAGTTTCTCCAGGGACTTCCTGTCTGCTAATGATCCATCTCTTTTGGCCAGATAAGTAAATTCTCCATTATTTATTATCAGCACCTGTCCTCTTGGTTTAGCTGACATCAGGTAGCACACCTCCTTGAAAGAACAAGGATTTCATTAAATCAACACAATGTTTCCCCAATGTGAATTTCAACAAAAATTATATAAACAACAAACCGCACAATTTATTGCCTGATATATTTCACCCAACATCTGATGGAAAGTGTCATGTAGAAATTATAGCAAGATTCACTATGTCAAAGGCAGCTTTTTGCAAGGTGGGAATAGAATGACCAAATGCTGTCAAATGCAATTAGAAACAGGGTGTTGTGGTGCTACATTGAACCTATATCATTATATTTATGTGAAGCATGGACAGTAAGCAGACAAGTTGAGAAACATCCAATGACAGTGGAAATGTGGTTTCTGGGGAAAATGCAAAGAATACAATGGAGAGACAGAAAAATCAATGAAGCAATTCCTGCAAGAAACAAATAAACACTGTTAACTGATTAGTGAATTTAGACGTGGACAGACACAATTTTTGTGTCACATTATGAGAAGAAATAAACTGGAGAACATAGTGACAACTGGCAAGATTGAAGGAAATGAACAAGGGGTTGGCAGAGAAGTAAATATCTGGATGGCTTGGCCTCATGGCATAATTGAGACAACACAGAGCTGATCCATGACTCTGGTGATTATGTGAGATGGCAAAACATTACCGACCATGCTTATCAGCATAGCAGATGATGAGTAATTGAGAGTGCAAAAATTGATTATCCTTGAATATCAAGAAAACAAACAGTTATATCAACGTAAAAACACAGCATAAAACATGTGATATAACAATACAATGAAAATGCTTAACCAAGTTGATAAATTTATAAACACCTAGAGACAATCATTATATCAGGGCTGTGGCTAGTTCAATTATCTGTTATCCATAGGTTGGTGGGATAGGTGTACTCTTATCAAAGGAGAAACAAGGTGCCTCCTTTACTCCGTTAGCCTACGAGACACCCTTGGGCAAGGTGGAGTAACCGTTTAACTCCCCCGGTTATGTGATACATGGGTGCAGGTGGTGGATGAAGTTGAAAGCAGCCGACAGATAGTTTTAGATTATGGTCTCCAATTTCGTGAAAGTAGGCAGAGGATCTATTTTTGGAGACAATGACTACGGCCATCAACAAGTATGGGCACTGCTAAGAAGGAAAGCAATGGCAAACTACCTTCTTTATAGATGCCTAAAAATGCATGTTTCATCACTCTGTTGATTGTGTGAGATGGCAAAACGCGACCGCTATGCTTATCGGCATGGCACATGATGAGGATGATGATAATGCGACCCTTGAAAAAATACCTTGGATGGCCAGAGTCACTAAAAACACTGCCTGAAGGAGGCAAATGAAAGACGAAGACTTAAAGAAATTAGTTGTATAATCTTTACAGGATGTCGCAGCATTTTTTGGTTGTTTGTGGTTTCTTGGCAGGTTTTACGTTCAGTAGTTTGTATTTCTGAATCACCAGCACACTGTAGGAAATCCAGCGAAGGTTGTCTGCTGCCAAATTGCCTGCAGTTGTGTTTTAAACATGGGATGTGGCAATAGAGAACATATTGATGCCTGCAAAGATCAGCTGTATGGTCTAAGATGATGGCATGGAGGAATATCACCAATAGAAATGATGCTGGAAGATCTAAGATGGTGGCATGGAGGAATATCACCAATAGAAATGATGCTGGAAGATCTAAGATGGTGGCATGGAGGAATATCACCAATAGAAATGATGCTGGAAGATCTAAGATGGTGGCATGGAGGAATATCACCAATAGAAATGATGCTGTATGGTCTAAGATGGTGGCATGGAGGAATATCACCAATAGAAATGATGCTGGAAGATCTAAGATGGTGGCATGGAGGAATATCACCAATAGAAATGATGCTGGAAGATCTAAGATGGTGGCATGGAGGAATATCACCAATAGAAATGATGCTGTATGGTCTAAGATGGTGGCATGGAGGAATATCACCAATAGAAATGATGCTGGAAGGTCTATGTTTATGTGACCCACATGGTTCCGGGATCAATTCCGCTTCATAAAACAGGTAAAAGAAATATTTCTGGGAAGTTAACGAATGGCCTGCGTGACAGATCACATCCTCCATCAAGTGCATGTGCTCCAAAAATATGAGTCTAGAATAATATTAACAATATTTCACATGCTAAAGGGGTCTTTAACTAAGTACAAGAACAGGACTATAGGGTGATTTTTAAACTTAAGGACAACATATCTTTCTTAACATATCTTCTGGTCCAATATGGCGGATAATATGAGGGCTAACCCTAAAAAATCAAATTCTATAATATATAATTTCTATGTTCTGTTATGGTATAGGATTTGATTCTGAAGACTGATGATTGAAAAAATACTAACAAATTGACTTTGTATGTAACGGTTGCCATGGAAACCAAGATAAACAGCGGCCATATTGGATTTCTTAAATATGATCTAAAACAGTTTTATCAGCAAATCTTGCTATACATCTTTGAACAACCATCCATGTGTATCGACCGCCATTTCGAAACACTTGTTCGACCAAAAACATTTTTCCGTTAATAACACCATTCTGTTTAGAGTGCAAAGAATTACTCCAGCAGATGGCAACCATTCGCTGCATATTGCTTCATGATGGACTGTGGAGCACATTTTATGATGATGTCATGTACTTCATTTTTCAAATCTGTTCTACATACAAAGTGTAGTGAGACTTTACAAACATCCGTTATAACACACCATCAATATACCACAGACTACAAATATGACTGCAGTATAAAAGTACTTACTTGACCTATAGGTGTAAACATATCTTTAAATTCCTTGCTCATGCTTGTACGCTCCACATCAACCAGTCGTACAGCGTTATATGCTATTATGTCGTCTGCTGACGGCAATGCTGTTAAAATTAAAAATAAAAAAGATAAGAATATATTGGTCAAACCAGACCAGTTTATAACACCATTTGATTTTGCTCCTAAACATTAATGCTCATCATCAGCATCATGTGCCATGCTGATAAACAGCATGGTTCATCATCTCATGCAATCATCTGAGTCTAGGATCAGGTCTGTGTTACTGTGGCTATTATGCCACATGCCCAATTCATCCAGGTATTTATCTCTTTGCTTTTCCCTTGCTCTTTTCCTGTCAAGTTTCCAAGTTGTCACTAAGTTTACACTTTTATTTTACCTCATAACATGTACAAAAAGTATAGACTGTCTAATTTCTGTAATCAATTTATGAACTTTCATTTGTTTTCTGAAATGCTGACTCGTTAATTTTTCTGTTCATCCATAATTGTCTCAGCATTTAACCAGAAACCACATTTCTACTGCCATTAAATATTACTCAGCTTGACAGCTTATTGTCAATACTTTCAATGTATCTTGAGTTGAGTTGTTGAGTTAAGCTAAGAACTGACATCATTCACTCAGGACATTACCATATTCGCTCCGTCCCCTCGTTCAACAGCCAGCGTAGAGTCACACTACTAATCGTTCCCACCGCTATATGATTGAATGTTCTCCTGGTGTTCCCTCTCAGTTTTGATATTCTACCAGAACTCCTGCCAATACCCTGCAATCTCATCCTTTCCACATACAGTTTCTCAATCTGTTCCTCCACCTCTATCTGGTCCCACAGGCGCACGACCACCTCTCCCTTGTCCACAGGTAATTGACCACCAAGAGGTGCATTCCCTGCCAGCCTATCAGCCTGTTCATCCCCCCGCACAGCCAGTCCGTGATGAAGACAATGTGTGTTGCAGTGGTCTCCTATAACCAATGGAATGCCGTTGTGACTGCTTCCACCTCTATTCTCATGCTGGAGGTCGTAGCCTCATATGCCATACTCTCATTTTTCAAGAATCATCCATTAGTCTTCGCAATGAAACCCCAACCACTCCTGTTTCTCACCACTGACCCATCAGTATAGATCACTATGTCACCTTGATGTGTATTACTCTGGATCAGTTGTTGTACCTCAAACTCTATGTGGCCCGCTGCCCATTCTCTGCACTCACAACTCAGTATTACTATTACATTGTGCCAGTCCACCCTGTCTGCCGGTACTTCAACACTCTTTTTTACGATTGATGGTCTCTAGATCACAAACATGACGTATAGATATTTCCGCCTGTGCCATCCAGGACCTGCGTCATCTTAGTCTATGACCCATGACCATATCCATGGCTTCATGCAGGGGGTGATCCCCATCTGCAGCAACTCTCAGGTACCATTTGGCCTGAAGGACCTAATGCCTATCCGCCATTGCTGGTAGTGCCAGGATATGCCTCATGAATATAACTGGTGTGTCCTTTGTGCACCCCAGAATCACACGCATGGGTGCATTTCGTGTGCGCTCCAATCTTTCAAGCTCTCTCTTCGATACTGTCAGCAGCCCCAAACCATACTCAATGACAGAAATTATTAACTGCTGAAATAGGCTGTAAATCATCCTCTATTAAATGTATACAACTGTATAAGTTCTGTATAGCATTTTAACAGTCTTGTTCTCACTAATGCTACTAGAAACATATCTGGATGGGATATAGAGTGGCTGATGTCCCATGGTCAATGGGTTTATAGACACTTAGACTTCTTTTCAACACCATATAGGACATCATAGGCAGACTCTAGTCACTGGGGTATCATGGTGGACATTTATTATTTGAGATATCCTGGGCAGACACTAGTCTGTGGGGTATCCATGGCAGACACAAGTCTATGGGCTATCCATGGCAGACAATCTGTGGGAAATCCAGGGAAGACACTAATCTGTGAGATATCTTGGGCAGACACGACCCTGTGGGGCATCCAGGACAGACACTAGTCTGTGGGGCATCCTGTGCAGACACTAGTCTGTGGGGCATCCTGTACAAACACTAGTCTGAGAAATATCCAGGACAGACACTAATATATGGTACATTCAGGGCAGACACTGGTCTGTGGGGCATCCTGTGCAGACACTAGTCTGTGGGTCATTCTGTACAAACACTAGTCTGAGAAATATCCAGGGCAGACACTAGTCTGTGAAATATCCAGGGCAGACACTAGTCTGTGAAATATCCAGGGCAGACACTAGTCTGTGGGACATCTAGAGCAGACACGAGTTTGTGGGGCATCCTGGGCAGTCACTGTATGGTTAATGAAGGATGAATCAAGCAAGGTTTCTGCTGTGATGAAGCCCGCCAAGGACACACCGTAAGGTGGCAAGAGAGTCACAGCAATTTCCAGGATGAAAGCAGACAATCAGCACTTGAGGCATGCACTGAACACTTGAAGAGCTCAAAAGAGGATGAAGATGAGACCAGAACAGTTCAAAAGAGTGTGGTGATGAGACTACAACAGTTCAGAAGAGAATGAACAAAAATAACCAAAAAAAATGAAACTATATTTTCAAGGGATTAAGAATTGTCTCGCACTCGTAAGGTTGTGAGTTCATTTTTGGACTCCGTCATTAGGTTCATGGGTGCAATTATTTAGACATCTGGAGGGTCATTACTGGAGCTACATAATGCATGCTAGTCCACTGACCAAAAAGAGACCGAGCCATATAAAACAAAACATGGTGAAATTAAATTGATCCCTTTGCCTTTAAATCCCTTTAAGAATTGGCCACGGAAACCAATCTGACATTCTGCACATCTGATCTCTCTCCTGTCATGCATTGTTTCATTCAGACTCCTATTAGCATAACGTTAAACAACAACAATAATATGTGCATTAATAATGAATACAGATGAGACTAGAAGCATTCATAATGAAGCAAAGATAGTCATTCAAAGAAGAAGAAGAATGCAGAAATAATATAAAAGGAACTCTTACAGTCTGGAGGTCTCTCATCTGAGGAGTCATACTCCACTGCCTCATCTGGGGTGCCATACACTGTTGTCTCATCTGGGGAATCATCCTCCTCTGTCTCATCTGGGGAATCATCCTCCTCTGTCTCATCTGATGAGTCATACTCCTCTATCTGGGGCTGTGGTTTGGCTCCCATATAATGCTCATGTGGAGCATTAATTGGAGTTAAAATATCAGCCGCCTGGTACAACTGTGCGTCTACAACAACATCGTAGAGATGTTCCAAAGCCGTGGACTCTAAAGACACAATGAGTTCAAGCAGGTCCCGAGCCTTTTCAGGATGTGGCTTGTGAATCTGTTGATTTAAACAAGTCCACTGCTCAAGCAAGATTACCATTCCATAAGCACACAATTTATCAAGAAACAGGTATACAGAATAAAACTATATTACAACTGACTACATTCACAGGTCTCTGTGGCAATGTGGTCAAGCCACCGGCCTCAGGCTCCAAAGGTTGTGGGTTCATTTTTGGACTTCGTCATTTTGTTCATGAGTGCAATTATTTTGGGAGACCCTGGGGATCATGCTGGAACTGCAGAGTGTGTGCTCTGTGCTACCCCTTTGGCAGGCCACTCTGAGGAAAGATGCTGAGTCATAAGTGATAAAACCTGATGCAATGAAGTAGATTCTCTTGGCTTTAAACTTTCTTGTGTAAACTACTGAACACATTCAAAGCCTGGCTAATCAACGTTTTAAAACAATGTTTTCCCATAGTTAAAAAATGTAATGAAGACACAAACAATAGATTGCACAGTTTATGGTCTGACATTTTCAGCTGCATCTCGTCAGGTGCAGCGTTAAAATTACTACAGTAGACATTTTACATTACTGTGGGAATATGTGAGTTGTGTATTTCAACTTGAAGGGTTTATCTTGTTGCTTTAGTGCGTGTGTGATTTCTGCAGTGCGCAACAGTATGCAGTATAACAAGATGCAATGAAATATGCCAGGCAATAAATTGGGCAATCTATTGCTTGTGTCCTCCCAAGCTGCCGTAGGGATTGATAATGAAGTGGGACAATATCTTATCAGCCTATTAATAATTAAGTATTAAGAGAGGTGTGAGACAGGGATGTGTAATGCTTATAGATCTTTCTTCCCTATACAGTGAACATATTTTCAGAAATGTAGAAGATATAAATGGAATCAGAATTGGAGAACGTAACATCAATAACATTAGATATGCAGATGATACTGTATTATTCATTGATTGCAGGAAATGAGCAGGATCTGCAACAATTATTAGTAAATGCAGTTGTTGCACACAGTGAACAACTGGGGTTAGAATTAAATTCTAAAAAGACAGATTATGGTCGTTCGTCACTAGGAAGAACGAAATATCACAATGTAATATACAAGTAAATGGGAATATTCTTCAACAAGTGAATCTGTACAATTATCTCGGAACAGTCATAACAATTAACATCTGATGAGAGATGCCTTGAAGTTGAAGAGATTAGAACAAGAATCGCCATGGCGAAAGTAGCCTTTAGCAAGATGAAAAATATACTACCCAATAAAAAAGATGTCAATTGAAACGAAAAAAAGTGTTGAGGTGCTACATAGAACCTGTTCTTTTGTATGGATGTGAAACTTGGACAATGAGCAGCCAAGCCGAGACTGATTAGAGAAATTAGACGTAGACAGTCAAAATATTTTGGACAAGTTATGAGAAGAAATAAATCGGAGAACTTGGTGACAACTGGCAAGATCGAAGGGAACAGACTAAGAGGAAGACCGAGAAGAAAATACTTAGATGGCTTGGCCACATGGCATGGTCGAGACAGGAACACTATCTCGACCCTGGTGATCGAGTGAAAAATGGCGAGTCATGACCGTCCACGCTTTCCGGCATGGTACATGATTGATTTAATTATTTGCGGCCATATTTTAATTATTAAATAGATTACGAAATTACGGCACATCATTTCGAAAAAATAGAGTGTCAAGTTAGGCCTGACGGTAAAATTAAAATGTAATCTGTTTAGCTCCTAATTTTACTGGGCCGTGAATAGAACACAATTGCTCAGATTCCTGAGCACTTCAGTCGTTTCCTTAGATCACGACACTAAAATTATATTAATATCTCCGCTTAAAATTGACGTAGAGGCTTCATTAGGATACCGTTTGATTCGTTTTGTCAAGCTGTATATACGTGATGGGTTCATAAATAACAACAATATTGAAAACAAGACCAATAATTAATATCAATAATTATAAGTCACAGTTTTACTTACATCATAAAGTTTTTTCATCATTGGTAGGCCAATGACTCTTCTGAGGAACAATGCTTGAGCAACGGTTAAAACTTTTGGAGAAATAGCGTTGACCAATTTCTCTTTGTTTCTTTTAACCATGTCTCTTGGATCCATTGTGCTTGGATCCATTCGTTGGATTTACAATGGTGTTACGGTATCTAAATATTGAGCACAACCCACGCGCTGATTGTATTCCAGTACGAAACTAAGGCCTTGTCGTGTCCTTGTCCACGTAAATTTGGAAGCACTCGTCACTCGACTCGAGTTCGCTATTGTTTGAGCTCGTCACTCGTCGGTAGTGGTAGTGCATTTATTTCCTTGACCGGACCCGGAAACAAACCCCGGATCACTGGAGTGTGACGCAGGTGTGTAACCACTGGACCACGAGGTCCGGTACACGCTAGACGCAACCAAATTCTCCCACCAGAATACTTCAGCATTTTCGTTGTCAACGAGTCGCCATTGATGTAAACAAATCCAAGGTCAGGGTTGCGTAGAAGACTTACTGCCGGGATCTCCGTGGTCAAGCCGTCTGCCTCGGGCTCCGAAGGTTGTGGGTTCGATTCCGGGCCGCATCTTCTTTTTTGTATTTTTTATTTTTTTTTGCACATCCCTTACTGGACGTTGCAGTCAAAACCAGCATTTTTGTTCAGCTGCTGTTGATGTACTATGCAAGTTTTACGTTCAGTAGTTTGCCCTTGCTGTCTGAGCGACCAGCTCCCATACCAGCACGTTATAACACAACGCGACACAGTCTGCTGCACAAATCGGTCACAGTTGAGTTTCGAACCGCGTTCGCAAGCCTTTGGCATTTTTTCGGATACTTCTGAGGGTCGTCACTGGAGCTACGGAGTTCGTGCTTTGTGCGAAGCTTTCCGCGCTGAGGAAAGAGATTGAGCCATATGGGATAAAAACCCGGCGCAATGAAGTCGACTCTCCTTGAATATGAAGAAAACAGTAACAATGGTGATATCAAAGAAACCAGTAACAATGGTGATATCAAAGAAAACAGTAGCAATGGTGACGTCAAAGAAAATGGGGACACCAAAATGTGACATAGAAGTAGAAGGGGAAATTCTCAACCAAATGGATAATTTTAAATACCTAGGGGCACTTATAACATCAGATGGAAGATGTACAAGAGAGATTAAGAGCAGAATAGGGCAGGCAAAAGCTACATTTAAGAAAATGAGAAGTATCTTATGCAATAAGTCGCTATCAATGAATGTCAGAAAGAGAGTGCTAAAATGCTATATAGATTCAGTTTTGCTGTATGGCAGCGAATCTTGGAATGTAAATGAACAAATTAGGAAGAACTTAGGTTCCAAATTGCTGTATGTAGCCGGGGCGCAGTGTTGGGGTGAGCGCCCAACATTGCTTAAATACCCCAATGGCTCGTGAATACATAACCTCTGCAGCAAAAGTCCAACTCCTGGCCTTCACGTGGCGGAACTGTTTTAACTAACAGGAGAAGGGGCGACGGCGAGTATCTGGCGCCGGAAAATAACCAGTGTGCTCTAGATGTGTATACACATACATGCATGTGCAGACACGTGTGTGCGTGTGTACACATCTAAACTCGAATGAGACCACGGTCTACTCTAGCAAAGGAAAGGTGCTGAAGATGGAGGCAACCAGCCAGGAGGCGCACCACAGAAATCAGGATGCCACGCAATTACGCAAAATGGAATATGTCGACTGCTGCTAAACGTTATGGTGCTCGCCCTGCTTTGGACCCCCAGGCAGGTGCAGTGCCGGGCCCCATGTCTCGAAAGGGTCCAATCCCAACTACTGGAGGTCCTTCTCAGATGTCCTGTGGAGCCAGGGGACATGAGAATAGAACAGCTGGCCATACTAAACTAAGACTTAAAATAATGCACTGGAATGCGGAGGGAGTCAGCAACAAAAAAGTAGAATTAGAAAACATCCTGGACAAAGAAAAAGTAAGCATATGTTGCTTGCAAGAAACTCACCTCAACGAAAATATAGCCTTCAAAATCAGAGGCTACCAGTGTTACCGATCTGACCGAAAGAACAGGCGAAAAGGTGGGATACTGACCCTTGTAAGAAATAACATCATGGCTTCCCAAATCAAAGTCTACATGGAAGGGGCTGAGTATCAGACACTTAAACTTAAGACAGGTAATACAGATCTACATCTGATCAATTACTACTGTCCAAGTGACCGCCCACAGGCACTGGACACTCTACCACTAAAAGAAAAAATGATTGTGTGTGGCGATTTCAACAGCCACTCGCAGAGCTGGGGCTATGATCACATGGACCAGAGAGGAGAGAGACTGGAAGACTGGCAGGATGAGAATAGATTCATCTTGGTTAACAAGCCGTCCGACCCACATACTTTCTACTCGAGATCATGGCACTCTACAACTACACCTGACCTGGCTTTTCATTCACCAGACCTGGAGTGGAACATTACACGAATTGTTGGGAAACAACTAGGTGGCAGTGACCATCGACCAGTCTTTCTAACTGTAGAAAATGAGCTTGTAAGTGAAAGCAGCACCCTCTCGAGGTGGAACTACAAGAAAGCAGACTGGGCAGTGTACAAGCATCGCACCAGCATACTGGTTAGAAACCTGAACACTGAGAAAGACATAAATAAAGTAGTTGAAGAGTTTGGGAAATGCATACTACAGGCAGCGCGAGAAACAGTACCAAGAGGAGCCCGTAAACAATATAAACCCTACTGGAGTAATGAACTGGAACAGTTGCATAATGATGTGGAAGTATGTAGAAAGCAAGCAGAGGCCACACCCAGCCAAGAGCACCACAATAAATTCCAGCATGCAAAAGCCAAATTTCAAAGGGCCACGCTGCAGGCTAGACGGAAAAGCTGGCAGGAAAAAACAGAGTCTCTGAACTTTGAAAGAGACACAAGGAAATTGTGGAAGCTAATAAAACAACTTAACGATGAGGGCACAGGGAGAAACTAAAAAATTGCACTACATAAAGACGGAAACATCTTAACAAGAAAGCAAGCAGCTGACCATTTTGCGGACTCATTCGCACAAGATAGCAATATCAAAATCAGTCCAGAGAAACAACAAGAGATTCAAGAGAAACGGCAACATACAGGACAGAAGGAAATAGTACATGAGGTTCTTGAGGCACCCATCACAATCAGCGAACTGGAGCTAGCCATATCAAAACTGAAAATGAGAAAGTCACCAGGAGCTGATGGTATCTCCAATGAAATGATCAGGAACCTAGGAACAGAGGCCAAAGCAAAGCTGTTGCAGATCTTCAATAACAGTTGGACCTTAGGCAGTGTTCCACAAGCCTGGAGAGAAGCAATCATGATACCCCTCCTAAAATCAGGGAAAGATAGTTCCATTGCCTCTAGCTACAGACCAATTAGCCTCACCAACTGTCTCTGCAAAACACTGGAGCGCATCATCAATCACAGACTGCAGTGGTACATTGAAAGTAAAATCATCCTTGTGCCACAGCAGGCTGGCTTTAGGCAGTGCTACTCTACGGAAGATCAGACAACCTACCTCTCTCAAGAAATTGAGGATGCATTCCAAGAGAAGAAGCTATTGCTTGCGGCATGGATAGATTTGAAGAAAGCCTTTGACAAAGACTGGAAAGAAGGTCTGATGAATAAACTGAGAAACTGCAAAGTCAATGGAAGAATGTACAAATGGGTGAAAGCATACTTGCACAACAGAAGAGCCCGAGTACAGATAGACGGACTAAAGAGCAAGAAAGTACTACTGCGTCACGGAGTTCCCCAGGGCGGATTATTGTCCCCCACACTCTTTCTAATCTTCATCAATGATCTAGTTGATAATCTACCGCATGGAATTAAAGCCGCAATGTATGCCGATGACCTGGTTCTATGGAGCACAAATGAACAAGCATCAGTGGCCACCAGATTACTACAAAGAGCTGTAGATACATTTGTTGCATGGGCAAATAGATGGTGTGTCAGCATAAACACTGACAAGTGCAGCACCACCCTATTTACTCTCTCTCCAAAACAAAAGGCAGGGACCATCCAGATAAATGGAACACCCCTACGAGAAGATAAAGAACCAACATACCTTGGAGTAACATTTGATGGCAGGCTGACATGGAGAAAGCACATCAACAAAGCAGCAGCAAAAGCCAGAAGGAAAATAGCCATCCTGAGAAAGCTAAGTGGAACCACATGGGGAGCCAGTGGGAAAATACTTAGCAAAGTTTATCAACAGAGCATACGACCACACCTGGAATACGGGTCAACTGCATGGTGTTCGGCAGCAAAAACCACACTACAAGAGCTGGACAAAGTGCAAAATCAAGCACTTAGAGTCACCACAGGAGGGATGAGATCAACCCCTATAGTGGAAATGGAGAAGATGGGGAGGACACAAGCACTGAGTGAGCGCAGAGATACGAAAACGCTAATACAAGCAGAAAAGTTCCGCAGCTTGCCAGGCCACCCTATGAAGAACAGATTTGAAAATCTAGCTATGGGGCGGTTGAAAAGAAGTAGTTTTATCCACCAGGCCAAACGACTCTGCAGAGAAACCACCGATCTGCCCACAGTTGGTATCCCCCTAACAACTATTCCAGAGCGAACTCCATGGAAATATGAGCATATACTATCATTACAAATCCAGACAAAAGTGAGAGGAATATTTGACAAGGAAGATCAGAACAGTGTGCAGCGCAGAACAGCCACTCTCAGCTTCCTTGATGAAGAATACCCACAGGACCTCTGGATCCGAGTCTACACAGATGGGTCAGCACAAAATGCTGTTCGAAATGGAGGAGCGGGAGTGTACATAGAATACCCAAATAATACCAGGGACACAGCTAGAGTACCGACAGGAAAGTACTGCCATAACTACGATGCTGAAATTGAGGCAATCAAGATAGCAACAGAGAAATTACTAAATACCAGCAATGGTACACAACCTGTGGTGCTATTGACAGATGCAAAATCAGTACTCGAGGCGCTCCTGTCTGGGAAATTGCCAGTACTAAGGACACTACTTTCTGAACTTAGCAGTCAGCATAAGGTCACCATACAGTGGATACCATCCCACTGTGGAGTACCCGGGAACGACAGAGCTGATCAATTGGCTAAGGAAGGAGCCAAAGAAGAACAGCCTGATGTGCCTGTAACATACCACCAAAAGAAAAGAATGATCAAATCAGTCAGAAAGCCACCAAAACCTGCTCAAGATGACTACCACGTTATGGATAGACCAGAACAAGTCATTATTCTGCGCCTCAGAACAGGGCACAATAGATTACGCAACCACATGTATACAAAATTCAAGATTGGTTGGTGAAACAGCCATGTGTACATGTGGATTGGCGTCACAGACAGCAGAGCACATACTCCAAGACTGCCCAAAATATAACATATCTAGGCAAACCTTCTGGCCTAGAGAGACGACAGTGGAAGATAAACTCTATGGACCGCTGTGTGAACTGAAAAAGACAGTTCAATTCATACAAGAGACAGCACTGCAGTTATAGACATATTTCAAGCGAACGAAAGAAGAAGAACAAGAAGGAAGAACTTAGAAGCAACAGAGATGTGGTTTTTAAGACAAATGTTGCGAATTCTTTGGACTGCCAGAGTAACTAACAACGACTGCCTGAAAGAGGCTAATGAAACTAGAACACTATATAAAACAATAAGAAAGAGACAAACAGCTTTCTTTGGTCATGTGATGAGAAGAGACACATTGGAGAACATCGTGACAATTGGAAAGATCGAGGGGAAAAGAGGCACAGGCAGACCAAGAGAAATGATGCTGGACGGATTGAGACGGTGGCACGGAGGAATATCATCAACAGAGTTGATCCAGAACACCAAAGACCGAGATCTGTGGAGAGTCATGACCGCCTACGCCAGCCGGCACGACACTTGATGATGATGCAATGAAGTCGACCCTGTCGACTTTCAAGCGACTTTGTTTTTTACTGCGCGTCGCTAATCGGAAGATCAGTCGGAAAACGTGCCAGAAGACTTCCACTCTGGCCGATGTCGTGATCTCGAATTCGCGTGGACGGGATTTTTTCCGCCAATTGAAATAGGCTACCATGCCGATCCTTAATCAAATGGTTACCAACAATTGTCTTTGGAAGTAAAGGCGGCCCCTGTGATATTGAGCATATCATCAGTCGAGTGCCAGTTGGTCCATAAAATATGGGACTAAAATATAACCAATACCTGTTAGGGCGTATAAATAAATGTCTTGGGGGAAATTGCATGGAAATTGAAAATCAACACAACACCCGGAAAACCAAATTAATACACAAGAGTTTGAAATCAATACTAATAATGAAAGAAAAGAAGACACACGCACGCACACACACGCGCGCGCGCGCGCACACACACACACACATCAACGGGTTTTCTAATAACCAAAGATGGCAAAATCATAATAGAAAAAGATCAGATTTTACATGCATGTTCAGATTATGTGAAAGACCTTTATAATGATACGAGAGAAGACATGTATGATATTCTGAATAATAATGAAGGATCATCAATTCTGAGAATGGAGGTTCAGAATGCTCTTAACCATTTGAAAACTGGCAAGATCCCGGGTCCAGACAAAATCACAGCATAAATGATAAATGCTTTAGAAGAATATGATACTGGGGATATACCTCCTGAAATTTATAAATCTATATTTATAGCTACCTCAAAGAAATTAGGAACCTTGTAATGTGATCACCATCGAACAATTAGCATAATGAGCCACTTCACGAAGATTTTGCTAAGAATCATTATGCAAAGAGTTAGGAAGATAATACAATCTGCATTAGGGGAAGATTAATGTGTGTTCGCAGAAGACAAGGGCACAGTAAATGCCGTGTACTTGCTGAGAGGTAAACAAAGACCTGCATTTTTGCTTCATTGACTACACAAAGGCTTTTGATAAAGTAAGACATGTCAACATGATGAAGATGCTTGCAAATATACAAACTGGTGCGAAAGACCTTAGACTTGTAAGAAACATATATTGGAAACAGCAAGCTGCCATAAAGATTGATAATAAAGTAGGTCAATATCAGCCTATTAATTAAGAGAGGTGTGCGACAGGGATGTGTAATGTCTCTAGACCTTATTTCCCTGTATACTAAAAATTTATTGAGAAATGCTAATGATTTGAGAGGAATCATCATTGGGGGACATAACGTCAATAACATTAGATATGCGGATGATACAGTATTGATTGCAGACAATGAGCAGGATCTGCAACATTTAATAGATGCGATTGGTGCACAGTGAATAACTAGGGTGAGAAATGAATTGTAAGAAGACACAGATTATGGATGTCACCAGGACGATGGAAATACTACTTGTGTAATATACAGGTAAATGCGAATATTCTTAAACAAGTGAATCGGTACAATTATCTCGGAACAGTCATAACATCTTATGGGAGATGCCTTGAAGAGATTAGAACAAGAATCGCCATGGCCTCTTGCAAGATGAAAAACGTACTGCCCAATAAAAAGATGTCAATTGCTACGACAAAAAAAAAAAAAAAACAGTGTTGAGGGGCTACGTACTTTTCTGTACGTCTGTACTTTTGTATATATTTGGACAATGAACAATCAAGCTGAAAATCATCTGTTGGCTGTGGAAATTTGGTCTTTGAGGAGAATGCAAAGAATACCATGGACAGACAGAAAAATAAACGACCAAGTCCTACAAGAAACAAATGAAAATCGTAAGTGATTAGAGAAATTAGACGTAGACAGTCAACATTTGTCCAAAACAATTGGCAAGATCGAGGGGAAGAGAACAAGGGGAAAACAGAGAAGTATATACATCGATGACTTTACCACGTGGCATGGTAGAGACAAGAACACTGAGCTGATCCACGACTCTGGTGATCGAGTGAAATGGCGAATCATGACTGCCCACTCTTACCGACATGGCACATGGATGGAATCTGGCCTGGTGCCTTGGAAACACCTCTGCGTCCCGATGACATTAATTATGTCATGAGCACCGTCAGACACGGGTTCGACGTCTGAGCTCGTCGCCGGCGAAAATGAGAGACTGACCATTTATTCCTCCATGTAGTCAGGCCTACAAAATGTGATGGCACTACCAAATAACAGACTCACAGCAGGAAACTGCTTCGGGACAAATTATTGTAATATTAATTCACAAACAGCCAATAAATGAAGGGGTTGATTTAAACGTCCTGTAAAAGCACTTTATACATCATCACCAGCAGAAACCTGCAATGGGTATGTGATGTGATTGTGCCTTTGCTTTTTGTAGACCTGAATAACTGGAGGCACAGGAGTCTTCTCTTCTTTTGGAGGACGACGAACGCAGGCGTTGACCCCCGAGTTCATGACATTATCATCGTAGCCCCCTATCAACTACACAAACCCGACTTATATATATAAAGAAACATGAAGACAATACAAAGAATGCCATTGGTGGACAGAAAAACCAACAAGACAGTAATCCAAAAAAAGTAAGTAAAAAGTAAGTGGTTCCCAAACCACGGCCCGCGGGCCACTTGTGGCCCGCCAGCTGTCAGAAAATGGCACGCGAGGCCTCGTTATTTAATATAATATATTTTAAAATTTCAAAAACGCACGCGGAGCGCCCCGTCTGCTCGTGGTTGTTATGCTCAGATATTATCGAATGCGCCTGTTCAGTTCACAACGAAACGTTCTGAAGAAACTGACTGCCTTTAAAGTTTTATAATTTTGTTGACGAAAGTTAGGAAAGGTAAGCATGATATTGCACGACCTTTATAATTTTATAACGTTGTGGCCCGCTTAACTACCGAAAATAGTAGACGTGACCCTCTGTTTGAAAAGCTTGGGAACTACTGATCTAGTGTGTCTTCTTCTTCTTCTTCTTCTTCTTCTTCTTCTTCTTGTACTTCTTCTTCTTCTTCTTCTTCTTCTTCTTCTTCTTCTTCTTCTTCTTCTTCTTCTTCTTCTTCTTCTTCTTCTTCTTCTTTTCCTTCTTCTTTAGTTCGCTTGAAATACATCTATAACTGCAATGTTGTCTTCTGTGTCATCTGATCTCCACTTCCTTTATCTACTGCTATGTGAATTCACTTCGCAGTTTATGTTTATGTGTGTGGGGTGGTGGTGGGGAGTTGGTAACGCAATTGCCAGAAGACTTTTACTCCTCCAGCTCAATGTCGTGGGCTCGAATTAGCAGAGAGTTGAGTCAAGAACCAACATTACAACACTCGGAACATTCACATTTTCTCTCCGTCTCCAGTTGCAATCTGATTATATGTCTATCTGGTCTTTCCTCAGAGAACTGATTGCCAGCCAGATCCTCTAAGTCACTCCCTGCTGCACCAGTCGCTCCAGGCAATGATGGATGATGGAGTATCTGTTCTTGGTCCCAAAGGGCACTGACCACATCTGCCTTATCATGCACCAACACCCAACCCAGAGGTGTAGACCCAACCAGTTTCTCTGCCTGCTCGCTTCCCAACACATTAATATGCCCTTAAGAAAAGAACCAATGAATGCTCCCTATTTTTGATTTTTTAATTGAAGCATGCCATTATGCACTTAGCACCCACTCAGCATGCTCTGTGATTCCTTTACAAACATGACATATTTGTGCCAGCATTGTGTAGCCAGCAGAACTCTGCAGTGACCGCCTTTATCTCCATTCTCAGGCTAAATGCTATGGTATCATATGCCAGACTCACCTGCACTACACACTGTCCATTAATTTTCGCTATAAACTTCCAGGTATTGCCTTTTAGAACAGAGCCATCTGAATTGTTGATTACATTACCTCGGCGTGAATTGCTGGATGTCGATTGTTGTACCACTCATTCAGCGCTGCCTGCTGGCCAATTTCTACACACCAGATTCAGTGCGATTATGACTCTGCATAGGTCTGCCTTTTCCTCTGGCATTTTGACCCATTCCTCTCCTCATCCAATGTTTTCAGGCATACACTATTCTCTGATTGTGTCTTCTGTCTGAGTCATGACTTTCCTCTTATCAGCCTGTGGCCCTTATCTTCATGCAGTAGATGCTCCTTGTCCAAGGCACAATTTATAAAACCAACAAAGAAACAACAAACAAAAGATTACTCTCCTATTTCTAACAATTTGGCTAATACCCTCATTTTTATCTATTTCACATTGTCTTCCTTGCTATCTCTTACCTCTATTGCCAAATTCTTTGCAACCTCAACAGCAAAATCCAATGTACCAAACAGTTTCTCCAGGGACTTCCTGTCTGCTAATGTTTCATGTCTTTCAGGCAGATGAGTAAATATTTTATTGTGTATTATTGTCATGGAACCGCTGAGCTGAGTTCGCCGGTGAAGCTCAAATTGCCATGTTCCCGATGTTCCTCGACCTAGTGCAATTTTCTGGTCTAAGGGAGATAATCAGGATATTATTCTACCCCTACCAGAAAGCGATTGTATGCCCTTTACTTCTAGACGGTTCTGTTGAGTCATCATCATCATCATCATCATCATCATCATCATCATCATCATCATCATCATCATCTTCCACTTCTGCCGTCAAGCGGCGTGGGGAGGAATAATTTGCGTTCCAGCGCCCGGTGGGCGGCACTGGATAGTGTCATTCCGTGTGGTTGTACAATGTCTCTGATGTCGTCAATCCATTTTCTTCTTGGACGTCCTCGTGGTCTCGTCGCAGATGATCTTTGATGTAACGCCAGTGATGGTAGCTGCTGATGTTGCATTCTAACGACATGGCCAAACCACTTGATCTTCTGTCTTTCAATAAATGTGGCACAAGGTGTTGATCCCACAGTCTGTCTGATAGTAGCATTTCTTACTCGGTCTCGGATTGTTAAGTTGGCAGCTCTCCTCAAGCATCTCATTTCACAGGTGATGATTTTGCGAAGGTGTAATTTGGATAAAGTCCAGGTTTGAGATTGGTAGCATAGGGTTGGTGTGAATATGCTGTTTATTATCTGTCGTTTTGAGAACATGGGTATGTTTGGATGTTTCAGTAAGGGTGATAGTTGATATATAAGTGCACTAGCTTTTTGACATCTGATTTCAATTTCTCTGTCCAATCTGCCATCTTATGTGATCATACTTCCAAGGTATTTGAATTCTTTAACTTGTTTCAGAGTTGTGTTATTTATCTGTATACTTAGTGGGCCTGGCGATCTGCTAACTTGCATTACTTCGGTTTTGGCTGTGTTTATGCTCATATTGTATCTGCTGCAGATTGAACTCAGATTAGTAATATGATTTTGTAGTCTGCCCTCATCGCTGTAAAACAGGCACTGGTCGTCTGCAAATAGAAGTTCATTTATTCCCTGTGGCTCAGTTGTTTCATCTGGAGTAAAGAGTTCTAAATTTTCTGAATCTGTTCTGTCGAGACTTGCTTCTTTGGAAATTCTGTCCATGTAGATATTGAATAGCAGGAGAGAGAGAGAGAGAGAGAGAGAGAGAGAGAGAGAGAGAGAGAGAGAGAGAGAGAGAGAGAGAGAGAGAGAGAGAGAGAGAGCACACAACCTTGCCTCACTCCTGTATTGACTGTGAACATATCTGATATACCTTCATGTGTTCTTACTGCACTTTGGCTTGAGTGGTACATGGCTATGATGTTTTCTAGCATTTGCCCTTGTATCCCATAGTCTTCAAGGATGGTCCATAATTTGTATCTGTCTACTCTATCGAAAGCCTTTTCCTGATCTACAAACACAATATTCTGCTGGTCACTATATTCGATAGTTTTTTCAAAGTTGAGTATAGCTCAGTAAACCCAGTTCCGGCGACACATGCATAGTGGGCCGCCTACGAACAAAGGCCAGCTCAGTTGTGGGCTGAAATCGCTGGCAAGCAGTTGTGTGGATTCGGCTGTGCAGAGTCAATTGTGAAAAGAGGGATGCCGGTGTCTATTCGCCTTTTAAAGAAAGCTGACATTACGTCCCGAGTTTGGACGGGAGCCCCTCAATTCAGACTGCACTGATAGTTAGGTTACGTTTAACACATTTACGTAACTACTGTGTGTCGAACCGCTGCGACCCGATTCTGCCCTCACGTGTGTGCTAACCGTCGCGATGAAATCGAGCAGGTGTGAACACCGCGGGCTAGTGTTTTGTGCAGGTAATGCTGGCTGTTTGTTGAACAGCCTGTTTGTATGAGAAATTTTGTGCGGCTAGTGGAACGCAGGTTATTCCCCGTCACTGACCGTTGCGTGAATTGTGTCAGGCCAAATGATGTTCGTACTTTGAGTTCACACCTGGGCGGTTTAGAACTCCCGCGTAGCTATAGTCAGCGGGGTGGAAGCTGTACCGGAGCGCCACTGGAAGTTACTTAAAGCGGTATATATAATAAGTCGTGTGAGGTATTGCCGAACTTGGCCGGACGAGACGGACCTCGTGCGAAGGTCGACGGATGACACGAAGTTCATACGAAGGTCATAACGGGTGTCGAAGTCGTTTCTCTTGGTGGGGCCACCACTGGCTTTTGCTTGGCTTTCCTCATGTCTGTAAGGTACTCGTCACCTTGACGGAACACAATCTTAATATATAGTGGGTTCCCGAGAGGTGGACAATGGGGGAAATTGATAGATGCGACAGAACGGTTCATAGTGAACTGCACACCGTTCCGAATGCTTCGAGCTGGGATAATGGGAGGAGGGAACGGGATGTGGATTCCCGGTACAGGAGGATTACTTTGTATAATTTATTTTATTTCCAGGATCGAATCTAAGGTCCCGGTGGACATAGGTTCTGGTGGGTCAGAGAATAAAGAACCAGGGAGAGTGGGACTACCTAGGAAGGTTTGGGTGGTTTGCCCTCGGCCCTCCTTCAGGACCATCTTGCCTCTTGGTACTATTAACCCACCAACCCTGTGTGTCATTTAGAAGTCTTTCAGGAAGAGACTGGCTCGCAGACAACCATGACCAACTGCCTTGGGCCCACTCTATTCCAGTCCAGGAAGGTGGACGGTCCAACTAGCTGCTTGTTAGGCCCTAGACCCAGTTCATCCTCGGCAGTGGAGCATAGCCTGTAATGGAGCCGGCCCCTTTATGGAGAGGCCTGCGTGGCTGAGTACAGTTGTTAGTGTACCCACATATGGTAAGTCTGAATCAGGCTATTCTCACAGAGTGTTGTCTTTGCCAGGTTCTACCTTCGTGAGAGAAGTGATGGACCAGAGTTTGCGACCATGGCATTGCGACGGCGCTAGCGGTCTTGACATACCAGCACGACGTGAGGTGTACCCACTATCCAGCACCCCGTCTCAGCAGGGTAACAGCTACGCTTGAGTCAAGTCCGTTTATGCCTCGGTTTGTTCTCAAGTTTATTTACACATCACGTTACGATGGAGGCTCCTGGGCAAGTATGGTATTCGTGTGCTTGTCCCAGCTATGACATTGTTTGCCTGTTATACTACCAGCCAGCCTTTTGTGACCTCAACCAGTACCTAGCCTGACTTGTGCTCCTGAACTTGAAAGGAACTATTTGACTTGTGTTCCTGAACCAGCAAAGAACTAACTGACTTGGTCCAACGTGAAGTCATATTGGTATTGTGGAGGTGTATCCACTGTGCTATCCACTACATCGAGTGATATGATCCTGATCAGACTTTGGACATTTGTGAACTGTGCCACTATGAATGGAGACATTGACTTTATCCAGCATCAGAAGGGTACCAGATCCGTGTGCACTATTCTGGCTAACGTCATGGTTTCACGGTGTAACAGGGGGATCATTCATCCACGTCCCCAGTCCACCACCTTTTCTAAATACTTAAAAACTTGAACGGAGACCATCCAGATAGTAGAGATATTTATAACCTCGAACATTCCAGAACTTGATGGGGAAGGGTAAAGGCGCATGCCCATCTTGTGATTGGCTAATACCTCCCTAGGCGACGCTATCTACTAGGCCAAATTCAGTTTGAGCTCGGTTTCCATCAAGGCAGGATGCATTGTGATGTGGTGATCATAACGTCCTAATATTATATTAAATATTGTTCTCTGGATAACAGAGAACAGGGATGGTGGAAAGGCCCTCCTCTTCTTCAGGGGACATACAAATGAAAGTCCCTACTTCAGGATTACTACTCCTTTGGTAAACCAATGTCATCAGGAAAATATCAGCATAAATCTGCATCAATAATTGTCCAAACTAAAAGACACTGAAAGGGTCTTAATTTAAACCCAACCACAGGATGGACTCCTTTGTGTTCGCAGAGTAGATAGAAGGATAGACGGGTGAATGGTAGATGGATGAATCCAGAACCAATGCCAAGGATCAGTCTAGGAGTGTAGTAGGGAATCGACACTTTGTCAGAGTTTGGTTAGCTTCCCCGAATTGGTTTGTCCTAGAGTCGACATATGTACTCCAAGATGGTTACAACAATTTCACAGTGGACTACCGACCCTCTGCCTCCAGCAAATATCTAAGTGCTAAATGTTCTTGGACGTCCTCTCGTAATCCACCAAGTCATACCAATCCATACCACCAAACCAAAAATGAACATAGTCCACATCTGACTCATTCATTTTTCATACAGAGTAACCTCCTGAACTCAGTTGTCTCAGACAGGACATGACCATGATGACTGCTGTGAACCTGAGACTTGCATTATTTTCCTTGGGAGAATGTGATCCCAACTTAACTGTTCATTCCATGAAACTTGGATTAAATTCAAACTTACAAGCAGGAACTAAAATCCTGTAGTTTATCCTCATTCAGAAAATGGGTTGGGAGAGACTTGTGGAGTATTGCTGTATAGTGGAGTTATATTTCTACTGACTGGATGGTATGCAGACTATATGTATTGTTTAACCCCCAGTCGCCAGCTTCCCAGACAGTCTACTCACCATTGAGAAGCCATGACTATCTGTTCAGAAACTGTTCACCAGAGGAATCAGACTTACATGGGAATCTTCATGGGAAAGCTGCAACCTAAGACCTTCCCAACACTACTTCAGGTGATAACAGGATGTTTACGGACCAGAAAAGCAGTTTGTCCCTATATCTGCCTCATTTTAAAAAGTCCACGTGTGTGTTACTCTCAATGACAGTTGAAAGGATAATTCAGGATGTATTCAACGGGTGGTGTAGGAGGAGTTATATATTAGAGATGTGATGGAGGAGAGTTGGAGAGTTTTAGATTGGGTGTCTGTTGTTGGGTGTTTTTTTTTTTAGAATGCACTCAATTTTCCATTTTCATACTCACATTGCATATGATTGCTATTTCTGAAATGTAATGGGTGTGAGGGAATCTGGGTCTTTGTTCAGCCTGAGCAGTCAGCTAAATAAAAGTTGGTGTTGAGAACAGTGTTCAAGTACATGTCCATATAATGTCTTGGTCAGCTGGTGTGAAGTACATTCTTATGTTGATGTTCTGTCCAGCTGTTGTAAAGACCAATTCCTGATGCATGTCTTTGTTAACTGTTGTGATGTCAGTGATATGTGAATGTTCTGTAGAAATGGTGTCCAGTGTATCTCATGATGTATGCCTTGTTCAATTGTTGGTGTAACCATTTCCTTGTGAATGTATGTCCAACTATTGTCAAGAACCTGTCATGTCTTGTTCAACTGATGTAAAGTACAGTTATTGTTGAGTTTATGTTTACTACTGTTGACCCCTAAAGTCCTACATGTCTAAATGTACAACTGACATATGTCACTATAACAAATATAATTAAAGGGAGATCTAATGTGGGGGACTGAAAGCACACTGACAACATTATGGTGAGAGACTTAATTCCTCGGTTGTCCAGGGGCAAATAGTCCAGATCTCCTTATGGCCTTTGAGGGGACCTTTTCCTTCTTTTATAAATTTTCTGTGTAAATACTTGGGCTTAGGTCTAAGAAGCACAGTGGGGGTTCTGAGCCAGGAAAACTGGTTACTAAAAATGTCTAAGCGGGAATGATTATCTATCTCATTTGAGAGACCTCTAGACAAAAACTTGCCAAATCATATCCTGTATCTTGTCTATCTATTATACAAAATATGTTTACAGAGTCCACTTCTAATTGGGACCTCTGTCTTCTTCTAACTTGCCACACCCGGCACCAGTGAACTGGAACTTTGTTGTGCCAAGTGTGGGCCGGACATTGGAGTATTCTCCAGCCACAGTCCCGTGTATTCCGGAGTCACTACACCTACCTGCTAGTCAACTGGAGGAGGTTATACCTGGCCGGAGACTGGCTATACTCATTGAGAAGCTAGGTGACATACCTGGCTGTGTGGTGCTGTAGTGTCTGTACCATGATGATAATAGTCCTGAGGCTGCCTCAATTAGTCCAGTCTTGTAGCTACTAGAAACTACGAGACAGATCTTCTCATCATCCCCATTATCTTCACTCATTTGTATAATACACCATCTTGTTGACATGTTTAGATACCAGGGTTGTGTCATGTGTTCAGGACGAGGTTTGAAAGGGTAACGTCCCGTGATTGGCAGTGAGAGAGATAGGCATCCAGAGACTGATGGGGTTTTGTAGACAGAGATTATCCAGGTCCCAGGTCTGAAGACATCCGGTTATAAAATTGTGATAACAGGTTCCCCTCCCCCCAGGGAAGTTGTGACAATTATCAGCACTTTTCCTCTTGGTTTTCCTGACATCAGATAGGTTAACTCCTTGAACTTCAAAGAACAATAATTTCATTAAATCAAGACACAGTTTCCTCATTGTGAATTTCAACAATCAACATAATGTATTTCCTAATATATTTCACCCAACATCTGATGGAAAGTGTCTTGTAGAGATAAGAACAAGACTCATTATGTCAAAAGCAGCCGTTGCTTTCTGAATGACCAGCACACATACAACTGTATGAAAACCAACACAAGGCAACCTGCTGCTAAATGGCCTTCGGTTATGTTTTGAACGTGTTATGCGGAATTACGAATTGCATCCGTAGCCCCTTCGCAACAGAGCCGGCTAGAACACTACACCCCCGGGAAGGTTAACCCAGTCAACAAATGCCCGCAGAAGTCGGATGTGTCGGCCTAACGGCGCAAGAATGCAGCTCTGTTGCAAACAGGCACAACGCAATCACGTCCAAAAAAACCACAAAAAAAACAAAAACAAAAACAAAAAACTCCGGATGAACGCAGAAGAAGAAGAACACTACACAACAATAATAAAGGGACAAGCGGTGTTCTGTGGTCATATTATGAGAAGATAGGCACCAGAGAACATATTGATGACTACAAAGATCAGCTGTAGAAGAGACAGTCATACTTAGATAAATGATGCTGGATGGTCTAAGAGGAAGGCATGGAGGAATATCACCAATAGAAATGATCCAGAACACCAAGGACTGAGATCTGTGGGGGTGTATGTGGGTGGAAAGAGGATGTGTGGGTGGGTGAGGGATGTGTCTCATAACATTGTAATATGCATTGATAATGTTTACATCATTCATTTGACAATGCACTTTCCTATGTGAACGCATCATTGCCTATTGATAAATGAAAGATGAGTGATTGGAAGGGCCGAATGTAAGACGGGCCTGCGTGCCCAATTTGTAACCCTTTTAAAATAAAGTTGAACTGAATTGAATTGAATTGAATACACCTTCAGATGTCAGCCTGATGGTCTTCCGTGTCGGAAAGGTCAAGGAAAAATAAGTAGATGAACAGAGACACAGGTATTTTGCCTTGAAGGTTGAAAAAGGGACGATTAAAGGCTAGCGAAAGCAAACTCGACAAATTGCTTGTCGAAGTCGGATGTACTGAGCCACACCCCTTACGAAACTGTGTAATATAATTCACCAAATGATGTCACACATGTCGTTGGTTTGAACTGATGTCACACATGTCTTTGGTTTGAAATGATGTCACACATGTCTTTGGTTTGAAATGATGTCACACATGTCTTTGGTTTGAAATGATGTCAAACATGTCTCTGGTTGGAAATGATGTCACACGTGTCTCTGGTTTTAATTTAAGTCACACATGTCGTTGGTTTGAAATGATGTCACACATGTCTTTGGTTTAACATGTTTTCAACGACGTCTTTGAACCGGCGCTCTGGCGAATGGATTACGAAAGCAATTCGCAATACTGCATACCGCGTTGGAAACACAGCTGCGGGCGATTTAGAAGCAGGCTATTGTTCAAACAACGGTCGTTCATAAGGCAATGGCAAACTACAGAATGTAAACTCCCCAAGTAAATCATAAAGAACCAAAAATGCCGGGGTTGACTGCGACGTACTCTAAAAGACACACAATTAAAAGATGTATTCTGGGTGAATTAGTTAAAATAAGACACATTTACAAACTGTTGTAACAAGTAGATTTTGAAAGTAGCAAGCCACTGATATCCTGCAGTTTCAAATCTGTTTACCCGGAGGCAGGTAACTGAGCACGGCGATCAATCACTTTATCAATCACTTGAGCTCTTCTAACGACGAATTTGGAGTTGTCAACGCGTTTTTACTTAGAGCGGCTGTAATGAAGACTAGTTATTTATTATTTGGCAAGCCGTGTCACAGGTAGGACTGTTCTAATGTTACAATAATAGAATGTGTTCCGTTAATTAGTTTGTAGAAAAATGAAATATTAACAACTAAGTATAGTAAAACTAAGGAGAACGACAAACACATTACAAATAATTAGCAAGCCTAGTCAGGGGGCGTTCAGAAAGCAATGGCAAACTACTGAACGTAACACTTGCCTAGTACATCAACAGCAGCTGAAAATGCTGGTGTTGATTGCAAGTCCCGTAAGGGATAAGCAACAACAAAAAAAAAAACGTTACGGATAGGACTCTTCTAATGTTACAATGATAGTATGTGTTTCTTTAACGGATTCATAGCCAAAGGATAATATATCGCCAAATATGAAACCCCCACCCCCATTTGTACAGTAGGACGATATATCGCTATACTAGGGTCATAGTATTATTTTTTTGTTTCATGGCATCTTCCCTAATGTCAATGTCAGACGGGCCTGCGTGCCCAATTCTTAACCCTTTGAAAATAAAGATTTTCGTTCGTTCGTTCGTTCAATGTTCAATGAATGGACGTTTACATTACAATATTTGTTCATTTGATTGTATCAATTTTCTGGTTCAAATCCATATTTTGTTTGGCACTAAATGAGTTAATTAATTTATAGAAAACTATGATATTAACGAGTTTGTACAGTGCAACCGCCGAGAACGACAAAAACATTTACTAACAAACTAGAAATATTCATTAACTAGTCTTCTTCTTCTTTCGTTCGCTTGAAATATGTCTATATCTGCAATGTCGTCTCTTGCATGAATTGAACTGTTTTTTTCAGTTCACACAGTGGTCCATAGAGTTTATCTTCCACCGTCGTCTCTCTAGGCCAGAAGGTTTGCCTAGATATGTTATATTTTGGGCAGTCTTGGAGTATGTGCTCTGCTGTCTGCGACGCCAATCCACATGTGCACATGGCTGTTTCACCAATCTTGAATTTTGTATACATGTGGTTGCGTAATCTATTGTGTCCTGTTCTGAGGCGCAGAATAATGACTTGTTCTGGTCTGTCCATAATGTGGTAGTCATCTTGAGCAGGTTTTGGTGGCTTTCTGACTGATTTGATCATTCTTTTCTTTTGGTGGTATGTAACGGGCACATCAGGCTGTTCCTCTTTGGCTCCTTCCTTAGCCAATTGATCAGCTCTGTCGTTTCCGGGTACTCCACAGTGGGATGGTATCCACTGTATGGTGACTTTATGCTGACTGCTAAGTTCAGAAAGTAGTGTCCTTAGTACTGGCAATTTCCCAGAGAGGAGCGCCTCGAGTACTGATTTTGCATCTGTTAGTAGCACCACAGGTTGTGTACCATTGCTGTTATTTAGTAATTTCTCTGTTGCTATCTTGATTGCCTCAATTTCGGCATCATAGTTATGGCAGTACTTTCCTGTCGGTACTCTGGCTGTGTCCCTAGTATTATTTGGGTATTCTATGTACACTCCCGCTCCTCCATTTCGAACAGCATTTTGTGCTGACCCATCTGTGTAGACTCGGATCCAGAGGTCCTGTGGGTATTCTTCATCAAGGAAGCTGAGAGTGGCTGTTCTGCGCTGCACACTGTTCTGTTCTTCCTTGTCAAATATTCCTCTCACTTTTGTCTGGATTTGTAATGATAGTCTATGCTCATCTTTCCATGGAGTTCGCTCTGGAATAGTTGTTAGGGGGATACCAACTGTGGGCAGATCAGTGGTTTCTCTGCAGAGTCGTTTGGCCTGGTGGATAAAACTACTTCTTTTCAACCGCCCCATAGCTAGGTTTTCAAATCTGTTCTTCATAGGGTGGCCTGGCAAGCTGAGGAACTTTTCTGCTTGTATTAGCGTTTTCGTATCTCTGCGCTCACTCAGTGCCTGTGTCCTCCCCATCTTCTCCATTTCCACTATAGGGGTTGATCTCATCCCTCCTGTGGTGACTCTAAGTGCTTGATTTTGCACCTTGTCCAGCTCTTGTAGTGTGGTATTTGATGCTGAACACCACGCAGTTGACCCATATTCCAGGTGTGGTCGTATGCTCTGTTGGTAAACTTTGCTAAGTATTTTCGTACTGGCTCCCCATGTGGTTCCACTTAGCTTTCTCAGGATGGCTATTTTCCTTCTGGCTTTTGCTACTGCTTTGTTGATGTGCTTTCTCCATGTCAGCTTGCCATCAAATGTTACTCCAAGGTATGTTGGTTCTTTATCTTCTCTTAGGGGTGTTCCATTTATCTGGATGATCCCTGCCTTTTGTTTTGGAGAGAGGGTAAATAGGGTGGTGCTGCACTTGTCAGTGTTTATGCTGACACACCATCTATTTGCCCATGCAGCAAATGTATCTACAGCTCTTTGTAGCAATCTGGTGGCCACTGATGCATATTCATTTGTGCTCCATAGAACCAGGTCATCGGCGTACATTGCCGCTTTAATTCCATGCGGTAGGTGAGCAACAAGATCATTGATGAAGATTAGAAAAAGTGTGGGGGACAAGACTCCGCCCTGGGGGACACCGTGACGCAGTAGTACTTTCTTGCTCTTGAGTCCGTCTATCTGTACTCGGGCTCTTCTGTTGTGCAAGTATGCTTTCACCCATTTGTACATTCTTCCATTGACTTTGCAGTTTCTCAGTTTCTTCATCAGACCTTCTTTCCAGACTTTGTCAAAGGCTTTCTTCAGATCTATCCATGCCGCAAGCACCAGCTTCTTCTCTTGGAATGCATCCTCAATTTCTTGAGAGAGGTAGGTTGTCTGATCTTCCGTAGAGTAGCACTGCCTAAAGCCAGCCTGCTGTGGCACAAGGATGTTTTTACTTTCAATGTACCACTGCAGTCTGTGATTGATGATGCGCTCCAGTGTTTTGCAGAGACAGCTGGTGAGGCTAATTGGTCTGTAGCTAGAGGCAATGGAACCATCTTTCCCTGATTTTAGGAGGGGTATCATGATTGCTTCTCTCCAGGCTTGTGGAACACTGCCTAAGGTCCAGCTGTTATTGAAGATCTGCAACAGCTTTGTTTTGGCCTCTGTTCCTAGGTTCCTGATCATTTCATTGGAGATACCATCAGCTCCTGGTGACTTTCTCAATTTCAGTTTTGATATGGCTAGCTCCAGTTCGCTGATTGTGATGGGTGCCTCCAGAACCTCATGTACTATTTCCTTCTGTCCTGTATGTTGTCGTTTCTCTCGAATCTCTTGTTGATTCTCTGGACTAATTTTGATATTGCTATCTTGTGCGAACGAGTCCGCAAAATGGTCAGCTGCTTGCTTTCTTGTTAAGATTTTTCCATCTTTATGTAGTGCAATTTTTGAGTTTCTCCCTGTGCCCTCGTCATTAAGCTGTTTTATTAGCTTCCACAATTTCCTTGTGTCTCTTTCAAAGTTCAGAGACTCCGTTTTCTCCTGCCAGCTTTTCCGTCTAGCCTGCAGCTTGGCCCTTTGAAATTTGGCTTTTGCATGCTGGAATTTATTGTGGTGCTCTTGGCTGGGTGTGGCCTCTGCTTGCTTTCTACACACTTCAACATCATTATGCAACTGTTCCAGTTCACTACTCCAGTAGGGTTTATATTGTTTACGGGCTCCTCTTGGTACTGTTTCTCGCGCTGCCTGTAGTATGCATTTCCCAAACTCTTCAACTGCTTTATTTATGTCTTTCTCAGTGTTCAGGTTTCTAACCAGTATGCTGGTGCGATGCTTGTACATTGCCCAGTCTGCTTTCTTGTAGTTCCACCTCGAGAGGGTGCTGCTTTCACTTACAAGCTCATTTTCTACGGTTAGAAAGACTGGCCGATGGTCACTGCCACCAAGTTGTTTCCCAACAGTTCGTGTAATGTTCCACTCCAGGTCTGGTGAATGAAAAGCCAGGTCAGGTGTAGTTGAAGAGTGCCATGATCTCGAGTAGAAAGTATGTGGGTCGGACGGCTTGTTAATCAACATGAATCTATTCTCATCTTGCCAGTCTTCCAGTCTCTCTCCTCTCTGGTCCATGTGATCATAGCCCCAGCTCTGCGAGTGGCTGTTGAAATCGCCACACACAATCATTTTTTCTTTTAGTGGTAGAGTGTCCAGTGCCTGTGGGCGGTCACTTGGACAGTAGTAATTGATCAGATGTAGATCTGTATTACCTGTCTTAAGTTTAAGTGTCTGATACTCAGCCCCTTCCATGTAGACTTTGATTTGGGAAGCCATGATGTTATTTCTTACAAGGGTCAGTATCCCACCTTTTCGCCTGTTCTTTCGGTCAGATCGGTAACACTGGTAGCCTCTGATTTTGAAGGCTATATTTTCATTGAGGTGAGTTTCTTGCAAGCAACATATGCTTACTTTCTCTTTGTCCAGGATGTTTTCTAATTCAACTTTTTTGTTGCTGACTCCCTCCGCATTCCAGTGCATTATTTTAAGTCTTAGTTTAGTATGGCCAGTCGTCCTATTCTCATGTCCCCTGGCTCCACAGGACATCTGAGAAGGACCTCCAGTAGTTGGGGTTGGACCCTTTCGAGACATAGGGCCCGGCACTGCACCTGCCTGGGGGTCCAAAGCAGGGCGAGCACCATAACGATTAGCAGTAGTCGACATATTCCATTTTGCGTGATTGCGTGGCATCCTGATTTCTGTGGTGCGCCTCTTGGCTGGTTGCCTCCGTCTTCAGCACCTTTCTTTGCTAGAGCAGACTGTGGTCTCACTCGAGTGTAGATGTGTACGCGCGCACTCGCCTGTCTGCGCATGCATGTCCGTGCATACACATCTAGAGCATACTGGTTATTTTACGATATATCGCTATACTAGGGTCATAGTATTATTTTTTTGTTTCATGGCATCTTCCCTAATGTCAATGTCAGACGGGCCTGCGTGCCCAATTCTTAACCCTTTGAAAATAAAGATTTTCGTTCGTTCGTTCGTTCAATGTTCAATGAATGGACGTTTACATTACAATATTTGTTCATTTGATTGTATCAATTTTCTGGTTCAAATCCATATTTTGTTTGGCACTAAATGAGTTAATTAATTTATAGAAAACTATGATATTAACGAGTTTGTACAGTGCAACCGCCGAGAACGACAAAAACATTTACTAACAAACTAGAAATATTCATTAACTAGTGCTTCGCATGTGTCAGGTCTTAGTCAAATTTGACTGAGCTACATTATGACAGTAGACCGTAATACCACCTTTTTGTTTGTGCCGAATGTTGGGTGGCTCTCATCAAACCTGACACGCCACACTGTGTCAACGGCTTCGGGCGGAGGAGAGCAATTGAGAGGGTTCACGACTTACCCAGTGCGACGAAATGCAGCCTAAAAACTTAGTGCCATGGCAGGGCAACCTAGACTCTAAGCCTTGGTGGGCAACCTGGACTAGGATGGAAGCTCTGACAGGTGGACAGTTAGAGTATTGCTTTGCTGATCCAGCAGCTTCTGCAGCTTGCCTTGTTCCAAACGTATTGGTGTTACTGTTACCTTTCCTCTGAAGTAAACTAGGCAGGCCAATGGAGGGATCATGCACTACGGGCAACACATGGTCTCTAAATTTAGCCCAGGCTGAGAAACAATGGCACAGACTGAGAAACAAGGACACAGACTGAGAAACAAGGACACAAACTGAGAAACAATGGCACAGACTGAGAAACAATGGCACAGACTGAGAAACAAGGACACAGACTGAGAAACAAGGGCACAGAGTGAGAAACAAGGGCAAAGAGTGAGAAACAAGGGCAAAGAGTGAGAAACAAGGGCAAAGAGTGAGAAACAAGGGCAAAGAGTGGGAAACAAGGGCAAAGAGTGAGAAACAAGGGCAAAGAGTGAGAAACAAGGGCAAAGAGTGAGAAACAAGGGCAACGACTGAGAAGCAAATTCTCTGAAACCAACAGGACAAACGCAATAGAGGGAGATATAAAACAAAAAGAAAAGCGAAATAGACAGAGATGTGAATATAAATGAGGATGACACGGAAAAAGCAGGCGGGAAGCACAACAAATAGACGGGCTTGGAGTGAGTGAGTTAAGCACCGATTGCTCCAACGGGGGATAAGGTACAGAACTAGAAGAAATAGTACAGTGACCCCATTTGATGTTATTCACTTTTGCAGAGGCTAACTGTAACCCCACACCTCCATAAAGCTCACTGGCTATATGATTCCCAGCCGGTCCAATGGACACGTGTTCCAATCCCCTGAGGGCGGGATTTGTTTGTTGGTTTGGAGTTCCAGGTCGAACTGGCCTAAGATCACCACCAGGGAATGTCCTTTGAAGTTTTAAATAAAAAAACAACAACTTAGCTGCATATCCTTTACAGGATGTTGCAGCCAATCCCAGCATTTTGCGACTGTTTGTAAATTTGTGGAAAGTTCACGTTCAATATTTTGCCATTACTTTCTAACCAACGAGCGATAATACCATTAAATGAAAACCAGTGAAAGAGGTCTGCTAGTAAAAGAAGTAAAGGCGACCGTTGAATTGATCACATCACCCGCCTAGTGCAGATTGGTCGAAATATATAGGGTTACAGGATACACCCACAACCTCACGACGTGAACACGGGGAAACCATTGTTACCCGAAGCTCACTACGGTAGATGCAAAACTTTATCTAGACGAATCGAGCGTCAATACATTGGACCGAAGAGTTACAACTCGCAGTCTTCTAAATGATTGGCAAGCAACCCACCCACCAACGATCCCCGGGAAAGAGGCATGAGACGCAGGAAGGACACGGGTATTGCTGAATTCGGATGTACTCAGATATACACATGTGGCTGCCATATGAATATCAATTAATTTACCGCTGGCATGCATCCAGATCTGTTTAAGTCCCCGCTAATCACTGATATCATGAAGGCTAATAGACTACAATGGCTGGGGCATATAAAAAGAATGGAAGGTAATAGGGAAACAAAACTCGCTTACACTCAGGAAATAAATGACCGTAGACCCCGAGGTAGACCAAGAAGACGGTGGAGAGATATAATATATACAGACCTACAACCACTTGGAATCAACGACTGGCAAGAGAAGGTTAACCAGAGAGACGAATGGAAACGGATTGTATCTGCAGCAAAGAACCTCAATGGCTCCGAACGCTGAAGAAGAAGAAGAAGAAGAAGAAGAAGAAGAAGAAGAAGAAGAAGAAGAAGAAGAAGAAGAAGAAGAAGAAGAAGAAGAAGAATGCATCCAGATCTGATGGGGGATGTCTTGAAGAGATTGGAACAAGATTCGCTCTTGCCACGGTAACCTTTTGCAAGACGGAAAACATACTGACCAATAAAAAGACGTCAATTGCAACGAGAAACAGAGTGTTGAGGTGCTACATAGACCTTGCACTTTTGTATGGATGTGAGAAGTTATGAGAAGAAATGGATTGGAGAACTTAGTGATAACTGGCAAGATCGAGGGGAACAGACCAAGAGGAAGACCGAGAGGAAAATACCTGGATGGCTTGGCCACATGGCATGGACGAGACAGGAACACTGAGCTGATCCACGACACTGGTGATCGAGTGAAATGGCGAGTCTTGACCGCCCACGCTTTCCGGCATGGCACATGATTGCTTGATTGATTGAGAAGTGACCAATGAACAGACAAGCTGAAAAAAATCTGATGGCTGTGGAAATGTGGTTTCTGCGGAAAATGCAAAGAACAATATTGACAGACAGACAAGCAGATGAGCAAATGCTACAAGAAACAAATGAAAACCGCAAACGTATTAGAGAAAATAAACGTAGAGTCACAATTTGTTGACCATGTTATGAGATGAAATGAATTGGAGAACTTGATGACAACTGGCAAGATTGAGGGAAGAAACACAAGAGGAGGCAGAGAAGTAAATACCTGGATGGATTGGCCACAAGGTATAGTCGAGAAAAGAACACAGAGCTGATCCACGACTCTGGTGATCGCGTGAGATGGCGAAACATGATCGGCATGGCACATGATAATGATGATGCATCCACGTAATAGAAGGAGTCAACGTTCTGGAACGACATGGCACATGACGATGATGATGATGATGATGATGATGATGATGATGATGATGATGATGGTTACGCCATGCTTACATCAGTGATATTTCTGGCAACTAGTAGAAGAGTTTGGAAGATTGATGGGGGAAAAGGTTAGTAACACTGCAACCTACCATGCGTGTCTTAAAAGGAAACTAAGGAAGTTTGGCGAGGGACTGCTACTGCACCCCATAGAAAACTGCAACAGTAAAGTCAAAACAACTATGAGCAACTCTCTGCAGGTCAATATAGCCTAACGGATAAGATCGCTCCCTCTTAAACTTCCAGTGCGCTGATGAAGGTAGCGGGTTCAACCCTTTCATCGGTCATTTGGATTAAAAAGTTGACTTCTCTTCCCTGACTTTGGGACGTAAATTACAAGTACCTCAGAAGTCAGAGTGGGTTCGACTGGTGGCTACGGACACTGGTAATAGGGAAAGCTAATCCAAATGCGCTGGTCTCTGTGGCGAAGGTGTTATGGACGCGGTTCGTGATCCCGCTAACCAGCGTTCGATACACATCTGCGCACGATTTGGCAGCAGAGTGCGTTAGCTGGGTTTTAACGAACTGGTATGGTATCGGGTCGTTCTGAAAGCAACGGCAAACTACTGAACGTCAAGACATCAACAACAGCAGTAAAATGCTGGTGTTGACAGCGATGTCCTGTAAAAAGGATATGCCCCCCCCCCCCCCCAAAAAAAAAAAAAATAAATAAAAAAATCCATGCACACATCAGTTCAGTGCATTTTGATCTTAACGTCCTCCAAGCTCTACAAAGTTTGTCTTCATCTCAACTCTACACAAGCTCTCTAAAGTTTGTCTTCATCTCAACTCTACACAAGCTCTCTAAAGTTTGTCTTCATCTCAACTCTACACAAGCTCTCTAAAGTTTGTCTTCATCTCAACTCCACACAAGCTCTCTAAAGTTTGTCTTCATCTCAACTCTACACAAGCTCTCTAAAGTTTGTCTTCATCTCAACTCCACACAAGCTCTCTAAAGTTTGTCTTTATCTCAACTCCACACAAGCTCTCTAAAGTTTGTCTTTATCTCAACTCCACACAAGCTCTCTAAAGTTTGTCTTTATCTCAACTCCACACAAGCTCTCTAAAGTTTGTCTTTATCTCAACTCCACACAAGCTCTCTAAAGTTTATCTTCATCTTAACTTCCTCCAGGCTCTTCAAAGGATGTCTTCATCTCAATTACCTCCAAGCTCTTCAAAGTTTGTCTTCACCTCACCTTCCTCCAGGTTCTTCAAAGTTTGTCTTCACCTCACCTTCCTCCAAGCTTTTCAAAGTTTGTCTTCATCTCAACTTCCTCCAAGCTCTTCAAAGTTTGTCTTTATCTCAACTCCACACAAGCTCTCTAAAGTTTATCTTCATCTTAACTTCCTCTAGGCTCTTCAAAGTTTGTCTTCATCTCAACTTCCTCCGAGCTCTTCAAAGTTTGTCTTCACCTCACCTTCCTCCAGGCTCTTTAACGTTTGTCTTCACCTCACCTTCCTCCAGGCTCTTTAACGTTTGTCTTCATCTCACATTCCTCCAGGCTCTTTAACGTGTGTCTTCACCTCACCTTCCTCCATGCTCTTTAACGTTTGTCTCCACCTCACCTTCCTCCATGCTCTTTAACGTTTGTCTTCACCTCACCTTCCTTCATGCTCTTAAAAGTTCGTGTACTAGAAAACTAGCTTTTGTAAATCCCAACAGGCGACAAGACAACGCAGGATGTTGTGGATTCGCGACAAGGGCAGCCGTAGATGCCTGCTGATCTTCATCTTCATCGATGTCTGCTGTCTTTGGGCCGTGTCTGGCTTCAGTGATGGAAGCAAACTTGCCAAGGGCACTGCAACAACCAGAGCTCTTTACTGTAACAGGTAGAGGAAGGTGGCATCATCATTAGTATCAGCGCTAGCAATATAATTATCAATTGGGGAACCCTTTGAGGCCATCAAGACAATTAATAAATAAATACACACATATTGTTTGACGTTCATAGAAGTAGGAGTAAGAAATAGAACTAGAGGACGCGCTAGACAACATAAAATTTGAAAGCTATTATTACCGACCATGATTAGAACCAGTCACCTCCAAATAACAATAACACTTCGCTGAAATAACAAGTGTACTTCGACGCATGATCAATAGATTCGAATCCCGGTCGGTAACTATAGCTTTCAATTTTGATGTTGTCTAGTGCAGTGGTTCTCAACCTTTTTTGGCCCGTGCACCCCTTCACCATATTTTCAGAACGTCATTCGGGGGATTCGTATTTGCTTCCTATAAATTCCACCCTGCCCCTGCCCCTACACAATATACGTAAAAATTGAAGCTAAATTTAATAACACATATTAGAACAAGTCTAGACGTCTACAAAACTCGTGATTTGCAGGTCTACTTGCGTAATAAAATGAATTTCAGAAGGGCGAGAAGTACAGAACCGTAAAGTATGGAGGCAAGCAATATCAAGTAATAGGTTCTTGTATTAACGCGATCTTGAAATAATCTTAATTTCCCTACTGGAAACCCTAAAATTCCGCCCTGGGGGTGGAGGGGGGGGGGGAATTCCCCACCAGTTGAGAACCACTCTTCTTTTGCGTCCTCTAGTCTCTACTTCTTATCCCTACTTCGTAACAGTCGCTAAACAGCCGACAGGGTCGACTTCATTGCACCGGGTTTGTATCCCATATGGCTCAGTCTCTTTCCGCAGCGCGGAAAGCCTTGCACAAAGCACGAACTCCGTAGCTCCAGCGACGACCCTTAGGAGTCTCCGAAAAAAATGCACTAGCGAACCTAAGGACGCAGCCCGGAATCGAACCCACAACCTTCAGAGCCCGAGTCAGACGGCTTGACCACTTCGCCACGGAGATACTTCTATGAGCGCCAAACAATACGTCTTTATTTATTTATTTACTAGCTGACCCTGCCCGGCTTCGCCCAGACCCTGGTGGGGAGCATCTCATTTAATTCATATAAGTAGTCATATAAGTTCTCGTTCCCGTTACCGACTGTCTGTCTGTCTGTCTGTCTGTCTGTCTGTCTGTCTGTCTGTCTGTCTGACCCGGCCCGGCATTTCCCAGCTCCTGATGTGGAGCATCTAATTTAATTCATATAAGTAGTCATATAAGTTCCCGTTCCCGACTGTCTATCTGTCTGTCTATCTGTCTGCCTGACCCTGTCCGGCTTCATTAAATTCATACAACAAAAAAAGTAACTTAAAAGAACGTTCTTCTACACACCATCCATTATTTTTAATGAAAACTCTTTCTAATCACCTGCATGACTACAGTAACTTCTTAAGCAAAAAAAGATGAGTTACAATGTTATGCATTGTGCATCATTTTTATGAAAACTTTGAAAATGCCTTACAGATTGTATCATTATTTATTATAACTCATATGCCGGTACATAACTATGGACAAAGAGTTTATAAATCTTTGAAAACGATGCCACAATATGACTATAAGTTATACAGAAAAGTTATGCCCCTTGAAATAACTTTTACAGAGTTAGGTCCCCTGAAATATATGAAATTATGATGAAAAATGAAAAATGAAATAATACTGAGTAAGCAGGCGATTTCACACTAACAAAATATCACAGTTGTCAGCTCTGGAATGAAAGGAAGGCGTGTAGAAAATTTCATCTCAATCGGATTTGCCGTTCGCGAACAAATAAAGGCCATACGGACAGAGATACATAAATACATACAGAGATACATACGCACAAGTCTTTTTTATATATAAGATTAGCAATATGATTTCTGCTCAGAAATACTCTTACTTTTCTACTTGGCTGATATCTCGCCGGCGATGTAGCGACGGGGTTACTGGCGCAATTTGCAATCCTGCATGCGGCGTTCGAAACACAGCTGTGGGCGATTTGGCAGCAGACCTCCCTTGTGCTGGTGTCATACAGGTATGAGTGCTGGCCATTCAGAAAGCAATGGCAACCTGCTGAACGTAACCTTGCCAAAAATCACAAACAACCATGAAATGTTAGGGTTGACTGCGATGTCTTGTAAAGGACATGCAACTAACTTTTTGTTTTCTCTACGTGGTCTAATTTTCTACTTCACTTGATATTCATATTGTCTTATTGTTCTTCTTTAATTATTGTTCTATGCATTAAATTTTGCTTTGAATTGTTCTGAAGCAATTTCTTGCTATCGTTCTGTGATAAGATAGCGCCATCATTTTAAAGGAAAGAATGCACTGAAGAATAGGTGGCCAATTTTCACCTCACTTTCGCATGCGATGAGTCCAGACATTGAACCCTTGCCGACCAGGGCTCATAACATTATCAGCGCAGTTCGCTATCAGCCTCGTTAACGTGAAGTTAGTTTTCTACATGTCTTAAGTACCTATTTCTCTTAGTTTTTTTTTGTTTTTTTGGTTTCCTATTTACAAGACATCTTACTGCTGTTGTTGATGTCTTGGCAGGTTTACGTTCAGTAGTTTGCCATTGCTTTCTGAACGACCGGTTCCCTTACAAACACGTTAAAACCCAGCGCAGGCAGATGTGTTTCGAACGCGGGCAAACAGGCTTACGAATCCGCAACACCTAAAGCCACGAAGCTACTTGCCTTAGTTTTCCTTAATATTCTACTTGTCTTAGATTTTCTTAATATTTTTTTTTTACATATTCTACTCGCCTTAGATTTTCTTTTTGTCTTAATTTTTCTTAATATTCTTCTTGTCTTAGATTTTTTTTAAACATATTCTCCTTGTCTTAGATTTTCCTTCTTTTTCTTTGCTCTTCTTTATTCTACTTTTCTTAATATTTCTTAATATTCTTCTTTTCTCAGATTTTTGTTTAATATTCTACTTGTCTTAGATTTTTTCTTTTTTTCCACCTTTTCTCTTAATATTCTACTAGTCTTAGTTTTCCCTTTTGTCTGAATATTCTACTTGTCTTAGCTCTTGTTTTTGTCTTAATACAATAATCGACATATAATCTATCTTTCGTAATTTTCAACATGTATGTTTATCTGACTTGAAATTCTAGCTGTCTTAATACGCTACTTAATTTTATATTCTACTTGCTTACAGTCTGACAGTCAAAGGATTATCTTTGTCTTTGTTTTCTAACTGTCTCAATATTACATATGTTAATATTCTACTTGTCTTTGTTTTCGTTTAATATTATTATATAATATTAATATTCTCTTAACATTCTTATATTATATCTTAATATTCTGGTTGATTTAGCACCCAACCTGTCTTAAGATCAAACGTATCTTTTATTTTTCATACTCGTGTTAATATTTTAGTTGTTTTAAATTTCTAATTGTCTTAAAATTATAGCTGTCTTAATATTATTTCTTTCTTAATATTATATTTGTCTTAATATTATACTTATCTTTATTATACGTGTCATAATATTTTACTTGCCTTAATATTCTAATTGTTTTAAAATTATACCCGTCTAAATGTTACACCTTTCTTAATATTCTACTTGCTTTAATACTCTATTTATCCGAGTTCCCTCTGTCTTAATAGTATATTTGTTGCAGTTTTATAAAAAAAAAAGTTAGTTGCATGTCCTTTACAGGACGTTGCTGGCAACCCCAGCATTTTGGGGGGGGGGGGTGGGGGTGGGGAGGGGGGAGGGGTGCTTTTTGTGATTTCTAAGCAAGTTTACGTTCAGTAATGTGCCACTGCATCTGAACGACCGGCACTCATACCATTGTATGAAAACCAGTGCGAGGACATCGCTGTCAACACCAGCATATGTCAGCTGATTGCTGATTTCTTGGCAAGATTACGCTCAGTAGTTTGCCATTGATTTCTGAGCGACCGGCTCACATACCCCGTAAGTTATCGACGCGGAGAGAAAAGCTACCGATTCTCACGCACGTCACGTTACTCACGAGAGTATACGGGATTACGGAGAAAGTCGTGTAACCCCTAGGCCAGGGAGACCGGCTTCTTAATATTACACTTGTTTAATAATATAACTGTACTATTATATTTGTCTTAATATTATAAGTGTCTTAATAATGTACATGTCTTAATAATATTCTTATTTTAAAATTTAACTTGTCTCAATATTAAAATTGTCATAGTATTTTGGTTGTCTTAATATTACACGAGTCTTATCTTTCTGTACGTCTTGATTTTCTACTTAACTCTGTTTCCTAGCTTATTAAACTAAAGTAAATGACTGTACGACTGCTAACTTAAACTACAATACATTATTTTTTTAATGAAAATATCTTTTTCTTCTTCTTCTCCTGCCCATCCTCCTCCTCACCCTCCTCCCCCTCCTTCTTCTTCTCCTCCTCTTTCTTCTTCTTCTTGCTTGCTTGTGTTCGCTGGCTGTGAACTCCAGCGGGAAGTCCTGTATGTCGGATGAAGACATCCTGTTGTCCAACATCAGTGTTATGGCATACAGGACCTGAGGTTTGCGTGAGTATCCGTTGTCCCATGTCTGGCTTATTGGTGTGCAGACTGGTGGTTCCTCGCCATGCAGGCAGATACTCTCCAGTTTCGGAGGAATCCCTCTTCTTCTTCTTCTTCTTCTTCTTCTTCTTCTTCTTCTTCTTCTTCTTCTTCTTCTTCTTCTTCTTCTTCTTCTTCTTCTTCTCCTCCACCCCCTCCTCCTCCTCCTCCTCCTCCTCCTCCTCCTCCATCTTCTTCTTCTTCGTCTATTCTTGATATCACATCTTGGGGTGATGTGTACGCAGAAAGGGTCGGGGAAGACAAGACATGAAGGAACAGTCGAAACATTACCCCACAGACAGACAGACAAGACAGACAGACAGACAGACAGGTAGACAGGCAGGCAGGCATACGCCGTTAATACTTACGCATCATTCATGTTTTGACCCCTAGAAAACCCAGTCGAAGAGATCCCCTTCACTTTGACCCCAACTGCAAGGGATATTGTGCACCTCGCCGAGACTTTGAACAGTTCTATACCCTGACAGTTAGTAACACCACCTACTGGCTGGATGTAATCTGGGGTAAGTATTTTTATTTTATTTGCGCTCGCTCGCTTTGAACTCAAGCGTAGTCCATACACACCATTTATAGTATTGATGGACTGAATTTTGCGCGTGGGTTAAGGGGTTGAACCACTTACCTCGGCATCAGTATACCGGATGTTTAAGAACACACATTCTTATCCATTCGGCCATGCAGACCTGCTGGGATAAGTATGTTGACAATCGATTATTTGTCGATTGATAATAACAATCAAGCAAACATATGTTGTAGCATTGTTGCCATCATCATTACCATCACTGTTGTGAACTATTTCACTATACAAAATTGGTTAATAAATAACAAACAACACTGGATTATCATATAACAACCTCGTCATCATCATCATCATCATCATCATCATCATCATCATCATCATCATCATCATCATCATCATCATCATCATCATCAAGTGCCTTGCCAGCTGGCGTAGGCGGTCATGGCTCTCGACAGATCTCGGTCTTTAGTGTTTTGGATCAACTCCGCTGTTGATATTCCTCCACGCCACCGTCTCAGTCCATCCAGCATCATTTATCTTGGCCTCTCTTCCCCTTTATCTTTGTGTCAGAAGTTGGGGTGGCCACCGCCTTGATGAAAGTATTATTCACTGGCGTGCAACCCCAAATAGTCAGAAATTGACTAGGGACAAAATCTATATGGCTGAACTACAGATTAAGCCCTGGATATCCAACATACAGCTCCAAGTGGCTCGTAACAAAATTGAAATGAACTGTGCTGAATATTCGCCAAGGAGTAGGAAAGAGAAGGTTAGCTGAGATATATTTTTAAGTCTAAGTTTAAGAGTAATTGACAACTATCCCAGTACAAGTTTTTTTTCCCTGACTGCTCCCTTCCTTGGTGTGTAAGTAATCCCCCACCAATGTACACACACAACACGTATGCATAATTGGAATTAAAAAGTATAACGATGGAACTATGAGTTAAAATAAACTACACTCACTTTAATTACTAATCATATTATTAGACATCTGATGTTTTTCAAGATGATGATGATGCAAGATTATGCACTACAGTAATCATGAAAGTGAAATGATTAATATAAAATACATAACTCTGAATCCTGTCTGGATCAGTGAGAGGTCCGCTAACAGCCGTTAAGCTCCGATCAGCAAACAGCCGTGGTCAGATCAGCGAACAGCTATGGTCAGCTCAGCGAACAGCCGGACGGTGTTCAGAACAAAATGTCTATCCTGTATCCCCTAGTTCCTCGTTGTCACAGCACGGGTACTGGGCTCCTAGTGAGGGCTTGGAAGAGAACAACATCAAGAATGTGTATTATCTAGTTCTACATCAGTACAGTCCTAATTAATACATACATTCTATCACTCCCCTATACAAGGACAAGTCTGGCCAAGTTTCTCTTCCAGCTTTTCTGTGCGTTAACTCTCCTTCTCCCTCCATATCTCTGTCCTACGGTCTTAGTCTGGGACGGGCTTTTCAATTGTCTCACACGCCTGTAATTATTACATTTCTGCCGTCCCATGTCAATGTCGCTAATACCGACATTCGGGGTCGTACAGCCGCTCCGTCCCCAGTTGGTTTAGCGGCTCACAGGGTCAGTAATGGTATTATAATAGTACCAGGTCATCCGGGCTTACAAGCCGGGACCAGTATCTGTGCCAGGCTTCCATGCTTTACCGTGGCCGCTCGTCCACAATACACTGAAAAGGCTAAGCACCATATACTCTATACTAATTGTGGATAATGTCTGTACCATTACACCTCTGCTACAAATGCAACCAATAGGCAAGGTGCCAATGCGCCCACAATAGCATAACACTTCATATTGGTAGGTTTGCATATGACAAATCAATATATCAAACATCCAATACACATGACATATATTAATTAAACTAGACATATTATGATACTTTAACATAATAGCATAATTCATTAGTTAGTTTGTATGTAAACGAAATGAGACGTATATACACAAAAAGAATATGTACAAAGCATAGTCCTAGCATCGCATATTCACATGAAGTTACAAATACCTACATCCAACATATACTTAAACATTAGGCATATGAAAGTATTCCTACATACATAGTATGAAAATGCAAAAATTGTAGTAACATGGTTATCTACAACGCCTGAGAAACTAAGTTTCCATAGAGTAACAGACATCTAACATGATAAGTGAAAGTCAAAAGTCTGCCTCACAAAAGGTATATACTTGTATAGTAAGAATAACCCTATAGCAATAGGATATACACTCAAGTAACCTAAAGCAATGATAATTCTTGAAGTAACCTAGGTCAGATATAGACTGAAAATCAGTACATACATCTAAAAGACTTGATTAGTTACTAAGAAATAACTTTCCTAGTGGAGTCTAGCAACATCAGAATCATACATATGCCTACAAAACACTGAGCTGGTTGCCTACCTGTTCAGAAGTCAGACTTAATCTAAAGGGAACAGGTCTAGCATGGGTTTTTATACCTAGCCTAGAAGTAGACACTTATCTCCCAGGATATCCAGTCATAAATTCTTCCTTATGTCCCCCTGGCGTTAATTGCAATTCTCACTGCAAAACTGGCAATCACACCTTGCTCCTCTCTGTCTGGTACAAAGTCCACAGGCGCAGTGTTAACCCAACACCTAATTTCTGGATCAGAAGGCGGTCAACCGTCTCGGTTGATCAGTTTTCCTGCATGGTGTCGTGTCAAAGGAACAATTAGGTTCTCATGGTCAGCTGCCAGTTACAACTCTGTTGGTAAACCTGGTTTGCTTGCTTCATGTCTGGTGGGGTTTAATTACACAGTCCACTGTGTCTGCCCTCCAGTCTGGCTGGATTGATAACCTCTGGGGTTGACCTGTACTGGTGTCAAATTAAATTTCCCATACAGAAAGCCATCTGTGGTGGTTTGTAATCTTGCGTCATGTGAGACGTCTTATACATGCTTATAGAGAAAGCAGTTCATTCTTCTGTTTTTTCTCTACATGGTCCATCAAAAGTGAACCGAAAATTGTTCTGGGATGTAAAAGGCTGCATTTCACGACACTTTTATGTTGGATGAAATAATGCATGGGAGGAAATAGAGAAGGGCAGAATATCAGATGAGCCTACGTACCCAATTCTTAACCGTTTTAAAATAAAGTTTGTTTGTTTGTTCGTTCGTTGATCTCTCTGTAATTCTCTTCTCCTTATGGTTTATATCTCCCGTTATTTCGTCTACCACTTGGGTTCCAGACAAGATAGTACCTAGTAATATTGTAATGGCAAATCGCTGGACGTAAAATTGTCTAGTAAATCAATGTGGGATAGGGATTGACCGTAACGTCATGCAAAGGAAATGCGCCATTTTTATTATAATGCGTGACTTCATTATTAATGCTTGGTAGCATTTCTATCACACTGAGTCTTGCGATTAGTTGTTGTCTAATTATAAAAGTCGATCTGAAGCTCGGTTGATCATATTTAATATGTTCCAAACAGAAAGCAAGATTTACTTTAGGCTTTCATATTTTCATCAGTCTAACACATAACTTTGTTTTCAACTATGGCTTGTATAGGATATCCTCTGGCATTTATTTCTTTATTTACTTTCTATGAGTGTCAGTCAATACTCATAGACGTCTGTCACGTTCTCATGCATTGCAGAGCATGCTGAGCAGGTATTTATGTGAATAATGTGAAGACAGGTATGCTTCGTGTCGAGAGGATTGCGGCAATTTAGAAATCTAAATTATGGAGCGTCCGTTGGATCTTTTCACCAGGGCATGCCGGTGTGTTGAAAAAATTAAAAGGCTGAAAAATTGGCTGGATCTGCACCTCTGTTTGGGTTATTGGTGCAAGATACGGCAGATGTGATCAGAGCCTTTTAGAAACGTGTGTATAGTGTGGAAGAACAGATAATACCACCATAGCCTATAGACAATGACGCTGCAAGGAGTTCTCCTAGGAAAGGCCAGACCAGGGCCTTGCAGTGCTATGATACAGATAGGCGGCCGCATCAGGCGGCACCGTAAGGGAGCGGCCAAGGCAGCGAAATCAAAATATAATTTGAACCATTTAATAATCAAACATTTTTACGCAACGCTTTTAGGGGCGGCATTTCGAAGACTTGCATCATACTGAGAAAATCTACCATACGGTTCTGGGCCAGACGGACACATAATTAAATTACAACTGCTACAGTTAGTATTAGGACTGTTCGCTCGTTGTTGAAGATCAGGACGGAACGCGTATGGAAATGTCCCGAGAGCTGTGATGTCGGTTCTCCTGACCCTCGCATTGAATGCCATTAAATCAACTATCTCCACCATTTTCTCTTGTATCTGCAGTCAACATCACTGCTAAACCAGGATCGGGAAAAGCCGTTACCGGTTTCTCCCTGTATGCCATTGATGAAAGCGATCACGTGGCAGGAATCTTCGTTGAAGATGATACTAACGTAATTGTCGGAAGCTGCAACGATCTCATCGCCGTTACGGACGAAACCCATGCAGCCTTTCACAAGATGGCTGACCATGGTCGCAAGAACATCTCCATCCAGTGGCAGCCCGACGGTTACAATCATGGGCGGGTTAAGTTTGTGTAAGTATACTTGTTCTTGCTCTTTTAAAGTGATGGGTGTCATCTAGTTATGCAGACAGAGGGTAAGTGTGTCCGACTGCAGCATGCGCAGGGCGGTGCCGTGCTATGATACCGAGAAGCGGCTGCATCAGACGGCGCTGTAAGAGGATAGCATAAGCAGCGAAGGAGGGGCGGGATTTCAAAGACTTGCAACATTAAGGGGTGACATTTCGAAGACTTGCATCATACTGAGAAAATCTACCGCACGTTCCTGAGCATGCGTTTGCGCAAGCTTTAGACCCTCTGTAACAATCCATACGACGTTATGGGTTACATCTTCATTAATCATGCGTTGAGTTGTTAAGTTGAGGTAAGAACCGACATCACGGCACTCAAGACATTCCCATACGTGCTCCGTCCCCTCGTTCAACAGCCAGCAAAGAGTCATACTACTAATCGTTCCCACCGCTATCTGATCTAAAGGTATCCTGGTCTTCCCTCTCAATTTTGAGATTCTTCCAGAACCCCTGCCGATCCCCCCACAATATCATTCTTTTTACATACGGGTTCTCAATCTGTTCCTCCGCTTTCTCCACCTGATCCCACAACCATTTCCCTCTTGTCCATATGCAATCTACCACCAAGAGGTGCATTCCCTGCTAGCCCATCAGTATGTTCATTCCCCCACACCCTCGCATGGCCAGATCGAAATATCCATACACTTCTCACAATCTGTGACCTCTGAAGCGACGATAGCCATTCCACACGAAACACTCCTTTCTCCACCTTACTAAACATACTCTTTGAATCCGTAATGAATACAGCGTGTGTTGCAGTGTTGCATCATATGCCATGTAGATAAGCGTGGGCGGTCATGTTTTGCCATCTCACATGATGACCACATTTGTGTTCAGTTCTGTGTTCTTGTCCCGACCATGTTATATAGTCAAGCTATCCAGATATTTATTTGTCTGCTTTCTCCTCGTTCTTATCCCCCCCCCCCCCCAATTTTGCCATTTGTCATAAAGTTATCTAGTTTAATTCTTCCCATAACGTGCCTAAAACATGTTGACTGTCTACGTCTAATTTCTCAAATGAGTTTCCGGTTTTCGTTTGCTTCTTGTAGGACTTGCTCATTGGGTGTTCTGTCTGTTCATGATATTCTTTGCATTTCCCCCAGAAACCACATTTCCACTGCCATTAGATGTTTTCCAGCTTGTTTGCTCATAGTCCATGTTTCACATCAAAACAAAACTACAGGTTCTTTCGAAACAATGTTGCCATACTGGTAACATTGTGGTCCAATCTTTGCAATTTCTAACTGCCGTTAGAATCTTAACATGCACAGCTTGAACACTGTTCCGCCACACGGCACCTTTCTGAGGGGATCGAGCGAAAGCCGTGATCATTTTCCTTATAGTTTAGCTTTTGTCTCAGCCTGTTAACCGGTGACTTTTTATCCCTCCACGAACATCGCCAGACACTTTAGTAATTTTTCTTTCCTAACATTTTTGCCACGTAGGTAACTGTGTGGCCTATTCTGTGTGTTTTCTGTCATTTCTGTGCAATTATGCACGCATGATCTTCTGTTTGTAACCCTTATCCGAAAAGGTTATATATCCTATATAATGATGGTCGTCTAACATCACCTCGGCTTTCCCAGTGGCTAGAATGTCGGATTCTCTTCCGAAGACCCGGGTTCGAATTCTCGGTAAGGTGTGGAGTTTTTTTTTCTTTTTCTGTCGGGGGCACACAAAAAACCCTCTAACTTGCACAGTTCGCGGCGACTGCACTAGCCAGGCTGCTCTAATTCCCCAGGCTCAAGATTCCCCCCCCCCCCCCCCCGCCATACACTGCAAGGTACTATACTGGCAGTAAATGACAGCTTTGACAGTCTAACACCACCTAGTTTATTCAGCGGCGGCCTGTTAGCTGGTTAAATGGCGTGGGATTGTTAATCGTCTTAAGCGATCTGTACCGGTGAGTTTAAAATTACTGTTACCGATTGTGAACCGACATTTACTTATAGAAATTAACTTGTAAAACGGTGGGGTTTGATCTCCTAAATTAAGAGTTAAAAGGCGGGAAAGTATATATTAGCAGTTACTAGTTTTATGCCGATGTCTGTGGCTTAAAAGAGAGAACGAACCACCGATCTGATGCATATGCTGGGGGGAGGATCTGAGCACCTATGGACATGTCCGGAGTGCAACGAAGATACCCCAACTGATAACTAACTAACTAACTAACTAACTAACGAACCACCGAACGAGCTTTATTGTCAAACGGTCACAAACTGGGTACGCAGGCCCATCTTACATTCGGCCCTCAAATCATTCATCTTTCATTCACCAATTGTGCATGTTACATGCATATAGAAAATAAAAAACATTGTCAAATGAACGTTGTAAACATAAACAATGCCTATTACCAGGCAGGCAGACAGACAGACGTACACAAGCACGCTCATAAACACATACAGACATACAATCATGCATGCGTACTCCGTTCGAAATTAGCTGCGGTCGATTTGGAAGCAGATCGCTATGCATTCATTTCGATAACATGTGGCTTCGAATGTTCATAAAGCAATGACAAACTAGTTAGTTTCATATCCTTTACAGGACGTTGGAGTCAGCTCCAGCATGTTTTGCAGCTGTGATCTCTTGGCAAGTTTACGTTCAGTAGTTTGCCATTGCTTTCCGAAAGACCGACATCCATACCATTTCGTAAAATAACCAACGCAACGCAGTCTGTTGCCAAATTGCTTGCAATTGTGTTTCGAACGCAGGTATGTGGGATCACGAACGGCGTCCGTAACGCCTTCGTCACGGAGCCGACAATACATGACACACTACTGCATGTATAATTGTCAAGTAAATCACAAACAGCCAATAAATCATGGGGTTGACTGCAACGTCATTTAGAAGGACATGCAACTAATTTTAACTAGTTTTAAAGCTAGCATTTCAAAGGTACACAAACACTAGAGAAGAAAGGCGCCTGAGAGTCATAACCTCAGTTAACGATGCCAAAATTTTTATAGAAAATGCATTTTATTGTTATTATTTTATCATCAGTATCATCAGAAGGGAAAATACTTAAACAAGTGGATGATTGTAAAAACCTAGGGGCAATTATAATATCAGATGGAAGATGTACAACAGAGAATAAGAACAGAATAGAGCAAGCAATAGCTGCATTTACGAAAATAAAATGTATATTATGTAAGAAGGAGAGTGCTGAAATGCTATATGGGGCCTGTTTTGCTGTATAGCAGTGAATCTTTGAAATGTAAATGACAAATTAGGAAGAACTTGGAGGCAATAGGACGAATGTTAGGAAAACTTTGGACTGCCAAAGTAATTAACAACGATTGTCTTGAAGAAGATAATGAAACTAGAACATTATATACAACAATAGAAAGACACAAACAGCTTTTTTTGGTCATGTGATGAGAGGAGGGGTATTGGAGAACATTTTGACCACCGGAAAGATCAAGGGAAAGAGGGGCAGAGACAGACCAAGAGAAATGATGCTGGATGGGCTGCAACGGTGGCACGGAAGAATATCATCAGGAGAGTTGGTCAAGAACTGATGGCGATCATCGTCATCAGATATCATTTATATGCGCGGACCGTCATGGTTCGCCATCCCATACGACCACTAAATTCGTAGATCATATCTGTGTTGCTTCCCGATTATGCCAAATTGCAAGCCATCTTTTTGTCTTCCTCTTGCACTTTTTCTATCACGTTTGCCAATTGCTACATTTGAATAACGGGAAAACATTGTTTTGAATTGCTACATTTTCAAGTTTGTGTTTCCATATAAGGTACTAACAAATTGTGACTATTTATGTCCAACTTGTCAAATCAATTTACAGTTTTCATCGAGGAATACCTCATCAAGCAGACTGTCCTGTTTGTGACCCATGCTGGAATAGATGCAAAGTCAGTTTTGTTCAACGAACTGTGGAAATTCCATTTATTGAGTCATCACTACTAACATTGCAATTTACATTTATGTTCCCTGACTAAAGTCTGTGGTTGATGAGGAAGCAAATAATATGAGCTGATGGAGCTCATAAACCCTGGAAGGAAATCCATCTAGATCAGTGGTTCTCAACCTTTTTTGGCCCGTGCCCCCCTTTACCATATTTTCAGAACGTCATTCCCCCCCCCCCCTTCCTATCAAAAATTTGGCCCGTGCCCCCCTTCACCGTATTTTCAGAACGTCATTCCCCCCTCCCCTTTCATATTTCCTATCTAAAAATCCCCCACCCCTACTCAGTATACATAAAAATGAAAGGTAAATTTAATAGCATATACTAAAACAAGTCTAGACATCCACATAAAACATGATTTGTGGGTCTACTTACTTTATTAAATGAATTTTAGATGGATGAGACGTACATAACTGTAAAGTATGAAGGGAAAAACAATATCAAGTAATCTGTTCTTGTATTAACGCGATCTTGAAATGGTCTTCATCCCCCCCCCCCCTGGAAACCCTAAAATTTCTCCCCTGGGGGGGGGGAATTCCCCACCGGTTGAGAACCACTTATCTAGGTGAAGGGCACACTGAACGGCAAACCACCATGCCTTGTGGAAGTTGTGATAGGGCAACAAAGCCGGGGAAAAAATTCTGGACAGGTTGAGCCTATTGGCAATCTGCTCATGGAAGGAGGAATTCAAAAAATAAAACTCACCCCACCTCAGCTTAATGAACTAAACTAAGCTTTACCTCTGAAGTCGGAGTAGGTTCGCCTGAAGGCGAGGGGCACCGGTAAAAGGGAAAGGTAACCCAAACGCAAAATTCAGTCCATTACTACTATAAATAGTGTGTAAGGGCTACGCTCGAGTTTAAAACGAGCGAAAGAAAAAGAAAACAGAAGAGAAAAAAATAAACTAAGCTTTACTGGAAGACAATGGAAGACAATTATTTTACATACCCGATGTGATTTATTCCACTACAGATTGTGGGTTGTCAATAACCATTCCGATGTTTACTTTATGGAATCCCAGTGGCTAACCAGTCAAAAAGATGGTGAGTACAACAACCAAAGTTACTTATTGGCCAAAGTCATGGTATCTGCAGCTGCTTCGGTAGATCACAGGTCAAAAACATTAGTACAACTATCTCTTGGTAGATCACAGGTCAAAAACATTAGTACAACTATCTCAGTGAGCTGCTACCAAACCTATGACCAATAGCCCGCATAGGATTATGCTACCATATTTTGTCTAGACCGGTCAGCACATGATGATGTTGTGATCAACATCACAGCGGTTGCCTTTACTTCCCCGAGGGCTTTCCCCCGTCCACGAGGCACTCAAGTATGTAGGTCGAACCATCTAACATGAATACCAAAACTCGTTCAGGGAAGTAACATCGGCCTGCGTTATAATGGCCACATCAATCATCTAGAATCATTTGACCAATAACGGTCTTATAAAAAAACCACACTAGAGGGCAAGGTTGAATGCAAGCGAGCAAGAGGTAGACAATGATACAAGTAGGAAAGATAACGTCAAGAGATGAACGACAGAATGTACAATCAAGGCGAGAGACAGACAGTGTTAGAGTTAATTGCAGCCAAACTTCACTGTAGAGACGGCACCTGATTGATTGATTGATTGATTGATTTGGCTTATGCAATTATGGGAATAGCACCATATACCAAATACGACAACAGACGTGTGAGAGGGACCGTTACTTTGACCTTACGTTTAGCTAACAACGACCCTACAGTTTCATGGAAGGATCGGGTGTGCTTCCATGTTCCACCAGCACGTAAAGAAACCTTCTCCCGAAGTAATTTTCTTGCTATATTTATCAGCGCCATCAGTTCTGTAGGCCTGAATCATCATCATCATCATCATCATCATCATCATCATCATCATCATCATCATCATCATCATCATCATCATCTAGTACCTTGTCGTCTGGCTTGGGCGATTATGCCTCTCCACAAATTGCGATCTCCGACGGCATGGATCAATACGTGTGTTGACTCCCTGCCGTGCCATGACACAAGACTGCCAAGAATCTTCTCACGCTGTGTTCCTCTATCTCTCTTTCCGCAAATCTTTCCGGTTGTCACAACATGTTCCTGATGTTTGTGATAAGTTGACTTTGTGACTCAGCTTCCCTTAAAAAGTAATTTTATTTCGAAGCATGATTATCTTGGGAAAATACCGCGGCAGTTTCTCCTTACCTTCAGCCGGTTGTTGTACGGTTGACTCCACTAGGCCTGAATGCAAGAAGAAATAGATGATCAATCTTTCCACAGGCGTTGAAACCGCGACCGTGCTCCACTGGGTGGCATTGGAGAGCATAGTGCCAGTTGGAAAGATCTGGAGAAAGAGAGACATTGGAGAATATCGTGACCACTGGAGAGATCAAGAGGAAGAGAGACATTGGAGAATATCGTGACCACTGGAGAGATCAAGAGGAAGAGAGACATTGGAGAATATCGTGACCACTGGAGAGATCAAGAGGAAGAGAGACATTGGAGAATATCGTGACAACTGGAGAGATCAAGAGGAAGAGAGACATTGGAGAATATCGTGACAACTGGAGAGATCAAGAGGAAGAGAGACATTGGAGAATATCGTGACCACTGGAGAGATCAAGAGGAAGAGAGACATTGGAGAATATCGTGACAACTGGAGAGATCAAGAGGAAGAGAGACATTGGAGAATATCGTGACAACTGGAGAGATCAAGAGGAAGAGAGACATTGGAGAATATCGTGACAACTGGAGAGATCAAGAGGAAAAGAGACATTGGAGAACATCGTGACAACTGGAGAGATCAAGAGGAAGAGAGACATTGGAGAATATTGTGACCACTGGAGAGATTAGGAGGAAGAGAGACATTGGAGAATATCGTGACAACTGGAGAGATCAAGAGGAAGAGAGACATTGGAGAATATCGTGACAACTGGAGAGATCAAGAGGAAGAGAGGCATTGGAGAATATTGTGACCACTGGAAAGATCAGGAGGAAGAGAGGCATTGGAGAATATTGTGACCACTGGAAAGATCAGGAGGAAGAGAGGCATTGGAGAATATTGTGACCACTGGAAAGATCAGGAGGAAGAGAGGCATTGGAGAACATTGTTACACTTTAACAGATCAAGAGGAAGAGAGGCATTGGAGAACATTGTTACACTTTAACAGATCAAGAGGAAGAGAGGCATTGGAGAACATTGTTACACTTTAACAGATCATGAGGAAGAGAGGCATTGGAGAACATTGTTACACTTTAACAGATCAAGAGGAAGAGATGCATTGGAGAACATTGTTACACTTTAACAGATCAAGAGGAAGAGAGGCATTGGAGAACATTGTTACACTTTAACAGATCAAGAGGAAGAGAGGCATTGGAGAACATTGTTACACTTTAACAGATCAAGAGGAAGAGATGCATTGGAGAACATTGTTACACATTAACAGATCAAGAGGAAGAGAGGCATTGGAGAACATTGTTACACATTAACAGATCAAGAGGAAGAGATGCATTGGAGAACATTGTTACACATTAACAGATCAAGAGGAAGAGAGGCATTGGAGAACATTGTTACACATTAACAGATCAAGAGGAAGAGAGGCATTGGAGAATATTGTGACAACTGGAGAGATCAGGAGGAAGAGAGGCATTGGAGAATATTGTGACAACTGGAGAGATCAGGAGGAAGAGAGGCATTGGAGAATATTGTGACAACTGGAGAGATCAGGAGGAAGAGAGGCATTGGAGAATATTGTGACAACTGGAGAGATCAGGAGGAAGAGAGGCATTGGAGAATATTGTGACAACTGGAGAGATCAAGAGGAAGAGAGGCATTGGAGAATATTGTGACAACTGGAGAGATCAAGAGGAAGAGAGGCATTGGAGAATATTGTTACACATTAACAGATCAAGAGGAAGAGAGGCATTGGAGAATATTGTGACAACTGGAGAGATCAGGAGGAAGAGAGGCATTGGAGAATATTGTTACACATTAACAGATCAAGAGGAAGAGAGGCATTGGAGAACATTGTTACACATTAACAGATCAAGAGGAAGAGAGGCATTGGAGAACATTGTTACACATTAACAGATCAAGAGGAAGAGAGGCATTGGAGAACATTGTTACACATTAACAGATCAAGAGGAAGAGAGGCATTGGAGAACATTGTTACACATTAACAGATCAAGAGGAAGAGAGGCATTGGAGAACATTGTTACACATTAACAGATCAAGAGGAAGAGAGGCATTGGAGAACATTGTTACACATTAACAGATCAAGAGGAAGAGAGGCATTGGAGAACATTGTTACACATTAACAGATCAAGAGGAAGAGAGGCATTGGAGAATATTGTGACAACTGGAGAGATCAGGAGGAAGAGAGGCATTGGAGAATATTGTGACAACTGGAGAGATCAGGAGGAAGAGAGGCATTGGAGAATATTGTGACAACTGGAGAGATCAGGAGGAAGAGAGGCATTGGAGAATATTGTGACAACTGGAGAGATCAGGAGGAAGAGAGGCATTGGAGAATATTGTGACAACTGGAGAGATCAAGAGGAAGAGAGGCATTGGAGAATATTGTGACAACTGGAGAGATCAAGAGGAAGAGAGGCATTGGAGAATATTGTGACAACTGGAGAGATCAAGAGGAAGAGAGGCATTGGAGAATATTGTGACAACTGGAGAGATCAGGAGGAAGAGAGGCATTGGAGAATATTGTGACAACTGGAGAGATCAAGAGGAAGAGAGGCATTGGAGAATATTGTGACAACTGGAGAGATCAAGAGGAAGAGAGGCATTGGAGAACATCGTGACCACTGGAGAGATCAAGAGGAAGAGAGGCATTGGAGAACATCGTGACCACTGGAGAGATCAAGAGGAAGAGAGGCATTGGAGAACATCGTGACCACTGGAGAGATCAAGAGGAAGAGAGGCATTGGAGAACATCGTGACCACTGGAGAGATCAAGAGGAAGAGAGGCATTGGAGAACATTGTGACCACTGGAGAGATCAAGAGGAAGAGAGACATTGGAGAACATCGTGACCACTGGAGAGATCAAGAGGAAGAGAGGCATTGGAGAACATCGTGACCACTGGCGAGATCAAGAGGAAGAGAGACATTGGAGAACATCGTGACCACTGGAGAGATCAAGAGGAAGAGAGGCATTGGAGAACATCGTGACCACTGGAGAGATCAAGAGGAAGAGAGGCATTGGAGAACATCGTGACCACTGGAGAGATCAAGAGGAAGAGAGACATTGGAGAACATCGTGACCACTGGAGAGATCAAGAGGAAGAGAGGCATTGGAGAACATCGTGACCACTGGGGAGATCAAGAGGAAGAGAGACATTGGAGAACATCGTGACCACTGGAGAGATCAAGAGGAAGAGAGACATTGGAGAACATCGTGACCACTGGAGAGATCAAGAGGAAGAGAGGCATTGGAGAACATCGTGACCACTGGAGAGATCAAGAGGAAGAGAGGCATTGGAGAAAATCGTGACCACTGGAGAGATCAAGAGGAAGAGAGGCATTGGAGAACATCGTAACCACTGGAAAGATCAAGAGGAAGAGAGGCATTGGAGAACATTGTGACACTTTAACAGATCAAGAGGAAGAGAGGCATTGGAGAACATTGTTACACATTAACAGATCAAGAGGAAGAGAGGCATTGGAGAACATTGTTACACATTAACAGATCAAGAGGAAGAGAGACATTGGAGAACATTGTTACACATTAACAGATCAAGAGGAAGAGAGACATTGGAGAACATTGTTACACATTAACAGATCAAGAGGAAGAGAGGCATTGGAGAACATTGTTACACATTAACAGATCAAGAGGAAGAGAGGCATTGGAGAACATTGTTACACATTAACAGATCAAGAGGAAGAGAGGCATTGGAGAACATTGTTACACATTAACAGATCAAGAGGAAGAGAGGCATTGGATAATATTGTGACCACTGGAAAGATCAAGAGAAAGAGAGGCATTGGAGAACATTGTTACACATTAACAGATCAAGAGGAAGAGAGGCATTGGAGAATATTGTGACCACTGGAAAGATCAAGAGAAAGAGAGGCATTGGAGAACATTGTTACACATTAACAGATCAAGAGGAAGAGAGGCATTGGAGAACATTGGTACACATTAACAGATCAAGAGGAAGAGAGGCATTGGAGAATATTGTGACCACTGGAAAGATCAAGAGAAAGAGAGGCATTGGAGAACATTGTTACACATTAACAGATCAAGAGGAAGAGAGGCATTGGAGAATATTGTGACCACTGGAAAGATCAAGAGAAAGAGAGGCATTGGAGAACATTGTTACACATTAACAGATCAAGAGGAAGAGAGGCATTGGAGAACATCGTGACGACTGGAAAGATCAAGAGGAAGAGAGGCATTGGAGAACATCGTGACGACTGGAAAGATCAAGAGGAAGAGAGGCATTGGAGAACATCGTGACGACTGGAAAGATCAAGAGGAAGAGAGGCATTGGAGAACATTGGTACACATTAACAGATCAAGAGGAAGAGAGGCATTGGAGAACATTGTTACACATTAACAGATCAAGAGGAAGAGAGGCATTGGAGAACATTGGTACACATTAACAGATCAAGAGGAAGAGAGGCATTGGAGAACATTGTTACACATTAACAGATCAAGAGGAAGAGAGGCATTGGAGAATATTGTTACACATTAACAGATCAAGAGGAAGAGAGGCATTGGAGAATATTGTGACCACTGGAAAGATCAAGAGAAAGAGAGGCATTGGAGAACATTGTTACACATTAACAGATCAAGAGGAAGAGAGGCATTGGAGAATATTGTGACCACTGGAAAGATCAAGAGAAAGAGAGGCATTGGAGAACATTGTTACACATTAACAGATCAAGAGGAAGAGAGGCATTGGAGAACATCGTGACGACTGGAAAGATCAAGAGGAAGAGAGGCATTGGAGAACATCGTGACGACTGGAAAGATCAAGAGGAAGAGAGGCATTGGAGAATATTGTGACAACTGGAGAGATCAAGAGGAAGAGAGGCATTGGAGAACATCGTGACCACTGGAGAGATCAAGAGGAAGAGAGGCATTGGAGAACATCGTGACCACTGGAGAGATCAAGAGGAAGAGAGGCATTGGAGAACATCGTGACCACTGGAGAGATCAAGAGGAAGAGAGGCATTGGAGAACATCGTGACCACTGGAGAGATCAAGAGGAAGAGAGGCATTGGAGAACATTGTGACCACTGGAGAGATCAAGAGGAAGAGAGACATTGAAGAACATCGTGACCACTGGAGAGATCAAGAGGAAGAGAGGCATTGGAGAACATCGTGACCACTGGCGAGATCAAGAGGAAGAGAGACATTGGAGAACATCGTGACCACTGGAGAGATCAAGAGGAAGAGAGGCATTGGAGAACATCGTGACCACTGGAGAGATCAAGAGGAAGAGAGGCATTGGAGAACATCGTGACCACTGGAGAGATCAAGAGGAAGAGAGACATTGGAGAACATCGTGACCACTGGAGAGATCAAGAGGAAGAGAGGCATTGGAGAACATCGTGACCACTGGGGAGATCAAGAGGAAGAGAGACATTGGAGAACATCGTGACCACTGGAGAGATCAAGAGGAAGAGAGACATTGGAGAACATCGTGACCACTGGAGAGATCAAGAGGAAGAGAGGCATTGGAGAACATCGTGACCACTGGAGAGATCAAGAGGAAGAGAGGCATTGGAGAACATCGTGACCACTGGAGAGATCAAGAGGAAGAGAGGCATTGGAGAACATCGTAACCACTGGAAAGATCAAGAGGAAGAGAGGCATTGGAGAACATTGTGACACTTTAACAGATCAAGAGGAAGAGAGGCATTGGAGAACATTGTTACACATTAACAGATCAAGAGGAAGAGAGGCATTGGAGAACATTGTTACACATTAACAGATCAAGAGGAAGAGAGACATTGGAGAACATTGTTACACATTAACAGATCAAGAGGAAGAGAGACATTGGAGAACATTGTTACACATTAACAGATCAAGAGGAAGAGAGGCATTGGAGAACATTGTTACACATTAACAGATCAAGAGGAAGAGAGGCATTGGAGAACATTGTTACACATTAACAGATCAAGAGGAAGAGAGGCATTGGAGAACATTGTTACACATTAACAGATCAAGAGGAAGAGAGGCATTGGATAATATTGTGACCACTGGAAAGATCAAGAGAAAGAGAGGCATTGGAGAACATTGTTACACATTAACAGATCAAGAGGAAGAGAGGCATTGGAGAATATTGTGACCACTGGAAAGATCAAGAGAAAGAGAGGCATTGGAGAACATTGTTACACATTAACAGATCAAGAGGAAGAGAGGCATTGGAGAACATTGGTACACATTAACAGATCAAGAGGAAGAGAGGCATTGGAGAATATTGTGACCACTGGAAAGATCAAGAGAAAGAGAGGCATTGGAGAACATTGTTACACATTAACAGATCAAGAGGAAGAGAGGCATTGGAGAATATTGTGACCACTGGAAAGATCAAGAGAAAGAGAGGCATTGGAGAACATTGTTACACATTAACAGATCAAGAGGAAGAGAGGCATTGGAGAACATCGTGACGACTGGAAAGATCAAGAGGAAGAGAGGCATTGGAGAACATCGTGACGACTGGAAAGATCAAGAGGAAGAGAGGCATTGGAGAACATCGTGACGACTGGAAAGATCAAGAGGAAGAGAGGCATTGGAGAACATTGGTACACATTAACAGATCAAGAGGAAGAGAGGCATTGGAGAACATTGTTACACATTAACAGATCAAGAGGAAGAGAGGCATTGGAGAATATTGGTACACATTAACAGATCAAGAGGAAGAGAGGCATTGGAGAACATTGTTACACATTAACAGATCAAGAGGAAGAGAGGCATTGGAGAATATTGTTACACATTAACAGATCAAGAGGAAGAGAGGCATTGGAGAATATTGTGACCACTGGAAAGATCAAGAGAAAGAGAGGCATTGGAGAACATTGTTACACATTAACAGATCAAGAGGAAGAGAGGCATTGGAGAATATTGTGACCACTGGAAAGATCAAGAGAAAGAGAGGCATTGGAGAACATTGTTACACATTAACAGATCAAGAGGAAGAGAGGCATTGGAGAACATCGTGACGACTGGAAAGATCAAGAGGAAGAGAGGCATTGGAGAACATCGTGACGACTGGAAAGATCAAGAGGAAGAGAGGCATTGGAGAACATCGTGACGACTGGAAAGATCAAGAGGAAGAGAGGCATTGGAGAATATTGTGACGACTGGAAAGATCAAGAGAAAGAGAGGCATTGGAGAACATTGTTACACATTAACAGATCAAGAGGAAGAGAGGCATTGGAGAATATTGTGACCACTGGAAAGATCAAGAGAAAGAGAGGCATTGGAGAACATTGTTACACATTAACAGATCAAGAGGAAGAAAGGCATTGGAGAACATCGTGACGACTGGAAAGATCAAGAGGAAGAGAGGCATTGGAGAACATCGTGACGACTGGAAAGATCAAGAGGAAGAGAGGCATTGGAGAACATCGTGACGACTGGAAAGATCAAGAGGAAGAGAAGCATTGGAGAATATTGTGACCACTGGAAAGATCAAGAGGAAGAGAGGCATTGGAGAACATCGTGACGACTGGAAAGATCAAGAGGAAGAGAGGCATTGGAGAATATTGTGACCACTGGAAAGATCAAGAGGAAGAGAGGCATTGGAGAACATCGTGACGACTGGAAAGATCAAGAGGAAGAGAGGCATTGGAGAATATTGTGACCACTGGAAAGATCAAGAGAAAGAGAGGTATTGGAGAACATTGTTACACATTAACAGATCAAGAGGAAGAGAGGCATTGGAGAATATTGTGACCACTGGAAAGATCAAGAGAAAGAGAGGCATTGGAGAACATCGAGACATCTGAAAAGATCAAGAGGAAGAGAGGCATTGGAGAACATCCTGACCACTGGAAAGATCAAGAGGAAGAGAGGCATTGGAGAACATCGTGACCACTGGAAAGATCAAGAGGAAGAGAGGCATTGGAGAACATCGTGACGACTGGAAAGATCAAGAGGAAGAGAGGCATTGGAGAATATTGTGACCACTGGAAAGATCAAGAGAAAGAGAGGTATTGGAGAACATTGTTACACATTAACAGATCAAGAGGAAGAGAGGCATTGGAGAATATTGTGACCACTGGAAAGATCAAGAGAAAGAGAGGCATTGGAGAACATCGAGACATCTGAAAAGATCAAGAGGAAGAGAGGCATTGGAGAACATCGTGACCACTGGAAAGATCAAGAGGAAGAGAGGCATTGGAGAACATCGTGACCACAGGAAAGATCAAGAGGAAGAGAGGCATTGGAGAACATCGTGACCACTGGAAATATCGAGAAGAAGAGAGACAGAGGCAGACCAAGAGACATGATGCTGGATGAAGTGAGACAGCGACATGGAGGGATACCATCAACATAGGTGAATCATAATACTAAAGACTTCGACCAGGTTTGTATCAACGCATTACAGGCATTATCAGCGCAGTTAGCTTTAAACATCGCTAACATACCCACAACTCCACCAGCCCGTACTGCATCTTTACTATGTTGTTATCCAATTGTGATCCAAAAGACTAAGTTGTTGTGCGAACTAAACGACACAATGGTAAGTTTAGAACTACTGTGGTAGAAGTGAAACAATACTATGAGAGTATGTGTTTATTTCAGTTTGAAAGATTCATTGTTTTGTGTTGTTTTATATTGGGTGACTTCTGCAGTATGTACCCGACGATTTGCAGCGAAATATATACAAGTATTTCCTTTTTTACAAGACGTCGCAGTCAACTCCATCAATTTTTGGCTGTTTGAGATTTCTTGGCAAGTTTACGTTCAGTAGTTTGCCATTGCTTTCTGAACAACCGCCACTCATACCATTGTATGAAAACCAGCACAAAGCGGTTTGCTTACAAATCGCCCGTAGCTGTATTTGAAAGCGGATATGGGGTTACGAATTGCGTCCTTAACCGCTTCACCACTTACCGGTCTGCAGCGAAATATACCGGACAATAAATTGTATTGTTTTTGTCTTCATTATTCAAATTCATAACCAAAAAAAATATTGTTTTGTATTTACACACAGAAGCCACAGACAACATGTTGCACGATTTATTGCCTGACATATTTCGTCATATCTCGTCATGGGCATGCTGCAGAGTTATATATCAAATGAGGTGAATAAATGAATAATACTTCAGCTGAAACAATTAAAACATATAGTCACAGGTATTGTTCGAATTTGGAGGATCCGTTATCCCCACGCTAATTTCACATACAACACGAACTATTTGTGTTTGCATAAAACCGGACTGAACCGCTTAATTGCTAACACCTTATTATATTTGAGCAATAACTAAGGGACAATTTCACTGCTATATCACTGGATTTACTTTTAATATAATTAAATTCACTTTTATGTCACGAACATTCACAACTTCCGGGTTAAATAAACATTGATCGTTTACTTTTGGTTTCTCCAGGAAGCAATACCCTGGACGTCCGCATGACTCTTGACAAGATCGTGTCGGCCATTGACATCGACATATTTGAAAAAAGCTTCAAATATAGATCAACAAAGGGATACAACCTTGACCTGGCCAACCCATTTTCCGCTTTCGACAGATCGCCATCTAAAAACGACTTTGTTCCCGCTAACATTACAGGTTCCAACAGGGGATCGAATGTGGTTTCTGGGAATTCGTCATTGGTGATATCTCAGCCTGGAGGAAGTGGTACAAATGGATCTTCAACGTTAGAGGTAGCTGCGAGTAATGCTACTTCCGGTATGCATGATGCAAGCGTCCTTGGCAACAATATGAACGCCACTAAAGTGAACAATGTCAATAACACAGTTATGTTAAATGCAAGCGAAAACAAATTGAACACTGTGAATGACACCAAGCTGAACAATTTATCTGAAACCAACATGGATACTTTGAATGACACCAATCTGAACACTATGAACCAAACCAACATGGGTAATCTGAATGACACCAATCTGAACACTATGAACCAAACCAACATGGGTAATGTGAATAACACCAATCTGAACACTATGAACCAAACCAACATGGGTAATGTGAATAACACCAACCTGAACACTATGAACCAAACCAACATGGGTAATCTGAATGACACCAATCTGAACACTATGAACCAAACCAACATGGGTAATGTGAATAACACCAACCTGAACACTATGAACCAAACCAACATGGGTAATCTGAATGACACCAATCTGAACACTATGAACCAAACCAACATGGGTAATCTGAATGACACCAATCTGAACACTATGAACCAAACCAGCATGGGTAATGTGAATGACACCAACCTGAACACTATGAACCAAACCAACATGTTTAATCTGAATGACACCAATCTGAACACCATGAACCAAACCAACATGGGTAATGTGAATAACACCAATCTGAACACCATGAACCAAACCAACATGGGTAATCTGAATGACACCAATCTGAACACCATGAACCAAACCAACATGGGTATTGTGAATGACACCAACAGATACGATATGAACCAAACCAACATGGGAAATGTGAATGACACCAACCCATACAATGTGAACCAGACAAACATGAACAATATAAATGATGCGACTGTGAAGAATGTGACACTGACTCCTGCAAACAATGGTTCCCAAACTACACAACTTGACAGCACTATCAATCAAAACATTCCGTACCCTAGTCAGATTCCCTTTGTTGGAACCAGTGGTTCTCAACCTGAAAAAACCAGCAACAATGCCCCAGTAAATACTGCAATCACCCCAATTAGCACAACGTCGTATCCTCAACTGAGGGATTCTCAAACCACAGCTCTTGGCGACAATAATATGTATACAACGACAATTGCGGTTCCTGATCCGAAACCAAGTGGTTCTCAAGATGTAGCAGCTCCTGGCAACAAACGTATCTTAAACACTTCTGGAAATACAAACAGTGTCACTCCTTCACCAGGTTCCAATGTTTCTGACCGAACAATCACAAATGGCAATGATGGTTTTTCAACCATCGCCTATCCCGGCAATCCTGCTAGCAACAGAGCTGATATCTCGACCACGCCACGTGTAGCTTCTGAAAATCCTAGTAGCACCATTGCTGATGCTTTTCGCCCAGTAGCTGCATGATTCAGCTATCACTGGATTATTTTTATTTACTTATTTCTTGGTCTTCTTAGTTCACATTCAGATGTTATCTCATCATTTTATCTTGTTGCTCTTGTACCTTGCAGTATCGAGGTGGGGCATAAACAGCGGGAGAGTGCCCGTTTATGGGCTTCATGTTTCGAGATGCCCATGGACTCTGTAATTCCCTCTGTCTATCGTTTACGTGGCCGGCCGCTTCCTCTGCATCCCATTGGTCATTCAGATGTTAGTAGAAATGAGGTCACAGAAAGCATCAGTCTGCTTAACCTTGTTGACGCCTCGATAGAGTTTGACCTCAAATTGAGCGGATGTAGGTGAAAATAGTTTTCTCTGTCCTGCATATGTTGAACACTCATGCAACAAATGTTTAGCTGTTATTTTACTACCTACGCAAAAACATTTATCAGTATCACCCACCTTTAGCTTATTAAACATGTGCTATTTCAACCTGATGTGTCCTTGTGGAGTCTGAAGATTATTAATTTCCTTTCTGTTAAATACTAATTTACACCATCTATCTGGTGGCCTGGATGCTCTGATTTCTACTTGGTTTTATAGTTGCTTCCTATAAATCTTCTGGCCTCATCACAGGTTGTGTATATATCAGGATGGGGTAGTCTTTCACCTTATTTAATAATTTTAATTTATTTGTTTTCTTTCATTTTATTCTGCTTTACGTCTCCCTGGGCACAGGCTGGGATTCTGCTGACAGTGAAACACCAAAACTCCATAGATGAAACATGACCAACCCAGTCCTAACCCCAGCTTGTTCCAATATCCTGTACTCAACCCTGGCCACATCACATCCTAACCTAACTCCAGCCAGTCCCTATGTCCTGTGCTAAACTCTACATCCTAACCTAACCCCAGTGAGCCCCTTTGTCCTGTGCTGAACCCTGACCATATTACATCCTAATCTAACCCCAGCCACTCCCTATGTCCTGTACTGGGCCCCCCACCACATTACATCCTAATGTACCTCTCTGCACTTGTGAAGTTCCATTAAAGTGTTGCACACCCTGTTGCTTTCTAGGGTTGGAGAAGGGCAGGAGATCCCTACAACACAGTTCCCTTAAAGATGACACTTTTATGGCGGGTCTGGAGAGATACATCTACCTCTCCCTTACTGCGACAGATGACAGCCCTGTTCGTGTTGTCTTCTCATAATTTAGATTAAAACAAATGAAGATAAACAACTCGTTCCCACACATTGGGTCATACTGGGTCTATGGTTCAAGCCCCATTTGTTTATTATCAATCGACACTCAGTGGGTCATGTGGTCACGCAGGCAGCCTTTTCTTCATAGACCATTTACAGAGACCCATTTTAAGCTCTGAGACCTATTTTAGGCTCTGAGACCCAATTTAGTCTCTAAGACCCAATTTAGGCTCTGAGACAAAGTTTAAGCCCTGAGACCCATTTTGGCTCTGAGACCCAATTTAGGCTCTGAGACCCAATTAAGTCTCTGAGACCCAATGTAGTCTCTGAGACCCAATTTAGGCTCTGAGACCCACTTTAGGTTCTGAGGCCCAATTTATGCTCTGAGACATATTTTAAGCTCTGAGACCTATTTTAGGCTCTGAGACCCAATTTAGGTTCTGAGACCTATTTTAGGCTCTGAGACCCAATTTAGTCTCTAAGACCCAATTTAGGCTCTCAGACGTATTTTAAGCTCTGAGACCTAATTCTAGTAGCACCTAGAGACCCTGAGGCCCTGAGACCCAATTTAGTCTCTGAGACCCAATTTAGTCTCTAAGAACCAATTTAGGTTCTGAGACCCAATTTAGTCTCTGAGACCCATTTTAGGCTCCAAGACTCAATTTAGATTCTGAAACCATTTTAGTCTCTGAGACCTATTTTAGGCTCTGAGACCAAATTTAGGCTCTGAGACCCAATTTAGTCTCTAAGACCTAATTTAGGCTCTGAGACATATTTTAAGCTCTGAGACCTATTTTAGGCTCTCAGACCCAATTTAGTCTCTGAGACCCAATTTAGTCTCTAAGACCCAATTTAGGTTCTGAGACCTAATTTAAACTCTGAGACCCATTTTAAGCTCCAAGACTCAATTTAGGTTCCGAAACCATTTTAGTCTCTGAGACCTATTTTAGGCTCTGAGACCAAATTTAGGCTCTGAGACCCAATTTATTCTCTAAGGACCAATTTATGTTCTGAGACCTATTTTAAACTCTGAGACCCAATTTAGGCTCCAAGACTCAATTTAGGTTCCGAAACCATTTTAGTCTCTGAGACCTATTTTAGGCTCTGAGACCAAATTTAGGCTCTGAGACCCAATTTAGTCTCTAAGACCCAATTTAGGTTCTGAGACCTATTTTAAACTCTGAGACCCATTTTAGGCTCCAAGACTCAATTTAGGTTCTTAGATCTATTTTAAGCTCTGAGACCTATTTTAGGCTCTGATACCCAATTTAGTCGCTAAGACCAAATTTAGGCTCTGAGACATATTTTAAGCTCTGAGACCTATTTTAGGCTCTGAGACCCAATTTAGTCTCTGAGATCCAATTTAGGTTCTGAGACCTATTTTAAGCTCTGAGACCCATTTTAAGCTCTGAGACCCAATTTAAGTTCTGAAACCATTTTAGTCTCTAAGAACTATTTTAGGCTCTGAGACCAAATTTAGGCGATGAGACCCAATTTAGGTTCTGAGACCGATTTTAGGCTGTGAGACCTATTTTAGCCTGGGCCCATCTGTGAGCCCACGTCAGGTTTTTACTTTGCGTTGGCTCTCTTTGAACTTAAGCATAGTCCATACATGTGCTCTATCTACTACTTCTTCTTCGTCTACGTTCATGCGGAGTGTCTTTTCTCTCAGTGTTGTGGTGTCATTCACATCCCTGCTGGTCAATTTAGAACGGCCAAAGACATCACGGTCAACCCTCAAGGGAAGGCAAGGGCAGAACATGGGCATTCCCTGCCATCCAAGGAGAATTCCATTATTGCAGAACCGACACGTAGTGCTCTGGTACTGGGCTCACTCAAGGAATCGTCACGGTCTGTGCATGGCTGCTTCCCTTCCTCACTTCCATGTATTGGGTATTTCGTTCGCCACAGGCCGCTCCCCAGGCAAACCAAGAACGGTCAGTCTGCAGCCGGCATTCACTCAGCGAGCTTTCGGTTCGGATTTTCTGCGGCTCTTTGTTGACCGGGTAACCTTCCCGGGTGCTTCGAAGTACATTACACTCTCACTCGGATGTTTATGCGTTGTGCCTGTTTTATATGCCCCCTTAGGCCGGCACACCCGACTTTAGCGGGCGTTTGTTGATCAGGTTAACCTTCCCTGGTGTTTCGAAGGACTTTCGACTGTCACTTTTGTGGTGCCGTCTACATCCCAGCTGGTCAAGTTAAAACGGCTGAGGACATCACGGTCAGCCCTCAAGGAAAGGCAGGGGCAGACCATGAACATTATCTGCCATCCAAGAGGGCGTCCATAATTTCAGAGCCGACACATAGTGCTCTGGTAATGGGCTCACCCAAGGAATCATCTCGTCCTGCGCATGGCTGCTTCATTTCCTCACCTCCGTATACTAGGCATTTCGTTCGCTATTGGCCGCTTCCCACGCTACTACTTCTCTTAGTTGCCACTACTGGGGATTTCACTGTGGATTAGCTTTCCTTATTACCAGTGTTCTTCGCTATCAGGCAAATCCATTCCGGCTTCTGAGGTACTTTTAATTTACGTCCCAAGTCAAGGACGAGAAGTCAACATTTTATTCCAGCTGACCGATGTAGGGGTTGAACCCTTTACATTGGCGTATAGAGCGCTCTTATCCTTGCAGCCATACTGATTTCAGTTTTATTTGAAACCTGATCTCGAGTGGGATTCAAAAACATTATCCATGGGTCGGAATGCAAGGGCGCTACCCACTGGGCTACCTCGATCCCCTCTACTTTAAGATTTAGTTCAACTTATAAGTTTTATCTGACTCGGTGGAAACTGAAAGTACGGTCTGTCATTTTGGGAATAATTTTCCTTAGAATTAAAAAGTGTTTGAACCGACAACTGGCTTCTTGTTGTAGATTTCTTGAGTTGATATGATAAGCTAAACGTCTTTAACAGATACTGTGCACTGAACAAAATGTTTGACATGTAGAAATGAAATAAAGTCTACAAACTATAATTATGGAGGAAAGTGAATCGTGCCGCGTTTCCCAGAAAATAAGACCTACCCCTATAATAAGCCCTAGCACGATTTTTCAGGATGATTTTAATATCAGACTTACCCCTAAAATAAGCCCTAGTAAAGATCGTTAGCTAGAATGAGAGACAGTCGGAGTACAGACGTCACTGGTGCGCACTTGATAATGAACTGATGTGGTTTATAATTCAATACGTCACTCGTGTTAAAAAAAGTTACCAATTCACTACGAGCAAGCTACGCGGACAAGAAATGCTCATTTAAGGAAAGCTTTATTGATGGACATGTGAGACTGGGACCAATGGTTCTACAGGAAATGGAGTCACAAGAAATGCAGGGATTTGGAGAGTTATGACGATGTAGAAGATGACATGATGTATAGAAGATGACATGACTGTATTTGAATAAAATGTAGAATTTTATACATGAATAAAAGTAAATTTTTGTATCTGGACACAAGATATAAGACATCATCATCATCATCATCATAAAGTGCCGTGCCGGCTGGCGTAGGCGTTCATGGCTCTCCACAGATCTCGGTCTTTGGTGTTCTGGATCAACTCTGCTGATGATATTCTTCCATGCCACCGTCTCAATCCGTCCAGCATCATTTCTCTTGGTCTGTCTCTGCCTCTCTTCCCCTCGATCTTTCCGGTTGTCACGATGTTCTCCAATGCCTCTCTTCTCATCACATGACCTAAGAAAGCTGTTTGTCTCTTTCTTATTGTTGTATATAGTGTTCTAGTTTCATTAGCCTCTTTCAGGCAATTGTTGTTAGTTACTCTGGCAGTCCAAGGAATTCGCAACATTCGTCTTAAAAACCATATCTCTGTTGCTTCTAAGTTCTTCCTAATTTGTTCATTTACATTCAAAGATTCGCTGCCATACAGCAAAACTGGTTCTATATAGTATTTTAGCACTCTCTTTCTTACATTCATTGATAGCGACTTATTGCATAAGATACTCTTCATTTTCTGAAATGCGGCTTTTACCTGCCCTATTCTGCTCTTAATCTCTGTTGTACATCTTCCATCCGATGTTGTAAGTGCCCCTAGGCATTTAAAATTATCCACTTGATTGAGAATTTCCCCTTCTATTTCTATGTCACATTTTGGTGTCCCCATTTTCTTTGATAACACCATTGTTACTATTTTCTTGATATTCAAGGAGAGTCCTTTCTGTGCACTCTCTGATACTACAATGTTCAATAATTGTTGCAGGTTTGTTGCATTATCCGCCACAAACACTGTGTCATCTGCATAGCGTATATTGTTTATATTATATCCTCCGATTAGTATTCCTGGCTTCTCTTTGATCTCTCTCATTATTACTTCGCTATATAGGGAGAGAAAGATCGGGCGACAAGATACACCCCTGCCGTACTCCTAGCTTTATCTGTTCGTAAGTACCCTCTTTATTTCCCATTTTAATTGCTGCTACTTGGTTCCAGTATATATTCTTTATTATTCTTAAATCTTTCCCATCAATGTTGATATCTTCCAACATTTTAATCAGCTCATCATGTTTTACTTTATCAAATGCCTTAGTATAATCTATGAAGCATAAATATATGTCCCTCTGTTTCTCCATTGACCTTTCTATTAGTGTTCGTAATATATATATTGCATTGTTTGTAATCTTTCCTTCAATAAAACCGTACTGTTCTTCACGAATTTCCATTTTTATTTTCTATCTTGTTCTTCTCATTATAATTCTGAGAAGAAGCTTAGTGACATGGTTTATGAGGTTAATTGTACGAAAATCTTCACATTCAATAGCCCCTGGTCTCTTTGGTATTGCTATAAATACAGATTTTACCATATCGCTCGGTAAATATCCACTGTTGTAAATATCATTTAGCATTTTGGTTAATATATCTACCCCAAATTCTCCCAATACTTCTAATTCTTCTACTGTGATTTCATCTGGCCCAGCTGTGTTTCCTTTCTTCATATGTTTCATAGCGTCAGCGACTTCTTCTTTTAGAATAGGTGGGCCTTCTAAGTTACTTTCTTCTGTTAACTCTTCCCTTTCTCCATTATATAATTCTCTTATATACTCATTCCACCTCTTCATTATAGCACCTTCCTCCAATAATATCTTTCCTGTTTTTGATTTCAAAAACTCTGTATTTATTCTTATTTTTCTTCCCGTGAGCTCACTGATTTGTCTGTGCATACTTTTTTGATCTTTAATGGAATTTAATTCGATTTGTTTGCATTGCTCAATTAACCAACTTTCTTTTGCTTTCACACATTTATCTCCTATTTCTTTATTAATCTTAGCATACACATGTTTGTCATTTTTATTCTGTTTCCTTTTGTCCATCAGTATTAAGATTCCTTCATTCATACATTTTTTCTTAGCTTTTTGGCTTCTCTCCGGTAATTAATATTTCTTTGCTAGTTTGATGAATGGAGTCCCTTAACATTTCCAATTGATCATTTATATTCTGTATTTTAGCTATTGCATTGTACCTATTTTCCACAGTCACTCTGTATTGTTCTTGAATTTCTTTATCTACTTTCAGAACCTCTTTATTAAGTCTCAGGTTCTTAACCATCCCCCCCTCTCTTTAATCTTACTTTTATTTGTCCACATAGTGGTACATGAGTAGTATAGTATGCGCATTTGCCACCCTAGATTCCGGAGCCAGCTCCGGAATATTTCTCTCTATAGTCTCTATGTGACGTCACATCCGGAGCCAAAGGGGTATAACTCATTTTTGGCCTTTAAAATCCGGTGATCGGGTGGGTGGCGGACGGCGGCGTGCGCGTGCGGGTACGTGGCGCGGGTGGTCGGTGTTCGAATCCAATCGAAATCGGTTGGGGTGGAGTCATGGTGTCCGAGCTATCTATCGGGATTGAGGTGGGAGGTGTGGGACTATTAGTGATGTGTAATGGTTAGGAGTACGATGCTCTTCCACGGGGTGGCGTTGTGGCTAAGCCGGGAGGTTGGGAAAATTTAAATTTTATTATGGCGGATATTATTAGTTGTAGTGGGGTGGGGGAGGTTGTGAAGATTAAAGATGTTTGTTGAGTGGTAAGGTGGGGGAGGTTGGAAATTTTTTTTAAAAACAGTGATTCCTTGTTAAGAGGCAGGCCATTGGGGTGGAGTAGTGGTGGTCGAGATACCTATTGGGATTGAGGTGGGACTATTATTGGTATGTATTGGTTAAGAGTACGATGCTCTTCCACGAGATGGCGTTGTACGGCGATCATGCGCGCGTATATGTGTGTGTGAGTGGTTGTGTTAGGGTTACAGTACTCGTCCACGCGATGGGGAAGGTGGAGTGGGTGTAAGACAGGTTTTCGTGGTTAAGGAGGTGGTTATATGGTCTGTAGAGACTATTAGTGACCTATACACTATCATCAGACAAGGGTCACAGATCTTCAAATTAAAAACCGCGATAAAGTAAAGATGATGCTTATTAGTGGTCGGGATGTGCGAATGGGGGTGGTCGAAGGATAGGGTATCAAGAATATGTGTAAAGGTGGTGACATGGATATGATAGGTGCTCTATGTCTATTTGTTCATATATTGAAGTACACTGGTTGCTGCAGTGAGGTGTCGTATGGAGGTTACAGGTTCGAATCCCGGTAATTGACCAGATTAAATCCCTATTCAGTGTACCGGATGTATCTCATTTAAGACAAAGTAGGGGACAATACCACTTGTCGCTAATACTAAAAGTGTCCTCTGGGCTGTTTTCTGTAGCAAGAAAGGGACATGCTTCTTCCAACCAAAGAAACGTCAAAGAGAAGAAACGAAAACATGTATTACAACCCTGGCCAATGAAAGAAATTTTTGTCTCCTCTTTCTCCTACATCCATTTTGTTCGGCCAGAAACATACTTCTAGCAGTCAGGCAGCAGTAGACCTGCAAGAGACAACCTTTGATTTGCTTAATGATGTTTCTTCAGATGAAAATATTGACTTTCTACCTAGTACTCATGGTCAAGCCTCTGAGTCTCTCAAGAAAATTAATGTTTTGTGGAATGAAACATATCCCACTGCCTCTTTCCGAAGCTGCTTCTCTGGTTCAACAGAGGAAATGCAACACCCAACGATTAAGGTGTGTATAAATGGTAACTTTCATGTGCATAGTTCCGATGTCTAATTTTACCAGTAGTAGTATGGACCAACCAACACTGACACAGACACGTGTGTCGTGGAGACATTTGTTAAGATACTCCTCTTTAGAGTCATTCGTGGTCCATCACTATCACCACCTTCCCTGCCATTCTTTGCTTTACTTTTTATGATACAAATAATTATGCTCCCAATAACTTGACACCTGACATGTTCTCTGGCTTGTTTTCACCGCCTACCTCCACACATCCTAACACTCCTGGTTGATCCCTGTCATCATTCACGGTTGTTCTGATGGTTCACATTCTGAGATCATTGGTACGCATTTTCTCAGCTCGTTCTGTCTATTGT
>OY992896.1:18039826-18059826 GCA_963921405.1 Cepaea hortensis
ATTATTATCAATTTCCGTAATTACAGCTGACAACTGAAGTATTTCTTACCAGGTACTAAATTTAACTGAATATTTCCAAGGACTTCAAGAGCAACTTCTTTCATTGTCTCAATGTTTGGTCGTCGTCTCAATGTTTGGTAAATGTGTTATTTTATAATAGATGTATCATTATCAATTGTTGTCTGTTACATTTTTTACCTTGATCGGGGACCATTTCCCATTGCGGCTATATTCAACTTTCCTATCCACAATACCTGCTACACTAACCTTCCATTGTTACAGCTTTCAGCAATACCAGAGCTTTCTCGAAGTCTAGCTAACATAGCATTTCTTATGTTGTCCGCCTCTATGACACTTTGGTCTTTTCACAACCATCCACCCATCCATAATGTGCCATGCCGGTAAGCGTGGGCGGTCATGTTCTGCCATCTCACTCGATCACCAGAGTCGTGGATCAGTTCCGTGTTTCCGTCTCGACCATGCCACAAGGCCAAGCCATCCAGATACTTGTTTCTAGGTCTTCCCCTTGTTCTGTTCCCCTCGATCTTACCAGTTGTCACCAAGTTCTCCAAATCATTTCTTTTCATAACATGCCCAAAAAATTGTGACTGTCTACGTCTAATGTCTCTAATCAGTTTAAGAATCTTCATTTGTTTCTTGAAAGACTTGTTCATTGGTCTTTCTGGCTGTCCATGGTATTCTTTGCATTTTCCTCAGAAACCACATTTCTACAGCCATCAGTACCGCAGGATTGGCTGCATAGCTATCTCATCCCTCTCCCAAAACCATACAAGGATCATTCAAAGCTTGGCGGCTTTAGCATCATCACCCTTCAAAATACATTTGGGAAGGTTTTAGAGAAGATAGTAGCTTTTAAGCTGCAGGATTTTTTGGAAAGGGGGAAGCTTCTTCCAAGAGGCCTGGGGAGTTACAGGCCAGGAAAAGATACCTGGTCAAATGCAGCCACCTTTGCCTTTGACGTTTATGAGGGGTTCCAGAGTAGACAGGAAACGATGGCGGCAGCGCTTGATCTCGAAGATGCGTACAATAGAGTTCGCTATGATATTTTGATGACCGCACTTATGGAGAAGGGGGTCAATCCCTGGTTGGTGAACTGGATAGCAGCCGTCCTGCATTCTCGTCAAGTTGCTCTCCATCTAGGCGCATGGACCTCAGAGCCACATATTTTAACCCCGGGACTGCCACAGGGATCTGCAATCTCACCGGTGCTCTTTAATGTGTATACGAGCAAGATTGCATACCTAGAAGCACCAGGGGTTGGAAGGATTCTAACATTTGCAGATGATACAGGCAGGGGAGAAATAGGGATCAAACAGCCCAGGAGCTACAGATGACAGTGGACAAAGTGATTGACTGGTGCACTGAAATGAGTGCTGTCATCAATCCGGAAAAGGCGGCGGTGTTGTGGTACTCTCTGGACAACAGGATTGTGAGAGATGATACCCCAAGCCTCACGATAGATGGTAGAAGCGTCAACAGAGAGAACAAACTGAAGTATCTGGGAATCACATTTGACAGGAGTCTGTCCTTCAAGGACCATGTGGAGACGGTTGTGACAAGATCTCAAAAGGGACTCAATGCACTTAAAACTATGGCTGCAATGGACACAGAGCAGAGAATGCTTTTCACACTATACCAGCACTTGATCCTCTCAGTGATTGATTATGGACTAGGAATGCTTACTGTCTCAAAGAGTCAGCTGGTGAAATTAGAGCGCATACAGAATGAAGCGATGCGGGTCATTCTGGGATGCACCAGAGACACTCCAGTAGTGTGTATGCGTTACATTCTTGGTCTGCCTACTGTTGCTAGTAGGCACAAGGTGATGCAAGCGAAGGCATACCTCAGAGTAGCTGCAGACACAGACCACCCGTTGCATGAGGCGCTGGACGTAGTTAAGGGTCAGAGACTGATAAGAGGGAAATCATGGATGGCTCAGGCGGAGGATACGATCAGACAGGTGTGCCCCTTGGAGAACATCAGGCGAGGAGAGGAGTGGGTCAGAGTGCCAGCCGTGCAGTCAGACTTGTGCAGAGTTGTAATAACATTGAGCCGGGAGTGCAGGGAGTGGCCAGCAGGGGCCACGGAAGTGGAAATTCAGCAACTAATTCAGGAAAATTCTCGCCCGGGTGATGTGATTATCTACACGGATGGGTCAGTGTTGAGAGGTAGGATACATATACACACATATACGCCTGGGGGTTCTTGGCAAAAACTAATGGTCGGCGTTTGGTGCAGGAGAGCCTGGCGTATGATAACACTACATCTAGCTTAAGAATGGAGGTGGAGGCGGTCAGTGCAGCTTTCCGCTGGATAGAAAACACGATACATACACACATTGTGATTGTAACTGACTCAGAAACCATGCTGAGAAGGGTGAGAACAGGTAGGCTTCGTGCAGAGTGGCTTGCTTCGCTTCGGAGGTCACGGGTAGTAAGCATCACCTGGATCTTTTCTCCTGGGCATGCCGGTGTGCTGGGGAATGAACAGGCGGACAGATTGGCTGGCTCTGCAAAATTTGGTGGAGTATTGATGCATGACAAGGCAGACGTGGTTGCGGCCTTGTGGGAGCACGAGTACACCTCGGAGGAGCAGATGGAGCACCATGGTCTGGTAAGAATGAGACAACGAGGTGTGACGAGGGGATCTGGCCGACGCTCGGCGCTCGGAGAAAAGGCGAGACGGACATATAATCAGATTGCTACTGGAACTATTAGTGTTGGAACTCTTCGCTGGCTGCTGAGGATGGGGACGGAGCGCTTATGGGAATGTCCTGAATGCTGTGATGTCGGTTCCTATATCAATCAATCAATCAATCAATCAGATGTTTTTCAGCCTGACTGCTCATTGTCCAAGCTTCACATCCATATAAAAGTACAGGTTCTATGTAGCATCTCAACACTCTTTTTCTCGTTTCAATTGACATCTTTTTATTGGTAAGTATGTTTTTTATCTTGCTAAAGGCTACTTTTGCCATGGCGATTCTTGTTCTAATCTCTTCAAGGCATCTCCCATCAGATGTTATTACTGTTCCGAGATAATTGTACCTATTCTCTTGTTGAAGAATATTCCCATTTACTTGTATATTACATTGTGGTATTTTGTTCTTCCTAGTGACGACCATAATCTGTGTCTTTTTACAATTTAATTCTAACCCTAGTTGTTCACTATGTGTAACAACCGCATCTACTAAATTTTGCAGGTCCTGTTCATTGTCTGAAATCAAGACTGTATCATCTGCATATCTAATGTTATTGATGCATCGTCCCCCAATGTTGATTCCTTCCATATCTTCAATATTTCTGAAAATATTTTCACTGTACAGGGAAAACAGATCTGGAGACATTACACATCCGTGTCTCACACCTCTCTTAATAGGCTGATATTTGCTTACTTCATTATCAACTCTTATGGCAGCTTGTTGTTTCCAATATATGTTTTTTACAAGTCTAAGGTCTTTCCCATCAATTTGTAGATCTTCAAGCATCCTTATCATGTTGACATGTCTCACTTTATCGAAAGCTTTTGTGTAGTCAATAAAGCAAAGGTGTAGATCTTTGTTTACTTCTATAGAACGTTTGATTACGGTTCTCACTATATACACAGCATTTACTGTACCCATGCCTTCTACAAACCCACATTGTTCATCTCCTATTTCAGGTTGTATTTTCCTCCTAACTCTTTGCATGATAATTCTTAGCAAAATCTTCGTGATGTGACTCATTATACTAATTGTTCGATGTTGATCACATTCCAAGGCTCCTGATTTCTTTGGGATTGCAACAAATACAGAATTACATAACTCATTAGGTATAATTCCAGTATCATATATTGTATTAAGCAGACTGGTAACTTTATCTATTCCGTAACCGCAATACCGTAAAGTCTCCAAACAACAGTGTCTGTTATGAAGTCGTCCTTTCTTAAATCCGTGTCTGCATTATTGATCTTTTGTATACCATATCTACCACATCTTCTAGAAGCTTTTCATCGTATCATACCACGTAACACTAACAGTCATTACACCACAACCGGTTTTCTGCTGACAGGGCAAAATTTCCAACCTACTGGAGATAAATCGTCTGTCCCATAACCTACTAGACCTTAGACAATGAATATGGTCATTGACCTGTATGATCACTGCTAAGAAGGAAATCAATGATAAGCGGTGTTCTTTACAGATTCCTATAACATTGTGATTCTACTCAGAATTATAATGAGAAGAATAAGAAGGGAAAAAAAAGAAATAAAGATTGAAAATTGGCGAAAAACAGTATGGATGTGTGGATGGAAAAGGGGACACAAACGGCAAGAAATATATCACGAACACCAATAGAAAGATCAAGAAAGAAGAGAAACGTCTTCAATAAGTGGATAATTGTATATACTTGGGGACATTTATAACAGCAGATGGAAGATGTACAAAAGATATTAAGGACATAATAGGACAAACAAAAGCTATATTTCAGAAAAGGAAAAGTATCTTATGCAATAAGTTACCATCGCTTAATTTTCGTATTTTTTATTGTTAAAATTTACTTTTTCAAATATTATTCTTGAAGGTTAATTTTTAAAAGTTATTTTTAACTTTCATGATAGTAACTTATTGCATAAGATACTTTTTTTAGAGAGAGAGAGAGAGAGAGAGAGAGAGAGAGAGAGAGAGAGAGAGAGAGAGAGAGAGAAAGAGAGAGAGAGTATGTGAATGGGAGCGTTGGATACAGAGTGAATGCTAATGATAAAGTAAAAGTAGAAAGTGAATGACACGAAGAGAGAGAGAGAGAGAGAGAGAGAGAGAGAGAGAGAGAGAGAGAGAGAGAGAGAGAGAGAGAGAGACCATGTTATTGGTGGAAGACTTGATACATACATATAATAGGTGCATGAACAAAGAAGCATACACATTTTATTTCTGGTTATAACTATTTTACTATGACAGAGAGAAACACAGACAAGGTGATTAGACTATTTCTGCCTCCTCCACTGATGCTCTTGACTTTTTTCTCTGCTCCAGGACTCTGATTCTGTGACTGGCTCCCAAAACTCGGATAAAAATTGATTCCAGCGATAGTATACACTTTTCAAAATTCTCACGTTCTCTTGTTACATGGTGCCAGTTACCATGGCGTTCTTTGGTGCCAACGAGATGAACGGTCGAGAGCTACGGTTCTGGTGCAAACTTAACCTTCGGCGGAGACAAGTGCATTGAAAACTTAGACTTCAACGCCTAGTGTGAAAGTTATAAAACTCCAACAGATAATAGTTAATAGTGAAAGTTACAAAACTCTAAAATACAATAACTATTAATAATGAAAGTTAAAGAACTGCAACATATAAAACATCACTATGAAAATCGCAATATCTTAATAAAATTTCAACATTTGCAGTGAAAAACACTGGAGGAGCGGCTGGCCGAGTGGATAGAACGCCGGACTCTCATTCGGGAGACCCGGGTTCGATCCCCGGTAAGGTGCGGGATTTTTTTCTGTCGGGGGCAAAAATAAAATCCTAACCTGCACAGTTCGCGGCGACTGCACTAGCCAGGTGGCCTTTATTCCTCAGGCTCAAAGACCCCTCTGCCATACACCGCAAGGTACTATATTGGCAGTAAATGACAGTTTTTTTAAGTGAAAAACACAATGAATTATATTTATCATTAAATCTTGTGCTATATAAGCTGAGATACCCAAGGAATTATGTTAAAAAGACCTTTTACATGGTCTCCTTTAATAAACTGATTGTGTGGTTTATATAAGAAATTATGTGAAAGCTACAGATCAGTGATTTTATAGAAGAATGACTAAAAAACACATTGAACAGATAGTCTAATAAAGATATCTTGAAAGACGTTAACTCACAAAGAGAACTGATAATTGGCATCAAAAACCGACTGACAACATTCTTTGGCCACGACTTGAGAGAGAGAAAAGTATATCGTGACAATAATTACGATATGCATGAAATGAGTTGAACTGTGATATAGTTGTGAAAATGATATGAAAACAGGCTGTATAGGACCGCTTTGCAAAGTAAAAAATTATGGAAAACAAAACACAATCATTACAGAGATGCCATACTAATGTCAGAGTGACTATACTAATGTACAATAGACAGAACGAGCTGGGAAAATGTGTACCAATGATCTCAGAATGTGAACCATCAGAACGACCGTGAATGATGACAGGCATCAACCAGGAGTGTTAGGATGTGTGGAGGTAGGCTGTGAAAACAAGCCAAAGAACATGTCAGGTGTCAAGTTATTGGGAGCATAATTATTTGTATCATAAAATGTAAGGCAGAGAAGGGCAGAGAAGGTGGCGATAGTGATGGACCACGAATGACTCTATAGAGGAGTATCTCAGCAAATGTCTTCACGACACACGTGTCTGTGCCAGTGTTGGTTGATCCATACTACTACTGGTAAAATTAGACATCGGAACTATGCACATGAATGTTACCATTTATACAAACCTTAATCGTTGGGTGTTGTATTTCCTCTGTTGAACCAGAGAAGCAGCTTCGGAAAGAGGCAGTGGGATATGTTTCATTCCACAAAACATTAATTTTCTTGAGAGACTCAGAGGCTTGACCATGAGTACTAGGTAGAAGGTCAATATTTTCATCTGAAGAAACATCATCAAGCAAATCAAAGGTTGTCTCTTGCAGGTCTACTGCTGCCTGACTGCTAGAAGTAGGTTTCTGGCAGAACAAAATGGATGTAGGAGAAAGAGGAGGCAACCATTTCTTTCGTTGGCCAGGGTTGTAATCCATGTTTTCGTTTCTTCTCTTTGACGTTTCTGTGGTTGGAAGAAGGATGTCCCTTTCTTGCTACAGATAACAGTGCTGAGGACACTTTGAGTATTAGCGACAAGTGGTATTCTCCTCTCTTTGGCTTAAATGATATATATCCGGTACACTGAATAGGGATTTAATCTGGTCAATTACCTGGATTCGAACCTGTCACCTCCATACGACACCTCACTGCAGTAACCAGTGTACTTCAATATATGACCAAATAGACATAGAGCACCTATCATATCCATGTCACCACCTTTACACATATTCTTGATACTCTATCCTTCGACCACCCCCAGTCGCACATCCCGACCACTAATAAGCATCATCTTTACTTTATCGCGATTTTTAATTTGAAGATCTGTGACCCTTGTCTGATGATGGTGTAGAGGTCACTAATAGTCTATACAGACCATATAACCACCTCCTTAACAACGAAAACCTGTCTTACACCCACTCCACCTTCCCCATCGTGTGGACGAGTACTGTAACCCTAACACAACCATTCACACACAGATACACGCGCATGAACGCCGTACAACGCCACCTCGTGGAAGAACATCGTACTCTTAACCAATACACACCAATAATAGTCCCACCTCATTCCCAATAGGCATCTCGACCACCCCCACTCCACCCCACTGCCCTGCCTCTTAACAAGGAATCACTGTTAAAAAAAAATTTTCCAACCTCCCCCACCCCACCACTTAACAAATATCTTTAATCTTCACAACCACCCCCCCCCCTTCCACCCACCCCACTACAACTAATAATATCCGGCATAATAATATTTACATTTTCCTAACCTCCCGACTTAGCCACGACGCCACCCTGTGGAAGGGCACCGTGCTCCTAACTATTACACATCACCAACAGTCCCAATCTCCCACCTCAAACCCGATAGACAGCTCGGCCACCATGATTCCACCCCAACCGATTTCGATTGGATTCGAACACCGACCACCCGCGCCACGTACCCGCACGCGAACGCCGCCGTCCGCCACCCACCCGATCACCGGATTTTAAAGGGATGTAATAAGACCAAAAATGAGTTATACCGCTTTGGCTCCGGATTGAGAATCCGGAGCCAATTTTCACCGGAGCGCGTGACGTCACATAGAGGCTATAGAGAGAAATATTCCGGAGCTAGCTCCGGAATCTAGGGTGGCAAATGCGCATACCATACTACTCATGTACCACTATATGGACAAATAAAAGTAAGATTAAAGAGAGGGGAAAAATGGTTAAGAACCTGAGACTGAATAAAGAGGTTCTGAAAGTAGATAAAGAAATTCAAGAACAATACAGAGTGACTGTGGAAAATAGGTACAATGCAATAGCTAAAATACAGAATATAAATGATCAATTGGAAATGTTAAGGGACTCCATTAATCAAACTAGCAAAAGGGTAAGCATACGGTTAAGGTTAAGGATAAGGGTAAGCATAAGGGTTATTATACCATTGAGGGTAAGGTTTAAGGCAGGCGACCAAGAGGTAGACAACGATACAGGTGGCAAAGCAAGATCAAGAGATGGACGAACAACAATCTGACAGAATGTACAAACTAGACGAGAGACTGACAGTGTTGGAGATCCATTGCAGCCAACCTTCATTGTGGAGACGGCACCTGACTGATTGATTGAATGGTAGTTGGTGTGATATTGACCACGTCACCATTTGAGTGCCCTTTGTTCTATAAAAACATTTTTTGGGGGCATTTCCTATTTACAAGACATCGCTGTCAAAACCAGCATTTTACCGCTGTTGTTGATGTCTTGGCAAGTTTACGTTCAGTAGTTTGCCATTGCTTTCTGAACGACCGGCTCCCGTTACAACACGTTGAAACCCAGAACGACACAGTCTGCTGCCAAATCGGTCACAGCTTTGTTTCGAACGCAGTAAGCGGCCTCACGAATCGCTTCCTCAAGACCTTATCCAGGAAGTCTGGCATACAAATATTGGGTTAGGATTATATACCCTTATGCTTATTCTACGTATGGCGCTAAGTTTGATTTCTTTTGACGTCCTCACAGAGTTATACAAGCTCCTGTAACTTTCAGTATTCTTATTTATATATCTTTATGTGTTCCACTCTCTTTATCTACATTGCTAGCTAAACAGGTGTATGATTCCGCCTCTTGAAGTGAAGCTAGGCTTGATTTATTTATTCTCGCCTCTATGCATTATTAAACCTACTATTGTCCCTTCCTGTACCGTATTTATTGTCGTTATTTTTATCTCGCCTTTATGCACTACTAAACCTGCTATTATTATTTCAAATTCCGTATTTATTCTCATTATCTTTATCACTCCTCAATGTATTACTAAACCGGTCTCTGTGGCTAAGGGCTTGCGAACGCGGTTTGTGAGCCCGTATACCCGGGTTCGAAACACGGCGGTGCAGGTTTTTTCGAAAAAGGTATAGGGGCCGGTCGTTCAGAAAGCAATGGCAAACTACTGAACGTAACACTTGCCTAGTACATCAACAGCAGCTGAAAATGCTGGTGTTGACTGCAACGTCCCGTAAGGGATACGCAACAAATTAATGTATTACTAAACCTACAATTATTTCTTCCTATTCCATATTTATGAATTGAGTAATTGTTACATCAAAATATGAATTATAGATGAAACAACTAAGCATCGCAGTCTTTCATGATGTCATTTCTCTTCGTTTGTGCCGTCCGATAATTGATCAGTTCACATTAATTATGCAGCGACATAAATTACAATCAATGACTGGGAGCAGAGACTATAGCTCTTAATGGCTGGATAGTGGAGTTCATCTTGTTTATCGTTGGTTTGATTTTGTGGCTACAGTTTTTTTTTCTCGTCTTCTGCGGAGTGGGGAAGCTAGCTCCACGTCCAACGCACTTGCGTCTCATTTTGCGAATTGTGCTCCGTAAGATTCAACTGAGTTGAGTTGTGTTGAGACCAGAACAGACATCACAGCTCTCGGGACATTACTATACGTGCTCCGTAAGATTTAACTGAGTTGTGTTGTGTTTAAACAAGAACCGACATCACAGCACTCTGCACGTTACAATACGTGCTCCGTAAGATTTAATTGACTTGAGTTGTGTTGAGACAAGAACCGACAGCACAGCACTCTGCATGTTACTATACGTGCTCCGTAAGATTTAATTGACTTGAGTTGTGTTGAGACAAGAACCGACAGCACAGCACTCTGCATGTTACTATACGTGCCCCGTAAGATTTAATTGACTTGAGTTGTGTTGAGACAAGAACCGACAGCACAGCACTCTGCATGTTACTATACGTGCCCCGTAAGATTTAATTGACTTGAATTGTGTTGAGACAAGAACCGACAGCACAGCACTCTGCATGTTACTATACGTGCTCCGTAAGATTTAACTAGGTCATGATGTAGTACAGCACGCACGAATAACCGTGGATTAGGCATAAGGTGGCCATGTTTCTTCTACAGCAGTGGTTCTCAACAGGTGCCCCAATTTTAGGATTTCCAGGGTGGGGGGGGGGGGGGATTTAAGATTATATAAAGATCAAGTTAATTCAAGAACCGATTACTTGGTATTGTTTTTCCCTCCATACTTTACGGTTCTTTACTTCACGCCTTGTGAAATTCGTTTTATAAAGTTGTAGACCTGCAAATTATGTTTTATGTAGATGTCTAGACTTGTTCTAGCATGCGTTAATAAAGTTAGCTTCCATTGTTATTTATACTGTATAGGGGCGGATGGGGGATTTATAGGGAGGAAATACGAAAGGCGGGGGGGGGGGCGGATGACATTCTGAAAATATGGTGAAGGGGTGCATGGACCCAAAAAAAGGTTGAGAACCACTGTTCTACAGGGTCTGGGTTATTCATTGTAAACAGACTATAACCCATTGCGCAGAGGAATCAGACCATTTATATAACAATACTGCCATTGATTGTAACTACAAATCCTCAACTTTACATCCATATAGGACATCCCATTTTCCGCAGCAGCACTGACTGTACTTCCACGAACACATAAAGCCTGTAAATAAACATCCTGTGAATAGAGATTTGAAGGATTTCTGTCAACACAGGTAACGTTCAAGAAGTCGCTAAAATCCGACGTCATCTTTAAGACGTCTGTCTTCCGTCGGATTTGACGTACGACACAAGAACAATGACATTTTCATATCTGAATCACAGCTGGAGGTGTCAGGAGTTACAGAATAGATCCGGGTCTATCAGGGCCGCAGTGGGCATTGAGCCATCCATTGAGATGTACGAGGCAATTATCATTATGTTGGTGACCGGGTTTCTATCTTTGATGGTTGCTGCCTTGTTCACTGCCATACGAAAGCATGTATACAAGGACCAGGTTTGTTATTTGTGTTTGTGGTACTAAAACTCATAAAGCTAATTACTTGCCATTCTCTTTCATTCTCTACCTCTTCTTCCCAACCGCTTCCTTCTTTATTTTAATAACGAAGACACACACGACAGAATGTACGATTTATTGCCTGACATATTTCGTTGCATCTCGGTAGTTGCATACTGCATAAATCACACAACATCATCTAAAACGATAAAATACATTCTTTATGCTGAAATATACAACACACATTTCACATTGTAATTTGAATTAGCCGCCACTACACTATGTAGGACACTAAATCGTGCAGTATATTATTTATTTTCTTCTTTATTCTCTCTCTTCCCTCTCTTTCACTTCCTTTACTACCTACCTCTTTCTTCTGTACTTCTTCTCTATCACTTCCCTTTCTACGTCTTCCATCTCTAACATTTCCTTTCTTCCATATTGCTTTTCGCCATCTCCTTTAAAAACTTTTATTCCTTCTATTTTCTCTATTCTCTACTACTTCATGCCCTATTTCTTTCACTATACCTATTACTTCCATACCTCTTCATTCTACTCCTCTTCCTTCCCTTTCAAATTATTTTACTTTACCACCCACTGCTTCTTTTCACATTTCATTATCAACATCGTTTTCTCTAGCTTCCATTCATCTGTCTTTTATATGTCTTCCTTCCCTACCGCTTCCCTGTATACCTCTTCCTTCTGTACTTCTATACTACTTGCTTCTGTTACATTTTCCTTCATCCTACTTATTCCGTTTATTCCAATTCGTCCTACACTACTATACGTATTCATTTCTTTATCTCCAACTTCTTTGTTGTTGCCTTCTACACTTTATTCCTTCTCCTATCAAATTATGCCATACTAGAATGTGTATACGGGGCAAGTTTGATAGTTGTGTCTATTGCTCTGGTTCAATTGCGACTACTGTGTCATCGTTTCCTTATTTTCCCAACTTCGTACATAATTATTCTTTCTCATTACATTCCGCTTTTACCTTTCTTTTATCAATATCTTCATTTTCTACCTCTCCTTTATTAATATGTTTCTTTTTTATATATTATTTCTCAACATTTTCCGATTCTATAGCTGTTTTTTTTTTTTAAATCTTCCATTTCTACATTTACCTTCGCAACATCTTTCGTTCCTAACTCTTCCTTGTCAGCTACTTTCGTTTCTACCTGTTCCTTCTCAACATCCTTTCATTTCTACCTGTTCCTTCTCAACAAATTTTCATTTTTACCTTTTGCTTCTCAACATCCTTCCTCTGTACCTATTTCTTCTCAACATCTTTTTTTTGTTTCTAAGTGCGCCTTCTCAATATTCTTTCGTTTCTACCTGTTCCGCCTCAACATCTTTCCATTTCTTATATTCTTCTCAACATCTTTTTATTTATACCTGTTCCTTCTCAAGATCCTTTAATTTCTACCCGTTCCTTCTCCACATCTTACATTTTTACCTGTTCCTTCTCAATATCCTTCCCCTTTAAACATGATACTTCTAACATCCTTTAGTTTCTGCTTGTTCATTCTCAATATCCGTTCGTTTACCTGTTCTTTCTCCACATCCTTGCTTTCTAAATGTTTCTGCTCAACATCATTCGTTTCTACCATTTCTTTTTTAACATGTTCCGTTTCTACCTCTTCTGTTTATACCTCTTCTTTTTCAACCTCTTTCGCTCCTTCGATCTCTTCTTTCTCAGCATTGTTCTTTCTATCTCCTTTTTTCTCAACATCTTTCTGTCTGTCTCTTCTTTCTGCACATCTTTCTTTCTATCTCATTTTTCTCAACATCTTTCTTTCTATCTCATCTTTCTCTTCGTTCTCAACATCTTTCTTTCTGTCTTTTCTTTCTAAATATCTTTCTGTCTATCTCTTCTATCTCAACGTCTTTCTTTCTGCTTTCTTTCACACCATCTTCCTTTCTATCTCTTCGTTCTCGACATTTTATGTCTTTTCTTTCTCAACATCTTTCTGTCTATCTTTTATTTCTCAACATCTTTCTCTCTGTCTCTTCTTTCTCAACATCTTTCATTCTGTCTATTCTTTCTCAACATCTTTCTTTCTATCTTTTATTTCTCAACATCTTTCATTCTGTCTCTTCTTTCTCAACATCTTTCATTCTGTCTCTTCTTTCTCAACAGCTTTCTTTCTATCTTTTATTTCTCAACATCTTTCTCTCTGTCTCTTCTTTCTCAACATCTTTCTTTCTATCTAATTTTTCTCAACATCTTTCTTTCTAGCTCTTCCTTCTCAATGTCTTTCTTTCTGTCTTTCTTTCTCATAATCTTTCTTTCTATCTCTGTCTTTCTTTACAAGCAGTAGAGGTACACGTGACAGCATAATTACTATGCTGATAATTATAGATATACCATAGTACAACAAAGATATGTCGGCCTGCTATATAAATTGTTTAGCTGTGTTAAGCAACAAAAATTAAGAAAATTAATGGGATATATGGATTTCATATTACACCAAATGCGTATCGTAATAACACTCAATAGCGAACAAACAATAGCAGTGTGACTATGTGATGATACAACAGATTATTTGACATAGAACGGAGAGACATACCGGGTGCATCTTGCCCCCTTATATATTTAATTTGTATACTGAAAACAGCAGGAAGAATGTTTGAGAAAATATTGACAAGGAACAATGTGGCCCCTTGTGTAATCGGGAAAACATGAATACAAAAACTTCGATATGTTGACGATGTAATATTATTATCAACAACAAAAATGGAATTAGAAATTAGTTAAATTAGTGCAAGAACAAAATAAAAAACCAAAATTTGTATCTCTGTGTAAACAGAAATGGCAACTTATGAGCCGTAGTAACGTGGAGGCTAGATGTTTGCCTGCCCTACTGGTTGTCTTGGGTTCGAGCCACATCAGGGTGGTTTTGAATGTTTAACGTTGATCTGGGCTCCCAGGTTTACATAGCTTTAAACGGGTACTAAATAATGTGTTTGGAAGTAAAGACCTCACCACCCACTGAGTGCCGGTATGGGTCTATACAAATATGGGTAAAGCACCATATGCCCATGCGGTTTAGGCGTGTAAAGAGGGCCTTTGCTTTACCGTAAAACAAATATGGCAGTAGATATATTTATCAATGTATAGTAATTACAAAAACGTTAGTTGTTTTGAATATCTAGGTTCCCTACCGACGGGTGATAAAAAAGTGATGACAGAAATTAACACAAGAACAAACATTGCATTACAAATACTAAAGTAATTAAATCTGTATGGATGGAACTGTTGCATATCCTTTACAGGAATCACCGTCAACTGCAGCATTTTTTGGCTGTTTATGACTTCATGGCTTTCGATAACGTAAGACTTGTCAACATGATAAAGATGCTTGCAGATCTATAATCAGTTATCAGTTATCAGTTGGGGTATCTTCATTGCACTCCAGACAGATCCCCCCCCCCCCAGCATAAGCATCAGCGTCCGGTGGCTAATAGTGCCAGTTCTGTGTTGGTTGACGAGGCGCCTTGTTTTCCCTTGTACCTCTCGCGTCTGGCTGTGCCGATTCTTACTCCCAAGTCTTTCATCCTGGATAGCGATGTGGATTCACTGACGTCAAAGTCCTCTGTTCTCGCCAAATCTTTAAGGACGTTAATAACATCGGCACGATCCATGGGCTGGCCATCTACAGGGGGTGCAGAGCCAGCCAGTTTATCAGCTCGTTCATTTCCCTCGACTCCCGCATGTCCAGGGACGAAGATGAAGGTGACTTTACGAACAACAGACTTCCGCAGCGACTCAGTCCACTGTCTACGTACAGATCCAGCTTCGATCTTCTGAATCATGCTCATTGAGTCACTTAGTACACAAACGTTGGTATAATGCTGTGATTCCAGCCATATAAAAGCCTGTGTAACTGCCATCACCTCCATCGTCATGCTGCTCGTGGTCATAGAGTGGGCACCACTGGATTCTTGAATGGTTCGGCCCGCTGAACGGGCTGTAAATGCCCACGCACTTCTCTGCTGACTTACAACAGATCCATCTGTATAGATGAGCACTTCGGGGATATCGGAGTGTTCATAGATGAGCGCGTTAACCTCTGCATTGACAGCGGCAGGGTTCTGCTCTCTGCACCGTCTGTCGAGTGTGATAATGCAGGAGAAAGTGCACTTAAAAGCTGGAGGCACCGGCACCCATTCCTTGCCGGGGTTGATACTGGTAAGACTGCAGACCTGTCTGACATCTTCCGCCCGACCCATCCATGAGTTGCCTCTCTTTAGCCTGTCACCCTTTTCTCTGAATATAGCGTCATGCAGAGGGTGCTGCTCATCGGCACTTATTTTTAAGTATGCACGAGCTCTCCAGATCTTGATCCTGTGTTCCATTGTCGAGAAGTCAAGGAGGTATCTCATTGCTACACAGCTGGTGTCTTTCGTGCAGCCCAGAATGATGCGCATGGCTTCGTTTTGTACCTTTTCAAGTCTTCCAATCTGTGTAGGGCTGACAGTGAGGATGGCCAGAGCATACTCGATGCGTGAAAGCACCAGTCTTTGGAACAGAAGTAATAGCAGTCTTTGCTCTATATTGGCAGCCGCCATGACTCTCATTGCTGACAAACCTTTTCGAGCTTTCATTACAACATAATCGACAAGATCTATAAATTGATGGGATAGACATTAGACTTGTAAAAATCATATATTGGAACCAAAAAGTTGCCATAAAGATTGATAATGAAATAGGTCAACATCAACCTATTAAGAGAGGTGCGCGAGGGAAGTGAATGTCTCCAGATCTCCCCCCCCCCCACCCCCCATGCAGTGACATTATTTTCAGAACTATAGAAGATATTAACGGAATCACCACTGGGGGATGTAACATCAATAACATTAGAGATGCGGATGATACAGTATAGATTGAAGACAATGAGCAGGATCTGCAACATTTAGTAGATGCGGTTGCTGCACACAGTGAACATCTAGGGTTAGAAATAAATTGTAACAAGACACAGATTATGGTCGTCGCTAGGAAGAAGCACAATATAATATACAAGTAAATGGCAATATTCTTAAATAAGTGAATCGTCACAGTTATCTCGGAGCACTCATAACATCTGATGGGAGATGCCTTGAAGAGATTAGAACAAGAATCGTCATGACGAAGGCAGCCTTTTGCAAGATGAAAAACATACTGACAAATAAAATTATGCCAGTGGTAACGAGAAAAAGAGTGTTCAAGTGCTACATAGAACCTATACTTTTGTATGGATGTAAAGCGTGCACAATGAGCAGACAAGCTGAAAAAAACATATGATGGCTGTGGAAATGTGGTTTCTGAGGAAAATGCAAAGACAACGACGGACATACAGAAAAACCAATGACTAAGTCCTACAAGAAACAAATGAAAACCGTAAACTGATTAGAGAAATTAGACGTAGACAGTCGCAATGTTTTGGGCACGTTGTGAGAAGAAATAAATCGAAGAACTTAGTGACAACTGGCAAGATTAAGGGGCAGAGAGCAAAGGGGAAGGCAGAGAAGTAAATACCTGGATGGCGTGGCGACGTGGTTTGGTCGAGACAAGAACACAGAGCTGATCCACGACTCTGGTAATCGCATGAGATGGCAAAACATGACCGCCTACGATTATCGGCATGGCACATGCTGCTGCTTATGATGATGATGATTTCTTTGCAAACTTACGTTCAGTAATTTGTCATTAATTTCTGACCTACCGAAACTAATACAATTGTATGAAAACCAACGCAACGCGATCTGCTACCATATCGCCCACAGCTGTGTTTTGACCGAGGTGTGCAGGGAGTGCGAATTGCTTTTGTAAGCCCTTCGCCGCGGAGCTACAACGTACAAACAGAGGTTACAACTCAAAATGATGTTGAAGGAAAACAAACATAATTGTTGATTTTAGTCGGGGTCTCCTTCTGGCGACCCGGGTTCTAAACCTCGGTAAGGTGTGGATGTTATTCTGTCGGAGACAAAAAGAAAACCATAACCTGCACAGTTCGCGGCGACTGCACTAGCCAAGCGGCCTTATTTCTCAGGCTCAAGACCCACCCCTGTCCTACACCGCAAGGTATTATAGGTAGTAGAAGGCAGTTTTGTTTTTGGCTGTTGATATGTGACCGATGATTTAGCTTAACTTAGACACAACCTCAGTCCTTGATTGTTGTATAAAAGATGGATGATGGACTACATATAACCGTCTCTCTCAGGAGGACCAAGTGGACACGTCGTTCGATGCTGGTGGGAACGTGAATGCCGGACTGACAGCCACGACCATTGTCTCACAGTGTACCTGGGCGGCCACCTTACTGCAGTCATCTACAGTGGCGGCTAAGGTATGTTCTTGTGGTTTATTGTTTGACTGTTAGACGGGGGGGGGGCGAGGAGGAGGAGAAGAAGAAGAAGAAGAAGAAGAAGAAGAAGAAGAAGAAGAAGAAGAAGAAGAAGAAGAAGAAGAAGAAGAAGAAGAAGAAGAAGAAGAAGAAGATGACGAATAAGAAGACTATAGATTGATAGATTGGAATTATTCGCTATGAAACCTTCGGAGGCTAAGCTTTGGTGGCCAATGAGTTGGCAAACATTCGTCAGTCTTCAATGAAAACCCTCATTCCAGAAAACAGAAGCGGTTAACAATAACATTTGTGTTTGCTTGCACTCGTTCGCTTTGAACTCAAGCGTATTCCACACTTACTACTTCAAGTAGCACTGGACTGCATTTTGCGTGTGGATTAGCTGTCCCTATTACCAGTACCCCTCGCCATCAGTTGAACCCACTCAGACTTCAGAGGTACTTGTAATTTACGTCCACAAATCAACGACGAGAGGTCAACATTTTAGTACAACTGTCCGGTGTAGTCCGTGGTGAGTTACGGACGCAGTTCATGATCCCTCTTACCCGCGTTCGAAACACACCTGCACGCGATTTGGCAGCAGACTGCGTTGCGTTGGTTTTTACGAAATGGTATGGGTGCCGGTCGTTCAGAAAGCAATGGCAAACTACTGAACGTAAATTGCCAAGATATCACAACAGCAAAAAAACAAATGCTGGTGTTGACCGCAACGTCCTGTAAAGGATATGCAACTAACATTAACATTTTCTGGTGTAGGGGCTGAATCCCTGACCAGTACACCAGTACCAGTACACCGGATGTTTTAGAACGCGCGTTCTTATCCATTCAGCCATGCTGACCTCTAAAATAATTTGATAGGTTATTGTCGGAAATCTTCAACATATTGTTTGTTGTATGTCGTGTTTAGAGACATTGTTTAATTCAAAGTCTCATCTCATGTCATCTCATCTCATCTTATCGCATCTCATCTCATCTCATCTTGTTCCTCTTGTACCTTGCGGTATGGAGGTGAAGCAAAAACAGCGGGACAGTATCCGTTTCATAGGCTTCATATTTAGAGATTCCCATGAACTCTGTTGTTCTGCCTCCCCATCATTTACATGGTAGATCTATTCCTCTGGTTCCATTTGGTCAGTAAATCAATGCTTGTGGTTGTATACTGTCAGTTGGTTAGTTATGTGACCGAGCCATTTCACCAGCAATGGTTTAAAATAATTTGATAGGTTATTGTCCACAATTTTGAGCATATTGTCTGTTGCATAACATGTTTAGAGACATTGTGTAATTCAGAATGTGTTGTTCTATTTGATCTAGTTACATGTAATCGTGTTATAATAAACATCACCGATTCTACTTCTCGTGTCTTGGTGATTCATTCATTGTTTTATTTCAGTACGGAATCAGTGGCTCCTTTTGGTATGCCGCTGGCGCAACTGTACAGGTAAGAATATATGTGATTTCTCGTCGTCGTCGTCGTCGTCGTCATCAATATCATCATCAATATTACCACCACCACCACCACCAATATATCAATGAAAAGCATCACCATCTTTTCCATCATCTCTATTATCATCCTCATCATCAACGCCATTAAATTCATTATCATCATTATCAGCATTGCGACACAATATTTGCCCGTATAAGGACATTGTAAATTATTATTAACTGTTAAAAGGTGCATGCAATCCGATAGCAAATATTGCCACTGAGGAGTGAGATGCTAGAGATTCGCATATTCTAGGCATAGAAATATGAGGTGAAGTGGCCAATTCCCGTTTTTGTCGCTTTTCCTTTTCAAACAATTTCCAGAAAATTCCGAACATTGATTGATACCCAGTTTTATGAGGCTGGGCTAACCCCGCAGCCGTATTGGTGGGGAAAAGGACCCCTGTCTTCTCTGCTGAGGATCGATCACAGACTATTATTGTCTTGACAGACAAACGCACTAACCATCATTGCAAATTATGAAACCCTCTGGTAAAAGAATATGTACAGCCTTTGTCGTTGCGTAGTACACTCACGTGGATTTTAACCGGAGCTAGGGTTTTCCTGACAGTATTCTCATATCCTTGAGTGATAATTGCCATAGAGACTGCATCACTTATGATGTTTTCCCTGTGTTTAATTACGTGAAACACGCCAAACCCAGTTTGATTTGCTTAATTTAATTTTAACAGTTGAGTTGAGCTAAGAACCGACATCATGTACTCAGGATATTCTCATATGCTCTCCGTCCCCTCGTTCACCAGCCAGCGAAGAGTCATACTATTAATCGTTCCTACCGCTGTCTGATTGAATGTTCTCCTTGTCTTAGAGATTCTTGCAGAACTCCTGCCGATCCCCCGCAATCTTATTCTTTCCACATACGGGTTCTCAGTTTGTTCCCCTGCCTTCTCCACCTAGTCCCACAGGCGCCTGACCACCTCCCCCTTGCCCATAGGTAATCAACCACCAAGAGGTGCATTCCCGCCAGTCTATCAGCCTGTTAATTCTCATGCAGTC